>ML675609.1:43799360-43830965 GCA_007922155.1 Mesoclemmys tuberculata | reverse complement strand
GGGGGGATATGCTTGCTCTATATAAATATATCAGGGGGATTAACGTTAGGGAGGGAGAGGAATTGTTTAAGTTTAGTACTAATATAGGCACGAGGACGAATGGGTACAAATTGGATATTAGGAAATTTAGACTAGAAATTAGACGAAGGTTTCTAACCATTAGGGGAGTGAAGTTCTGGAATAGCCTTCCGAGGGAAGTAGTGGGGGCAAATGACTTATCTGGCTTTAAGACTAAGCTTGATAAGTATATGGAGGGGATGTTATGATGGGATAGTTTAATTTGAGCAATTGATTTTGGATTATCGGCAGATAAGTCTGCTCAATGGTCTGTGGGAATGCTGGATGGGATGGGAACTGAGTTACTGCAGAGAATTCCTTTTTGGGTGCTGGCTGGTGAGTCTTGCCCACATGCTCAGGGTTTAGCTGATCGCCATATTTGGGGTCGGGAAGGAATTTTCCTCCGGGGCGGATTGGCAGGGGCCACGGAGGTTTTTCGCCTTCCCCTGCAGCATGGGGCATGAGTTGCTTGCTGGTGGATTCCCTGCAGCTTGAGGTCTTCAAATCTCACTTTTGAGGATTTCAATAACTCAGTCATGGGTTCGGGGTTGTTATAAATGTGTATGGGTAGGGTTTTGTGGCCTGCCTTGTGCGGGAGGTCAGACTAGATGATCATATTGGTCCCTTCTGACCTATGAGTCTATGAGTCTAATAGTTTTGATCTCTGAGTCACTGCTTGACAGTGCCTTCAGATGTCAGCCTCTTCTGCAACTTCCCTCCACAAATACAGAAGCACCAGAGGAACAACCTATAGATTGTATAGCATTGCAAAATATTTATTCATAAAAATGAATACTAGTGTTGCACTCTCACTTCTGTTTTATTCCTTCTGTCATTTGCATGGAAAATCAAGGATAAGATGCACTAAATGGAACAAGAACACTTGTTTCAGTATTTCAGTTTGATTTGATTCATCTTACAAAATATAAACCCTTTAAAGTTCTCATTTACAAGTTGTCCTTGTAGGACTGTAATCATTTACACAATACTGCAGGATAAAGATAATGAGCCATGAGACTTCTGTTGAAAAACTTTTGATCTCATCCTATGGAATAGTGCCTAAGGGTAGAGTGGTTCCACAGAGTGCAATGACCTTTGAATGCTAGAGGTTTGTGTTTAGTTACAAGAGCAATGAGATTGAGGGTCTCAGTCTAGTCCTTGGCAGATGGTGTTCTAGATGATAGAATCTATATTATGGTTCAGCATGTGTCTGGACTGGGAAACAAAGCACAAAGAAGGTGGAAGGGAGGGAGTACGGCAAGAGTAGGTAGGAATGGATTGCTGTGTGAATCAGATACTGAGATATGAATACACAGTCTGGAACCCTTCCCAGCAGTAGGCAATAATGCTTCAGGAGGTGACTCCACACAAAATGCACTGAATGTAAAAATTCTTCCTCACCCCCTGCAAGGGATTAGGTCTTATCTTAAAATATTAGGTTAAATTATCCCACGTGTAGTTTTATTATTATTTGTATTATCATAGCACCTAGGAGGTGGACTGTGTTGTGCTAAGTGCTGTACAAACACAGAAAAAAAAGATGGTCCTTGCCCTAAGGAGCTTACAATTTACATGTAAGACAAGAGACAGCAAGTGGATACAAAGAGATAGACAGGGGAGGACAAGGAAACAATGACAGTACTGGTCAGCATGACCAGTGGCATCAGTGCATCAGGGTCCTACTGTTGTCAAGTTTTTTGTAACAGATAAAAGCCATTCAGACTTTCTATAGCTATTTCGCCTCTCCCTTTTCTATTTCTTTCCAAGTTTTATCCCTTTAACTCTGTTTAATTTCCCACTACTTTTTTCACATTATTTTCTTAGGCTATGTCTTCACTGATGGTGGCAAATTTGCTGCCATCAGATCGATTTCTCTGGATTGACTGAGCGGGCAGCGAAGACCCGCTCAGTTGATCCAGAAGTCGACATATTAAGACCACTTTCTCAAGTGGCACAGCGCAGTGAAGATGGCGCGCAGAACAGAAGCAGAGAAGTCGACGGGAGTTACGCATGTGTTTTGCGTAGCTTGCGTAACTCCTGTTGACTGCCACCCAATCTCGGAGGTAAGTGTAGACAGCGCCTTAGTAAAGCAAAACAGTAAGAAAGTTTTGCTTTACTTCAAAAGTTATGTTGCCTCTTATGTTTTCTGAGAGCATTTGGACTTGGGGAAGAGGATGGAGCAGCTCTTCTGCTCACCTGTCCCCATCATAACTGAAACACCTCACACACAGAATAGCTGCGAGATATACCCTCAGTTTGAGAGAGTCCCCATAACTCTGGGTTTGGGAGGGCTGATCTCCAGTCTATAGTTATGGAATAGATCCATACAGAGAGGGTTAACTCCGGGAAACTCTCCCAGACACAGACAGCCTGCTGGCAAATACATTGCAAGTCTTAGTTAATAGAAAACATCTTGTCACTTCTTCTGTGAAGAAAAGAGGAAGAAGAACATGGGGGCAGGAGAAACAGGATAGCAGTTGGTTTGGAGGACAGTGTGGAGGAGGAAAGTTGGTTTTTGGAGGGAAAAGGGAAGGATTTTAGTTGCTTTGAATAGAAAAGAGGCATACAGGCTGGTTACTTGTAGGAATAACACATGAATAGAACATAGGCTCACTGTCTAACTCAACTGCCTTTACTCAGGAGAATGAGTGTATTTCTACAATGCAACTGGGAGCAAGCGTCCCAAGCTGCATAGATAGACTTGTGCTGGGTTTGAGTCAAGCTGAAATACTAAAAATAGCAGTGTAGATGCTGCAGCTAGAGCAGCAGCTCAGGATCTCAGGCTCACCATGGGTCTGAGATCAGGTGGTTGGCTTGAGCTCTCACTTGAGTTGCAATTCTACACTGCTATTTTTAGTGCATTAGCTTGAGCTGAGCAAGCACAAGTCTGTCTGCCCAGGCTGGGATGCTCCCTGCCACCTGCAGTGTAGACGTACTGATAAAGGGCTTGGATCTTCTACCAATGGGACGGATGGGGGTAGCTTGATTTCCTAGGCAGGACAAACATGGCAAGATGTTTACCAAACTCTACCATCAAAATAGAGAAACCTAGCCATTCTTACTGCACCAGAAGTTTGGACCCCAACACATTCTGGAGCATGAATGCTGTAAAAACCCAGATTCCACATCTGGATCTTCCTGGATCCAGCCAAATTTTGGTTTGCATCCCTGAATGACAGTGCTTAAATAGAGAGGAAATCTAGCTCCTCCTGTTGCACCAAAATGTTTTGGTCCCTGAGCAAACCAAAAGACCAAGATCTGGCTTATGAATCCTCCCAGATTCATCCAGTGTTCATTCCCCATCACTCAAATTACATGGCACCAAAAGGGAACCAGTGTGACCACTTCTATTGCACCATAAATCCTGTTGCATCTCGAGCCCATAGGACTAGCCTGCTTGCTTGTTTATATGTCTTTTCTTATGTGTTTGATTTTGTTTTATTATAATAGGCTTATAGATTTGTATTAGAGTATTTTTGGCTGTAACACAAACAAGAAACTGTGAAACAATCAATCAAACGCATAAGAAAAGATATATAAGCAAACAAACAGGCTAGTCCTATGGGCTACACAGCCCTGGGCATGAGCACACCGTTTCAGTGGATCTTTGTGATGCTTGTGCACAAGGATACACCAGAGCCCACAATTATTTAGTGCAGTAGGAGTGGCAATACAGTATTTGTTCTCTATCCATGCCAAAGAATATGAAAGGCTAAGGCCAAGAATTGATCCATGTGCCAGATCTGGATTTCATGGATTCTAAAGCCAGAAGTGACCACTATGATCATCTAGTCCAGTAGTCCCCAAATTGGGGGGCATGCCCCCCCAAAGGGAGGCACAGAGGGTGTGTCCAGGGCCCAGGCCAGCCCTTACAAGAAGGTAGAGAAGGAGTACCACCCAGCCTCACTCTGCCTCCAGCTCCACTCTGGTCCTGCCCCTGGCCAGGGCGGCACGTGTATTCCTCGCCCCTCTGCGCTAGCTGCAGTGCAGCCCTGATCTTGGCCTCAGGTGCCTGTTCTGGGCTCCCGGCCCCCTTGCCCGGCAGGCACGTGGCACAAACACATTCTATTGTTGGTAAGGTGGGGTGCGAGAAGAAAAGTTTGGGGACCCCTTATCTAGTCTGACATCCCGTATAAAACTGGCCATAGAAGTGCCACCAAATAATTCCTCTTTCTGGCTTTCGTGCACGGGGCTATGCCAGGGTCCCGAATGTATTGGTGCAACCGGAGCAGCTAGACTCCTTCTTTCTTTAGGCTCACAATTTAGGGGATTCTGGCCAAGATTTGTCTGGAACCAGCACGTGTCTGTGGTGGGCTTAGGCAGTGCTCATGCTCCCGGTCAAGTAGGGATTCAGATTGTTTTTCTTTTGGTCCAGGGGCTAAGTTCGTTCCGTTTTTGATGGCACAAATTGCAGGGCTTGGGCCCACGCCCCGCCAGGACCCAGGCAGACCTGGCTTTCCTTTCCCTGCTGTCTGGGAGACCGAGCCGTTCGGGGGGGCAGAAGTCGCCATGGAGACTGGTGGGGGCGGTGGGTTATGGGAGGGGAGGTCCAGCTGGGCAGGGGCAGGCTGGTTTTTGCGCTGGGCGATCCTTTGTGCCAGGCGGGCCCTCGGGGAGCCGCCGAACCCGTCTCCCGCCGGCCGGGGCTACGCCGCCTTTCCCCGCCTGCCGGGGAGCGAGTCGAGGCGGGCCGGCCGGGGCTGCGATTCGGTCCCAGGCAGAGGCTGACTCCGCCCGCACCACATGACTCCTCCATCCGCAGGAGCAAACTTTTCCCGTCCCGCGGCTGGAAAATGGCGGCTTAGGAGTGGGGGAGTCTCCGCGTCCCAGCCCGGTTCGGCGGCTGCCCCTCCCCCCCGCGCCTGAGGGGCCCCGCCGGAGCCCCCCCCAGCACCATGACTCGCTGGGTGCCCACCAAGCGGGAGGAGAAATACGGCGTGGGTGAGGCTCCCCCTTCCCCGACCCAGCTCGTGGCGCTTTCTTGGCGGGGCTCAAACTTTGTGAAAGTTGGTTCTTTCCCGGGGGGGGGGGGAGCCGGCGCCTCCCTCCGCGGCTGGAGCGTGTCCCCCCCCCCCCGGCGCGGGCGTGCAGCCTCGGCGCCCCTTCGTCCCTCGCCTGCCGCTCGTTGTGTGTCTGCGCCCGGGCCGCGGCTCCCCGCAGCCCGGTGCGTCTCTTCCTTCCAGCGGCGGCCTTGCGTTCGCGGGGGTGGGACGGGGCGAGCTGCCCTGCCTCTCCGAAACTCCCGCCCTGGGCACGCGTCCCCTCAGCGGCCTTGGCTGGCCTTTCCGTGCCAGCCCGCCGCGGCCCGTCCGGCTGGGGCGTCCCTCGGGACAGCGCCGCTGGCTGCGCGTTCCCGCGCTCTTTGGGCATCTCTACAGCGCCGTCCCTGCCCCGGGGCGCAAGCCGGGCTCGGATTTGGTCGGCCTTGACCTGGGATGCGCTGTGTGTAGTGGAGCCCAGTCACAGTCCATTTTCCTGTTACGGGGGCAGCGGGTTTTGACTGGGCTGAGCCGGCAGGTGTTGTCATGAGCGCAGCGCGGCCAGCCTTGCACTTAGGGTCTTTTTACTGAAGAGCTGAAGTTGGCTTTTGTTTAGTGAGATGGGGGGACTCTCTACCGACATCACTAAACCCGCCCTACACCCTACAGTAATGCCTCACAAGTGCGTGCTCGCAGGAATTTGGAATTAGGCACTTGTTGTAGGGGCGGTTAATTGATCAGTCGGGTTCCTTGGGCGTGTGCAGTGATAGGAAACTGGAAATGGATAAAAGTCATGATCAGTGTAATTTTATGATACAAAAAGCGATTCTGAACGATGACCATCAATGTCAAAATACAATAGGTTTTATTTCTACCCAATTTTATGGACACTTTCATTTATGTATGGATTTATGGACTGTTAAAATTGCAGTTTTTTACTGACTGTCAGTAAATTGATGGATTGATGCAGGGTTGCCAACTAGGTGACTGTATTATGGGCTTGTTACTCCTTTGGATTTGCTACTTTGGATTTCTGAATGCCTTGTTTGGAAACGTCAGAGAGGGTATACATTTCAGTAAACATGGCGAACAAGGCTGCCAGGAGTTATTGCGTTATTTGGGGGACAAATCTTAGGTGGTTTACTTCAGATTTACTGAAATAGATTTCTGCTGCTAAAGGTTGAATTGAATGAAATACACAATTCCAGTACTGATCCCAGACATTTTAGAGGGTGTTTACTGACTCAGCTCCTCATCCTTGGGAGGTGGGGAAGCTATTCATGAATGTTCTGTGTAGGAATTGTGGTGCTTACTCTGCACAAATCAGTGTTTTGACAACACAGAGTGCTCTCTAACTTTACTATTCCCTATGAAGAAAAGCAAGATTTGGGAGTTGAGAGAGGAGGGCACTCTTTTCTGCAGAAAACACATTTTAGATGTTTCTCAGTTTGTGTGTATCTTCATGGCTTCTGTCCCTCTCAAATGAGAGAGATGAATTATAAATGGCTTTTAGTTCAAAAGTCTCCATTTTGAATTAAAATGTGTTCTTTTTCTACATCAGTATCCTGGGAGAATGTTTAGATAATATGAAACTTTCTGAATTTCAAGGTGGACCATTCCATCTAAAGCATTTGCTTTGAGTAGAAGTGGAGCAGACTATATCTAATGGCCATAAGTAAGAGCATTTCTCATGCGGAAGGAAATATAAAACCTGCTATTCCATGTGTAACTGTGAATTTGAGAGAACTTTTTTCCCCTCGACACTTTGTAGATTCTATTAGAAATATTGCTTGCAAATGTGAAAATGAATTTTATTTGGTCTGGTTAAGTGCTTCAACCTTTTCTTTGTATTTATTTCCTTTTTTATTTTTTATTTGAAGAACCACTGCACGGAAGGGAGAAGGAAGTTCTGGGATTGGGCAGGAGCATAGCGAACTTTAGGGGGTTTGTTTTGATTAGTACATAGATTTTAAAATTCCATTTGTCTTTCCGTTAGTCCCTGGTTTAGTAGTAGATCCTTACTACCAAGAGAGTAAATGGAGTGATGTTTTTTTATGTGTAAGACATACAGTGATCAGGAAATTCAAAAGTTAAGGCTGTTAGTGTATCATTAACTCATCCCAAATATATCTAAGTTTTCTGATCACATGGTATATACATTTACTCTTTGTATCTTCTGTAACATTTTTAGGCATGATGGTATGAATGAAGGGGATGTTATAAAACTACTTGTTCATACTCATGTGGATTTTGTCTACAGTGTCTCACAAGGACAGCAATGTGTAATCCTGTTTTTCTGTCTCTTCAGTTGTTGCTAATACAAAGTGAAAGCCAATTAGCTGAAAGTTTAAAAGACAGATGCTTGTCTCTTTAACTGGAAAAGTTGTTATGATTGAGTACATGTAAAATATAAATATGGTGGTATTTAGTGATAAAGTGCACTACTTGGGAAGCAGATTAAAGTTTGAACTGCAAGATCCATCTCTTGGTTTCTGGAATACTGGGAGCTAGGACCACTTCCAAGAGGCTAAAAATTGGGTGAGGAATCTGGAAAGTTTGCTTTCTAGGAACCAAAGTAATGTCTTATGGTTATTTTAGGGGCGCAGTGGAGTAGTGGGTAAGGATTAGAAGTGTAAATTAAATTCTTTTAAGTGAATCTAGGTATCCATTGTGGGAAACAATCACATTTTAGAGATCTGGACTTCACTGAATTAAAATTGAAATACTGCTTTTAATTTTTATAAAAGAGAAGTATTTTGGATTAGCTGATTTACTAGGTTGAATTAATGTTTTATCTCTTCAAAAATAGGTACAGAATCTGCAGCAGAATGGTGCAGTATGTATACATTCCTTAATTCTAAAGAAAGTTAGAAATTTTGTCCATTGTCTAGTGATCTTAGAAAAACCTCATGATTTTATTTGTTATAAGAGTTTCATGGGACTTTTTTTTCCAGATTAGCTGTGAGTGATGATCACTAGCTACATTATGGCATTTCTCTAATGAATTTCAAAGACTGTGGGAATTGAAAATAGATGTATTGTTGCTATGAAGGAAAATTAGATTTGATGCTAAGTGAACATAGACATTTTCATTTGCCTGCACTGTACTGTTAAACTCTGGCTCGCAAAACAGATTTAGGATGAATATCCTTTTTTCTGCATCACTGAATTTCTTTCTAAGGATGATTAATATATTCAGTTTGATTACATGTGTTTTTCATGTCTTTGTATATTAAACAGATTTTATCTTTGTATCTTGCCAGATTTTGTGTGTTTGGGCAACCTGAAACTTCTGAAATGTTATAAAAAGTGTATGCACGTATCCATTCCATAGCAGTAAGAAAAACCCTTGATTCATGGGAGTATGCTATTAAAATGAACATTTTCATAAGGAGAGGAAATACTTACCATTTAAATATGCATCTGTTTGTGGATAAATCAATGTGATGTAAATGAACATTTTAACTTTTACCAGAGTTATGCGTAAGAAATAGATAGTAAAAAGGTTAGTAATGTAGTGTTTCTAACTGAGATTTCTTTGATGGCAGTAGTTCTACTGACTGACTTTAAGTACATTAAAAATCTCAGACGTGAAGAGTCTTGAAACATCTTTCTTCTCTCACAGCTTCCCTTTGTTTCTTCGTCTCTTTTTCATCTCTTCTAACTCTCTTTTCTTTTTCCTTTCTAATCTTAGTTAAGTGTTCTTTATTTACACCGTATGGTGTAGCCTCTCACATCAGGTAGACCGTGAAATTGTTGTGGAAAATGCTGGATGAAGTACAGTTGTTCTGAGTTTTCTAATTTAGTTGCCTCTTTCAATTAAAGAAGCAAAAATTCCTCAAAACAGCCTACCTACTTGCCATGCTCTGTCTTGGAAAATGCTATTAATAACATTCACTGTGGAACAATGCAATCTGAGGGTTTGGGAGTAAAACAGGAACACCCATCACATCATCAGTAGGATTGTTAATCCAACTGCAGTTGGTGCTTAGTGACGTATATTAAATTAATATTTAGCTCTTTCACCTTTATTATATATATATTCCAACCTTAAGCAGGAGTAGCCATGGATAGTGGTAGGATTAGAACACTTTTTACATTTATCTGTTTTATTACTTTTGTTGCAGTTATGGAAGCTCAGGAGAGTATTTTCTTTCCTCTGAGCTGCATGCTTCTGTACGTGACTAGTGTTTTTAATGTAGCAAGTTCCAGAAATTTACTGGCTATGTTGATATGTATCTCAATAATTTATTCTCTGTATCTGTACTGAAGGATGGTGGTTTCACTATGATACTGGAGTATGATGTAATGTCCCAGAAATGGTGTTTCCTCTCTACTAACTTAATATATTAGTGTGGGATTTATAAGTTATCCTGAATTCACGTACAGACTAAATTTGCTGCCTCTAAATGAAAGGCATTGTAAAGCAGTTTATAAACATTATCACAGAATGCAGTTGTGAGTGTGACTCAGCTTCATTTCCTGCAGGAATACATCACTTCATTCAGGGGGAGGTCCAGCCAGGAATGGGTGTGGGGGAATGTGTTGTCTCTTAGCAGACTGAACAACATTATTGGATTAACACAGAGAATAATTTAAACCACTGGTATGATCAGTAATCCTACAGTTTAATGAGATTACCTTTCTTCACTCTCATCCCCACATCTGATACCGTTAATTTTGTATTTTGCCTTTCATCTCAAACAGTTTCACAAAGATGTATACATGTAACATTGCTGAAATGCCGCGAACTCTGCAGGGCCTAGGAGAGGCAGGCAGTCAGGTGAAAATATGGCATTCTGGACACTAGTGGTTTACAGGGGTCTAGAGACTTTACAACTTCCTTATTTGCCGTGGTGTTAATACTAGTAATCATGAAACATACCTTCACAGTCCACCACGCACATGCATACAGTCTGGATATAGGCACTGTAATTTTTGTGCTCTTTTGTCCTGGTCTAAACTCACCCCTGTTCATACCAAGAAGAGGGGTTAAATTTGGTGAATTGCCTTAGAAGACTTAGGGTATGTTTACACAGTATAGTAGACCTGAGTCTGTGTGACTCATGCCTGCCGATTCAGTGTTTCCAAGTCTGCACTTCAGCATACACACTGAGTTGAAACCTGGGCCTTAAAACCATGCTGGTGTGTCCAAACTGCACTTCGCAGACCCAAGTCAGAACTTCATCTTCTGTGGGTGAATACCATTATAACCCAGGGTTCCTAGTACCCTCATCTACTTTAGCTGCTGTAGTGTTTGTTTATTGGGTGTGGGAGAACTTGTCTGTCTGTCTCCGTCTGTCTTGCTGGAGTTGACCAGACGTGTTTTGAGTGGTTTTAGCCAACCATCACATCCAGCTGAGACTTTTTCTGACCACACGCTTCCAGCAGCAGGAGCCATCAACATGGACCCTGACCTGGTGGAAGAGTTGCACTTCATGCTGTCAATCCTATTAGGGAACCGGGTTGGCATCTGTAAGATGCTGGTGGACATTTTGATGGTAGTTTTTTGAATCGCAGAGCCCAAAGGCATCTCTTAGCAGAGTGTACTGATGTGACAGCTGTGGGTGAGCTGAAGCTGCTCATGTTCATTGCCTTAGCTGCAGATTCCCCCTATGTAGACCAGTGCTTCTGGAGCAGGGCCACCAGCACAGACTGATGGGATCACATCACCATGTGGACTTGGGTTGACCAGCAGAATTGGTCCAGAACTTCTGCATGAAGAAGCAAACGTTCTTGCAGTTTTGTGATCAGCTTGCCCCTACTCTCCAGTGCTGCAACACCTATATGAAGGAGGCCATGCTGGTCCAGAAGAGGATCGCTGTGGCCTTCGGGAAGCTGGCTACCCCAGTCTGCTACAGGTGCATGGCTATCCAGTTTGGAGTTTGCAAATCAACCTGGGGCTTGTTGTGGCAGAGGTCTGTGATAAGGATTCTGTGTACCCAAGTATGGTGGTCATTATAATGTTCTTGAAATAATTGCTGGCTTTGAGAGAATAGGCTTTCCAAACTGGGCCAGGGCCATTGATGGGACTCATGCACCTATATTTGTCTGCCGCAAGGAAGACATGAGTACATAAACTGCAAAGAGCTCCATTGTTGTTCAGGCCCTGGTTGACCACAGGGGCAGATTCATGAACACTGAATGTGATATGTGCTGGCATACATACTGGTGTCAGGGTATTCCAGAGATTGGAATTTTCCTATCATGGTTAAGCAGGAACAATATTCACACCAAATGACATTGTTGTGACTCCCACCAAATGGAATCACTGTCCCCATTGTTGTCCTAGGGGACCCAGTTTATTCTCTGTTGCCATCCATGGCTTATGAAACTGTACCCTGATTTCAGAGGATCTGGCAAAAGAGGGTTCATCTACACACTCAGTGGCTGAAGGATGGTGGTGAAATGTGCATTTCACAGATTGAAATCCTTGTTGACGCTGCCTCCAAAACATTTGGAAGTCACAGTGTGCTCTTCATCACTGTGTCTTTCTGTGTTCTGCACAATGTCTGTAAGGAGAAGAATGAACCTTTTCGCCAGGAGTGGATTCAAGATGTTGCTGGATTTCTGAATGGGTAAACTAAGCCAAACAGTGCATTTGTCATGAATGTTTCTGGATCCAGACACTTAACAGAAATCAGGGATGCTTTGTGTGCCCAGATACTGGGTTTGCACAGTCTCATGCCTGAGGGGAAACGAAATAGTATTTGCAGTTGCGCTGTATATAGGTGTGGGGGCAATTTTGGGCTTTTTAAAAAACATCTTGGTTCTATGTATTATGAATTTTGTAAACTCTTTCATGAAATGTAAAAAGACGTTAGGCGTTTTCTAAATTCTGCCCATGTACTTAAATTCACAGTTTATGGATTACAGTGATAACAGTTTTAAAACTTTTATTATGAAATTCCTTGAGAATGGGCAGACAACATTTGCTAAAGTTTGTGCCACTTTTAAGATTACAATAAAACTGTTGTAGTCTTGTATGCAAATTCAACACTTTATTTTACATGTATATTTACATAGCAGAGTAAGAACCAGCAAATCAGACCAGCTGCCATCAAAACATACGACACACTAACCAAACTCATTGCCAGCCAGTGAAAGATGTATATAACCAGATGACATGGCAGTCTATTTCTAGTCCTCTATTCTCCTTGGCCTTTTTGGTGCATTTTATGGGTGCCATCCCTGGTCACCAAATTGCCAAGAACTGCTGTGAGCTCAATGCTTGCTACACATTACAGGAAGATAGAAAGTTCCCAGACGTGCTGCTAGAATCTTTGAATGTGTAGTAGTCTGTCTTCATCCTCTTGATTTGCTGTCTGCTCGGTCCCCAATGGTATCAGCTGCTTGGATATAGCTTTGTTGACATGATAATTTCTTTTGCTCTTGCTGAAGTCAACCCTCTCAGTCACCTCATACCAGAGGTTAACTTGAATTTGGCTGCATTCATCTGGCCATCTAGCTGTGTGCTGGATGCTGGGTGACTTCTTAGTGCTGGCCTGTGTTTCCAGTTGAGCAGTCCACATAGAAATGAAGGGTTAAACATCAAGCAGCTGCATTTGAAAGGAGAGGCTTCTTCAGGTTCCTGGAAAGCAAGTGTGAAGTTTTTTGATGAAAGGGCTGGGAAGCACAACACAAGGGGGATTGTGGGATAGCATTGGTAGATTTTCCACCAGATTTGGGTGTGACCCAGACTGAAGTTGTGTTCACAGTGCAAAATGCCTGGGTTTTCACCCTTGTCACAGTAGGACTTGAGTTCTGACAAAACCCCATAGCATGGTCCATAGACCTCAGTTCAGAGGGGGTTTCTGGCTTGAGTCAGGCTGATTTCTCTGTAGATGAATGGGAGGCTTGGTCTTAAATCTGAGTCAGAGTCCAGATTTAGTGTGCTGTGTAGATATATCCTTATGATCCCAACTAATACTTCACAGAGAAGGGAGTGAAGAGTCCTCTCCAAATACATCACTACTAATATTCTGGACCATTTCTGTCTGGACTTTAAACTGGGATAAGGTGCAGACATAGTACTGGTCATACTGGTAAGTTATTTCATCTTAACCATGGGCAAATGCAATATTTAGAACTTGTGCAATGGTTTTGTGTATTCAAAACACTGCACAAATATTCAGGGCTGGTATTAGGGGCTCATGAGCAGGGCAGCTGTCCTGGGTGCCTTCATTCAGGAATGCCAAATCCTGATGGTCCCCCAGTTCTCCCCCCGCTCTCCCTTGGTGCTTTGTGTGTGGGTGGGGGGTGAGAGGGAAGGAGGGAGGAATTGAAAATTTTTTTGCTCTGGGCCACAAAACACCTAGGGTGGCCTTGCAGATAATTAACCCTCATGACACTGAGATAGGTGGATCATTATTTCCATTTTACAAATGCAGGGAAGCAGGTGGAAAGATGAAGTACATTGGTCAAGGCGTAGAGTCTTGTACTTCCCAATCCTGTGCTAATTCCTTCAGACTCTCTTTCAGTGTCTCTAGTTTTCTTCTGCATTCTGCTCTGAATGACTAATAGTTTAAAGGAATGGATAGTTCTGCTGTTGTTGTCAGCAGCGATTCCATAAAATCTTAGCCTTGTTGCTTTGCTCTTGGCTTTGGATAAATAGGCAAATTTCCATAAATTCAAGGAGAAAGAAGTTGGTGAAGGAAGTTTCTCTGACTGTGGCAAGCCATATTCCAAGTAGTGGTGTGAGCACACATCCAGGCAGGGCTGTTACCAGGTGGTGTCCACTAGCTCTGTAATCGTTGGACTAAAAAATGACGCTAAATCATTTTCTTGGCATGGTCTTTTTGATCTAATAGTCTGTGGCCAGATGTGTACAAGCACTAACTTTTTTGTATGTTTATGTGACATGGGTAAAATAACTCTACCTTTTGGCCCTATAAATACAGGGCAGTGCTTCTTGAGGTAAGGAATAATAGCTGTTAGCTCTGAGGAGCTTTGGCTTATGTCTTGTACATAGGTTGTTCACACACGTGATTAGGTCTTATTCTATCCATCTTGTTAAATTTGCTGATGGGGCTGGTCTTAAGTTTTACAAGATTCTGCAGGAAAAAAGACAATATGGGTCTCAGGCAGATTTCAAGGGTGGGATATTGTAACAGCTAACTGGGTCAGGGTTACGTGGCTTGAGGAGTATGTGTGAGCATTTTAGTAATAGGGAAAGAGCTAACTGTGAGACACTTGATCGTATGAGTGAGCAAAAGATTTTAATTGCCTAATTTTGTCTCAGTACATGAGCTTTTGGCAACTGGGAGAATGGTTGGTGCTTGTATTAGTTCTACAAAATAGGAATAGGTGCGGACAAAGCACCGCCCTCCAAAAGCATGTGAACCTCTGCAGTCCAGCTCACCTCACTGAGTCAAACCTTCCCATTAGAGACAAAAGGAAAAAAATTTAGTGTACGGTTTGGGGCTTTGACAGACACCTTTGACAGCATATGGAGAGCTTTGACTGGCAGCATATGGGGACGCGCCTCATAGTTGTGAGTTATAGACCTGTTGATTTTGTATTCATGGGTTCTCAGAATTATGCCAAGAAAAGAAGGTTCATTAGAGATGGAAAAGATGTATTACTGTGAACCCATCCTTTCAGAAATGTAGGTTCTAGTTCTCTGATAGGTAATATAGGATAGTTAAACTTCAGTGGGGAACCTGGCCAAAAGCCACATAAGATATTAAAATACACATGAAGTGTTCAAGATATAATATGGATGGGTATCTTAAGGCTGACGCTTTCCATCTCATCCTACTGTTTTTGTTAGTGCTAATAATGTGTGAGGTGAGTCAAGGACATTGTGCCAGGCTTAATATGGAGTTTCCTGGTTTACATAGCTTATTGAAATTGCAACTGCTCAGTGTGCTTTCTGTTACATTGTCTTGAGTGTCCTGCTTTTTATTGTTTCTGCTGTGCCAAAGCAACATTGCATTACTGTTGTTCCTTTGGGACCCGCATGAAAATGAGATGTGTATCTTAAGAGGCTCTCTGAGAGAGAACTTTTAAAAATAATTATTGTAAACATGGCTTGTGATATTAGTTTAAACGTATCTGTTTTAAATACTAATAAAAAAGACTTGCACCTTGTTTTCTTATGTCCTTTCATATATGTAATTATTTTGTGAGACTGCAATAGCTAAGTATTGGTAGTTTAATTCCTGATATACAATTTTGCATAAAACTATTACATTTCAACAAATAAATAAGGCCCTTTCAAAGCCTCTTGAAGCCAGTGGGGATCTTTCCATTGATTTTTAGTGTGCTATGGATCAGGTGATCATTATTATATTTCAGAATTTCCTCTGCTTGGAACAAGTCATGAAAAGAGCTGAGCTTTAATAAATCACATTGAAGAGGAGAGCTCAGTCCAGCTAAGAATTTGGTCCATGCTTACAGTATAATTCACTCTTAAAATAAAAAATAGAAACTAAAAAGGCAAATGTGCTTACAAATTTAGCTTAATAAATATGTGACTGGCATTTTAAATGAAGCAATCTGATTTCTCCTGATATTTTGGTTGGTGTCTAGTATGTATATTCTGTTCCCTTAGCCCTGAGAGAGGGAAATTGCCTTTGAAATACAGTGATATATATTTCATAAATATTAATGGCAATAGCTTCTGATTCACCAGTCCCAAAGTGTCAGTTAAGCATGTCCACCCCTTATTACAGTATATAAACTTATCTGAGTGTTTCTTAGACAGAGTTCGCCCTAATTTGTTTGTTTGTTTGGAGATTTTGAAGAATGTTTTAAAACATCTATTAAATTAGTCCCGACATGAAATGCTTTCTTAGTGTTTGCTATCTTGTGTGCCTCTTTTCTGGGACTTTTAGGGAGGTTGCTGTTTGGGTTTGGGGTGATAGTGGCAACCTGTTTCACTGCAGTCTTAAATAGGCAACTTACAATACTGACCATTCGCCTGTCAAATCTGATCCTATCCTAGAGCGTGTGGGTTGTTTTCTTGGTGTAAATTATCTGACAGGTATAGCGCTTCATATCAAGTTAGATAAAAATCATGACTTAGGGAAAAAAATTCCATTTAAATCACGTTTTTATATCCATGTTACTAGTTCTTTTTTTTGGTCCCCATTTTATAATCTTAAATAGCCAAAGTGGATGTTTTATATTTGTTTCTTAAGTTTCTCAGTTGTTAGTAGTATTTCAGATTTTACAGGTTTTTTTCTGAAACCAAGAATTTTCACACTTTGAATGCTTATTTCTGCTAGAAAAGCAAGTCTCCAGGCCCTCATTTACATCTTTTCTGTGAAAATAAAACATACAATTAAAAAGCAAATTGTCTGTGCCATATTGGTGATCAACACCATTTTCAACATGTGAACTTCTACAAAGCAAGAAAGATTAAATACTTCAGCAAAGCTATACTCCTCCATTGGCATTTGCTCATTGCCTTTGTCTTCACTAGGAAAAAGGATGTGTTTTCAACCTGACTTAGCTAACTCGAGGTAAAAATCCTGGGGATGAGTTTCTAATTCTCATGTGAATTGGCATGGTGATCTAGTCTTCAACATTTGTGAAAACTACAAACTGCCTTATTTTCCTTAGGATTTTACCTTGAGTTAAGACAATATTTTTCCTAGTGTCTAGTATTTTTTCCAGGTCTAAGATATTTTATTAATAAAACATACCATGTTAGCCCCTGATGTGCAGTGCTTACCTAACTTCAAGCCCATGCTTTTGGGCTTAAAGTTATGCATCTGCTTCAGTGTTTGCAGGGTTAGGGCCTTATTTTTCAATATTTTATTATTTGCCTATAGCAGTTTTGTAAAAACTGATATCTCTTACACCAGTAGTTGCACTTTAAAAACGAATTTATAATTTAATTAATTATAAACTTTAATCTAAAGTTGCAATAGCCCAAATTTTCACATTGGTTTTACAAAGCTTCAGTCTGATTTAAATTGGTGATTTAAAAAAGGTTTAAATCAGTTCTTAAAATAGTCTTAGTTTAAAATATTTTGTCTTGCTTCATGATGAAGAGACCTTTCCCATTATGGGTACCATCAGCTCCAGTAGTCATTTGCGTTTGTTCCACACCTTGCAGGTAAAGGTGGGGAAAATTTTTCCTTACCATTTTTTTCAAAGGTTGATTGTCAGCTATCAGCCTTGTGTTATGGTCACATGAAGCTCAGTAATCTGCATCTGTGCAAGATAGTGTTCTTTGCCCTTTTTCAGGGCTATCTCTCTTGATCCTCATTTCAAGACAGATGTTTTTGTCTTTTCTTTCCAGTTTAGCAATGGCACTGGTAGTGAGAGGGTCATTCTACAGGATTTCAGCGGAATTTAGGAATCCTCTGATTTGACACTGCTGGCTGTTGAATTGGGACCAGGTGCTCCAATCAAGGGATACTGCATGGCCACTAAGCTCCAAAAAGTCCCTCTCCCACTGAGCACCAGCCGTGGTCACAGATGTCTGAGGGGCTTTTGGACAGTTTAAAGCAAGATGTGGATTTGTAAATATTCACAGCAGCCAGTTTAGCTTCTTTCAAATGACACTGACCTTAGTTACAAGATAGTGTAACTGGCTAGTTACAAGGAAAGGAAATTCCCAGGATTGTACCTCTCTACACTTCTGTGTCAGTCTCCATGTGTCCTGCATGTTGGGGAGGGAGAAAGTTGGGATGCTCAGTCATGTTCTGGCCCTCAGTCCCCTCTTCTGCTCCTAATTGCTCTTCTAAGAGATATGCCAGCCGTTCAGTCTTTCACGGCAGCACTACCTTTCACCTGGCCTGAAGAGTCAGGGGACTTCATATGTAAGCAGGCTTTTGACTCTGATGAAGAACTCCGCCAACCTGTTTTTCCCAACGTTTCAGGGCCTGGGTTCTTACTGGAGATCCAGGCTGCCTTCGTTCTTCTCCTCTTCCTATCTCCTGCCATATGGTTATAGGAGCTCCAGGTCTGGTGGATGCAAGTTGTCCTGGATCATTCGGGTTTCCCTAATTGCACTCAGTCTCCTTAAATTCTCCTTGGTTCCCACCTAGGACTTCTTGTAAGAAATGATGATCCATTAGGAACAGAGAGGTCCAACAGCGCTCCTCTTTTGAAGAGTTGATCAGCATCTACAACCCTTTTCCCAAGTCATCAGCAGAGGCCTACAAGATAAGGTTGATGAGCTGGCAGATCTTACTATATACTTAAAATACCAGAACTTTTTCATGGCTATCCCTTGCTCAGAACTTTCTCAAGAGGAAACAAAGGAAGAAAGGCAACCAGTCCTCCTTATGCCAGAATTTCTGGAGACAGTGGTGGATTCAAAAACTATACCAGGGGCAAATAAAAACTTGTCCATCCCCAAGACTGACTCTTCTTATTGATCTTGACCAGGACTGCTTCCAGCACAGGTAGAGCGGAAGCCCTAAGGATTTTGTAGATCAAGAGTCAACTAAAGAGGGGCTTCAGATTTCCTGCCATTACCTATCTAAGATGCAGAAAGCCCATCAGTACTAGACTGATGGAGCATTAGGTTCCCACATGAAAGATAAAATTTAGGTAGGTAAAATTAATTTAGTTATCTTTCGCTAGTCTGTCTGTACAGTTTACAATTTTGCAGCATTTACTTTGTGTAATGTTAGACAGGTGGAGTTGTTTGCCAGAATTAATGCAGAATTTCATTCCCATTGAATTGATAGTCTTCTGATAAGAGTTTCAACTTATTTTAGAATTACTTAAAGTTCATGGTAGTGTTATTAAATTATGAGGAGAGTTTGACCTTCCTGTAATAGGTCGTCTGTTCACTTGTGGGATTAGGTTTAAAAAATGTTCCAGTAGTAATTATACCAGTACAGCAGAATATAGAATGTTTGAAGAGTATGAGTAATTCCTAAACATGCTTTCTTTCTATCCAATGAAAGAAATCCTATACTGAAGTACCGAGCATTTGTGTCATGCACAATAGCTGATATCAGCTTTTTCAGCTGTAGAATTTATCAACTTTTCTTTTCTAAAGACAGTAAAGAAATACATACAAATTTACTGTCCTGAAGATATTAATTGTACTATTGATTTTGTACCTTAACCTATATGTTCTGATTGGAGTCGTCTTTTCAGTGTCTGAAAATGTTTGTTTTATTTAATATTTTGCTTGCTCTGGGGACCCGTTATAGTGCTACACTCTTACTGGCAACATTTGAATGGAAGGTAAGGTATCAAGCTGAAAATATGAATTCTTTGCCAACATTATTTGTTCCTAAATGTATAGAAACACATATGATTGATTATGCCCACCTTACTAAGCAGTCCAGATCTCTATCATAGATTGCCCTTGTTGTGGTTTACCACCTTGCTAATGTTCATGTCATGTGCAAACTTGATCAATGGTGTTATTTTTATATATATAGAACCTACTTGAATTGCAGAATAATTGTTAAATAATTGCAGCTGAGTTGCAGACAAGACTGGAAAATCATAGAAAAAGTAGTAACTTGGAAAAGCCAGAGACCTATTTGTTTAAGAAAAATTTGCTGGAACAATGTAATTACTCAAATATTATGTTATGCCTGCTAATTTTTTTGATAACTAGACATTTTGCTGCAACCAACTATATTACAGTCATTAATACCTGGGTAGCCCCAGCCACCCAGGGGGCTGACAAAATTATGGAGGAAGCCCAATATTGGAATTTCTGCAATATTGTAAATTAAGTAGGGTCTTTCTTCCTCCCTCTTTCGCCCCCCCCAACCAACCAGGGAATGCCACTAGAATCACCCCTGTTCACTGATGATTCCCCTTTAACCACTGTATTCTGAGATCGATTAATTATCCGGTTTTTAATCCATTTAATGTGTCAGATCAATTTGTATAGTGCTAATTTTGTAATCAAAATGTTTCAGCTAGGTCTTGATCTGCCAGCCTCATGCTAAGGGCTCCTGTAGTTTCTAAGAGTAATAAATCATGATCAGATAATTTTAAGGAAACGTCATCCCCTGTATTCCTTATTTCAAGCCATCTCCGTGTAGTTTTCATTTCAGTGGTGATTGCATATCTCGCTGAGGGTTGTCTTGCAGTGTAAATAATTGCGTTGTGACTATGCTGTGTTATTTCAGCACAAGAGACCATGTTCCATATCTGAATTTCAAATGTACCTTTAGCCTAAATGGCTCTTATGAAGTTTCACACAGTACTGTATGTTTTTATTTAAAGCCTTTTATCCTCAAGGATCCCATGTGGCTTTACGAACCATCTAGGTGGATCACTTTATCCACTACTGACATGCATCTGCCTGTACAAGTAAAACGTGACCTCTTCTTAATAGCATTTGACAACTCTACAGAATAGTTTAGGACTTTGAATTTGGCAGCTCCTGCAAAAAGTACCATGGATCTTTAAGTGGTCAGGGTTTCAGGTTTATATATCATCCAATAGACAGAACTTGTAGCAAAATAGTGTCCCCAGAGAGCATTTTGATTTGATGTTGACTCAGGGAGAAGAGTCATACTGAATCACCAACACAACTGTGGCGCCTTGCTGTTTCCCATTCAGGTATTGATCTTGCTGCAAACTTGCTTAGTTTTGGATTACTGATGCAAGCACGTTGCAAAGTGGTATACCTGCATGCCATATTTTGAATAGTTGTCTGGTATAATATTGTGCCATTACAGCATCTGCTCTGCTGTGAGGGAAAGCTGGTAGAAAAAGGAAAAGGGAAGTGAATGCAATTTAAAGTCAAACTAATGTAGTCTCTCAAGAAGAACTGTTGTTTTGCTTGCTACGTTGAATGTGACAAATGTTGCAAGATTTATTCACTGAAGTAAATGTGTTTATGGATCCAGTTGTCCAATATCATTTGTGGATAGATGCACTTTTCCTAATCATAACATTGAATCTGTGAGCTGATCGATTCTATAAATACCTGTGGACGTGTTTAACTTTATCTGAAGAATCAATGATAGATGACTTACAGCAGTGAATTGAAGTGAAAATGAGGAACCTAGTTCTAATCCCTATTTAAAGGATTTACTCTGTTAAAGATGTATATCATTTTTATCTGTTTACTTACACTAACTCTTCATATAAGGCTCAGTGGCAACTAGTTATAGTCTATAGAGGATTTAGGGGCTGCTGTTTGTCAGAATAATCTTGCTTTGGCAGGAAGATGGACTGGATAATCTAATAGGACTGTTTTATCTTCATATATATTCCAACAGTGTTTACAGCATAAAAAGATAAAGGATTTTTTTAATTTGAAAATGTTTTTGGCTGTAGTTCTTAGTTTGCTGTTTGTACAAAGATTATTTTTTTAAATATCGCAACAAAAAAGTTATTTTTTACAAGACTAATGAATTCCTAAAGTAACTATAGAAATATTAATATTGTATTGGCTTGGAGAGATCTATAAATTCAAGTGTATCCTACCTGAACCAGTGCTTATTCAAAATTTGGTGAATCTGGGACTTGTAGAAATAATTTTTAAACTAGGGTTGTGAAAAACCAAGTCTCACATATTTTGTTTTGAACTAATATAATTTTGCCATGTTTATGTAATCAGTGCATTAAGTAAACTCTTGTTTTAGAGTAGGAACTCAGCAATATAAAAAGAAGTAACTGCTGAATTTCAGTTTTAGCAGTGAAATCTACAATATCTGTTGAAGTGCATTGCCACTATGTATTTTTGTAACTAAACCATGGACTTTTTCCACAAAATGTGTTTCAACGGCTTGTATTGTTTAATGTGACCAGAGGACATTGGAACCGTAAAGATGTCTGAGACTCCTGTTTTGATTCTCATTTTTTTTCTTTTATTAAGTGAAAAATATAGAACAAAGGGGAAGTACATTTTTTTTAAAAAGCAGGTAGCTATTAAATCAACTGAAGCATAAATATGTTTTTAAAAACCATGATTAAAAAGTCATGAGAAATATAGCAGTTAATAGGTTGGTATAGATATAAATATATACCAAAATAATACTGCAAACCTCTAGAGCATTTTACACCATTCTGGACTAATACCTAGCTATAACTGATTCCAGCACAAGTTAATTGCAAAATGCATAGGTGGTGTTTGTTCCAGATGTTGCTACATCTGGTGTCATATTAGCTTGAACTTTTCTGCTTAACCACGTTTTAATTTTATGCTGTGCAAACAAGGAACTCGTGATTTTGGAGCACCTACTTGATCATAATCCAAGTTAGGCTGCTGGCTGCTGAGGTTCTCACTCACTTGGTGGTAAGCTTTATCTCCTAGACCACTGACTCTGACCCAGGTGTATCTTTTAGCCTTTCTTTGACGTCAAGACCATGTGATCAGTCCAAGGGGACTGCAGAAGAAGAACTGGCAGTAAGGAGTGAATCCATTGACCCTGAAGTTGGGTATCATAGTTGTGTATTAGTAGATCTAGAATTGTTGAATTGCTTCATTGTGATTTTTTTTTTTTTAAGTACCGTTCTCTGGGAAGAAGGTAGTATATTAGAATTAAACTGAAATGGAAATGGTTGGTAATATAAGAAATATTCCTCCAGTGGCCTTTAAAACAAAAATGGGTCTAAATACTAGGCCAAATGGAAGTAGCTCATGATAACTGAGTTTATAGGACCTGAAACAGATAGATGGCATGCAACACAAAAGGCTGCACACTTTCAAAAAATCCTTTGGACCAAAGAAAAGAGAAATTTGCCATGCATGTGAATCCAGTGGATAAATCATGTCAAACAAATATAAATCTTCAAGGTAATTATTTGAAATGTTTGAGGAATACTGTTATCCATACTAAAAGCTACACAAATATTCTATTAAGTAAAGATTTGTTAGGAAAATAGTAAGACTGTGTGGTTAGCCATCTATAAATCAGGAAATCCTATACTTTAGGTTGTGTGCAGCCATAAACTGTGCCTCCTTGTGAGTACTCATGGCAATAAAATTTTAAATTAGGTGATCACATTTCAGGCCAGAAACACAGATCAGCAGAGGCAGAGTGGGATTTTAAACCAGTAGAAAGTGGAACAAAAAATATTCCTTTGTTGAAGCCCCAAGAATTAGGACGTGGTTATCTCCCTCACAAAGGAGGTGGCCCTTGAATGGGGGCTGCTGTGGCTTGCCTGGGTTGTGACTCTGCCTCTCTGGCCCCACCCTGAGTATAGGCTGACTGAAAGACTGGTCCTTTGTTTATTTTTTTTAGCGTTAAAGGCACATTTGAGCATTTTGTTTCATGTGTACTGTTCTGTGTGCCAGATAATACATGAATAAGAAAAATCTAAATGAAACAGAACTTACAAACTACAGACTTAAGCATACGATACAAAATAATTAGAGATGTTATCGTGTGTATGCATGCACAGCTCTTCGGAGTTTACAACTAAATGGTATAGTGGATTTTTCAGGCTCTGTATCTAACGTTACAGGGAAAAACCAATATATTATGTTGTATCTGATAAGCAGTATGTGGTCATGTAATTAAAGGTGACTTTTGTAATTAGATTTGGAAGGATTAGATTTGTAATGGTAAATGTGGATAAATGTCAATTTCACCATACACATACAAACCAACTAAAAAAGTTTCCATCGATGATGATCAATATGTACAGCTAGTCAATATAAGAAAAATATTGTTTGAGAAATTCAGAATTTGAGTTAGAAATGTACATACATTTATCAAGAAACTTTCAGCAGACTGGAACTTGACTTGCAAATAGAGCAATCTGTGTTAACCCCTGTAAAATGGGTTGACTGTGAGACATAGCTAAGCATTAAAAGGGACTAAAATGGAAGAAGACAACAAGAATCTGTAGTTCAGAATGTTCAGTTCTTGAAATGTTTCAAGGGGAAAACAGAGTAGCTGCTGCTCAGATACCTGTTCAACACCTGAGCTGGCAACAGCGTTTATTTGAGGCATTTCTAACGTGCTAATTTCCATAACGTCTGAGTGAAGAAAAAAACAACCTTCTGACAGAGCCAAAGATTTCTTCTTTTTACTGTATTGTTGTAAACGGTTTATCTTTAGGTGAATTTGTCAGTTTGTTCTTATAAAAGTTATTGGGACCAAGAGTTTAGAAGGATTTGTTAAACCCTTCAATGCACAATGTGAAGCTCTACAGTTATATTAAGTAGGATTAAAAACATCTGAAGGGAAATAAACCCTTCTACTTCAGGGCATGAGACAATCCTACTAAGGCCTGGTCTACACTGCTGGCTGCTGTCAACGGCAGATATGCAAGCTACATATTGTAGAGTCTGTAGCTTGCGTATCTCCTCTTGACTTACTTACACTCTCTTACTGAGACACCTCCGCTGCACTGTGTTGACGGGAGACACCCTCCGGTTGACACAGCTTTTCTGTTTTCGGGGGTAGGGGGAGGTGGATTTATTCGGTTGGCCAGAAAGCACTTCCGGGATCTATTGAGCGGGTCTTCACTGCCCGCTCATTCAGTCCTGCTGCACTGATCTGTGCAGCCCCGACAGTGTAGACATACCTTAACTGACAGAGGGTTTCCCTGTGTGCAGACTACTCCTTAATTGTCCACCATGGCTTTCTTGCATCATCTTCTGAAACATCTGGTACTGGCCATGGTTGGAAACAGACAGTATTTTAGACTAGATGATGTGGTTTGGTCCAGTCTGGCAGTTCCTGTGTGTTACTCTTAGGAGTAGCAGCATTGCTGCAGCTAATATGCATGTCCTAAAAGAGTGATGACAGATAATACTTGGCTATAGTCCTGCATGAAATGTTGGTCATGTCATAGGTGTTTAGGCTGCAGACGATAACTTTGCTTGGCAGTGAATGCTAAGTATACTTGACATTCTTTTCTTCTTTACTGTGTTAGATTAGTACTTTATGAAGAATTAGTACCATCTCAGTGACCTAAGGTTTTGACCGGGTTTTTGTTTGGAACATGACTTTGAGAAATAAACTTGCCTGCTCTAATTTTGGCTGGGCCTACACTGATGGCGGCAAATTCGCTGCTGTAGGATTGATTGCTCTGGATCGACTGAGTGGTCTGTGTAGACCCACTTAGTCGATCCAGCAGTCGACGCAGGAAAACCACCCCGATAAGTGGCGTAGCGCTGCGTCGAAGGGAATGCTGTTCCCTTCGGCGCTGCGAAGTGTGGATGGTGCGTGGAGCAGATGCAGCGAAGTTGATGGGAGATATGCAAGTGATTTTTGTCACTTGCGTATCTCCTGTCGACTGCTGCCAAATCCAGAAGGTAAGTGTAGACCGGGCCTTTGTCTCAACTCACTTTCAGTTTGCTTTAAACTTTGTGTGTGTGTGGTGTTCTGTCAGAAACTGAGTCTCTTGAAAGAAATGAGATGAAGAAATTAGGCACATTAAAATTATTAAATTATGATGGGCCTGTTCACTTTTTCAGTAATTGGCAGGAGGGAAGGGGTGTATTGGCTTTTTTTTTTTTTTTTTTTGCCACCTTATCTCAAAAAATAGGTTGAAGTTTCTAGAACAGGTAAGTTTTGGCCTCAGTAAAAACTGATGCCTTTGACTCTTTTGGAAAGTGTGATAGTTTTGAATGTCTGAATTACTTAAGCCCATGAGAACAATGAGTGTATAAAGTCCGCTTAATGGCACTGCATGAGACTTACGACTTTGCATTCCATATTTGATCAGGAAGATCACATGGAGTTGAAGGTGGCCTCATGTGAAGAAACTCTTCCTCCACTGAGACCCTTGAATATCTAAAATACTGCTGGGAATTTGTAAGCTCATTGTGTCTGGGCCTTTTGCTATCCAAAACAACATGCAAAGGCTATAAAAAGTTTTTACACATCAAGATGTAAACTGTTTTGGTCATGGACTGCCTGGTTTATCATGTCTGCTATAATGGGGTCCTGGCCTCTAGATGCTCTCAGAGTAAAAATGAACAAAGAATAAGAGAATGAAGTTATAAAAATAACTTTGAAAAAATTTGCAATAGCTAAATCTCAAACTAAAAGAATAAAATAACATCAATTAATTACTAAAAAACCACTTATTGAAAATGAGGGTAGATTTGTGAAGTTTTAGCTCTTACCTCTGTGTCCAAGAGCACCCTCTTCCTATATTCCATCTGTACACATGATAGCTTCTTCTATAATTTTTAGTTCCACACCCAATTATCCCATACTACATTTGACATGCTACTTTGGAAGAACATTGAAAACTTTGAAGGCATTTGCTCTGATACTCTCTTTATGAACCAGCTACATCAATATCCTGCTTATCTGCTATGTCTTAACTGAAGATCAGTACCTGATCTATCTGACATTCTAGTTACACAATTTGTAGAAACCACAGTTTGTTCACATATTACTCCAGTTATTTCATCGGCAGCCGCTATCTCCCATTGAACCTCTTTGATGTCATCAAAACAAGTTAGAAGAACTAGAACAGACAAATCTTCCCCCTCCTCTGGACACAATAGAAAGACTACTAGAACTCTTAGTCTTCCCAATGTGCATGTGAACAAAATACCTTTTTCTACCAAATTTCCACCCTTACCCACTGGACAAATAATGGTAGCTAGCGATGCATTGCCTGATTCTCTACAACGAATTAGACAAGGAGCAACGTTATGTGTTGCACATGGAAGGTAAAGAAGAGATGATGGAAAAATTATCATCAACATGTGGAGAATGAACAATGTTGTGGGGAGAGACTTGAGGTTATTTGTAGAAGGTTACAGATCTTTTAAACTTGACATCTCTTTTTCCTGAATTATCTGATTTATTTTTACAGTGGTAACTTAACAGTTTTTAGTCTGGGAATCTGAATTTGGAGTGGGCAGAGTGATTGGAGGGCATTTTAGGCTAATTAACATATAGATAGACAGGAGGGAGGACATTGGCTTGCTCGGTTTAAAAAAAAAAAAAACAAAACTAAGAAAAAAATCTCAAAGAAAGAACTGTACTTCATGCTTGGATATATTTTGTTTGCTATTAGTTTTAATCTGTTTCTGCCTGCACTCTTTAGACTGTAAACTTTCTGGAGCATGGACTCTCTCTTTTACTATGTATATATGCAATATCTAATGTGATGGGAACCCCAGTTGTCTTGCCCTATTGTTTGACCTCTTCAGGTGCTCCCTTGATACAAATAAAAATAAGAGAGTTGCATAGCATACCATTGTAAAAGGACAGTATCGCACTTTTAAGTTTCTTAAACATTTAATGTTTTATTGGCTGGCTTCTGTAGTTTTTAAGATTCCTTTTTATAAGCATTCTGAAAACTCAAATAAGCGGTTGTAAAACTACTCTTTGCATTTGAAGATAATACATTACTTTATTTTTTTCAGAACTGGATGTAGAGGATAAAACCAAAGGCAGAATGAAAAGGAAAATGAGGTTCCTGAAGTTAAATAATGATTCATCATTAATCATTACAAGAAATAAGCTCACTGATTTATGTATTAAAAGTAAAATGCTTTCTCAGGTCATAGAAACTTGGATTATCAACAGCAGATGTCTGTCTTATCATTGCCTTTTGATTCCTTAATAATCTTGCCTTGAAATAGAAGTTCACAAATGGAAGATGAAGAATGAATTGAGTGTTTAACAAATTGAGTACCTTACAATGTCAAGATCTATGTGTAATGCATAGAACATGAGTGAGGTTTCTTGATAAAGAATAGAATTGGAAAGTGAATGTTGGAAAAGAAAAGGTGATTTGTGAAAGTTAGTAGAGCTAATCCAGCACAAGATTTTGTTCACAATTTAGTTAAAGAGCTTGTCATTCTCTTTCAAGCATGTTTGCAGTTTTCTATATTGGATTTGAAAATTAGCAGGGGCGCACTGGCTATCTTTAAATCAGCATTTACTAAGAGTTACTACAGGGCAATATCAGAAGTACCAGAGAGTTATTTAGTCTTATTAGGAAAATGTTCTTAAAATAGGAAATAGCAGTCCACTATCTGAGATAGCAACAGTTAATACACAATTGTAAGTGTTGACCAGTCTTTGTAATGACACACGTGCAGGGAATGCTCCTCCTTCTCCCCTCCCCCCCCCAAACATTTAATAGGCCAACAGAGGGAAGATATCACACTGAAAAGAGCATGGTAAGAAGGATCAGGAATATGTTATAGAAAGGTAAATGGAAATCCAGCCATTCCGATTTGCATTTTCACAATACGTTGACTCTGACCCATTGCATACACTTCATTCCTCATTCCCTAGTTTGGTGTCTCGAAGATACATTTGGGTGCTCTATTTTATAAAATACAGCCATATCCATAATGGCATAGTATTAAAACCTATGGTCTGTATGACTGAACGCTGTCGGTCTGACCTGATGCCCACAGAAGTTAATCTATCAATGGGAGCACTTGAATGGACATTTGACCAGGCCCTATATCTCAGTATCTTAATAGAAAACTATAACAGCCAGCTGAGTTTTGACATCGCCCTCCAAGATCAACACCACACTGTATCAGAGTAAAAGGAAGTGAGCAGAAGGTACCATGCAAGGCTAGGAAGGGAGAAAATCTAAAATATTTCCTTTGCTGGTGGAATGTTTAGAGTGGTGGTGATCATTTCCCTTTTCCTTTTGCCTTGTAACCCTCAGAAGGCTTTAAGAAGGAGTTAACAGAAAAAGAAAGAGTGCTGTCTCCTATTCAGTAAAGAGAGGAAGCTTGGGATGGTGGGGGTGGAGCTTCAGGTATGACAGGCCTTGTCAACATGGGAAAATTGCACTAGTTTAGCTAAGGAGTGAGGTTAAAGAGGTGCAGCCCCCTTTTATTGATTGGGATAAGGTTTAAGCTAAACTGAAAAATGTCCACACCCTGGTGTGCTTGTGTTCAGATAGGTTTAAGAAACAATTCTAATATAAACTAGTGCAAGTTTTCCATGTAGACAATACATCAGACCCCTCCTAGTCAGTGTTGTTATGAAAGCTGGAGCCCCTGGTACAGCAACCTGGTAGAGTCCAGCAGGTTGCATGAAGTTGCTCCAAATCTCACTGCTGGAGTCTCTCTCCACCCAACTTTTTCTTTAATTCCCTGTGATTAATATGTTAGTCCTGTGGGTGTTTAGTTTGGTAACCTTTTTCTTCTTTTTTTAAAAATTAGCACAGTTGTGGCCACTGGTATACAAATAGCACATTGAGTAAGAACATGCTATTTGATCTATTATACAAAGGTAGAAGTAGTTAGTAAATCACTGGCTAGTGACAGTTTAAATATATTAACATTAATATGTATGAAGCTTCTAAAGGGTTCTAAACACTCTTGTCAGATTATGATGTTTACCAAGTAATCATTTGTAGCACAGAATGTTGTTTGAGCTCATCTGGCTTAATGGGGATGTTTTACATCTTTAGGGTGCAAGGACAGCGCTTCTGATGGTAGCTAGCTGATGGGTCTTTGCCCTATTACGTATGTGAAAGTATGTCTAACAACAGAAAGCGAAGTGTAGGATTCAATTTACTAGTAATATAGCATGCAATGAATATAGGAAAGTTATAATATTTGCATTCATCATCATAACCTTTACCATTTTTGATAGAGCCCTATGTTCAATATTTTTTTATTAGCCTAGAAAGGGCTTAGAATGATCAATTAGAAATCACATGGTTAATAAGTTAGTTTGTATTAAATTAACAAATGGGTGTTACAACTGTAAGTCTAGGTTAACCTTGCACTTAAGTGTTGGGGAAGTTGGAAATTTGACTGGTCTAAGCAGACTCTTGAAAAGGCTTTGCTCTACTTCTATTTTTCATGTTTTTAGGAAGGGCTTATGTCCATATTAACTTTTTTAGTACTAGTTTGGGTTTGAAGGAAGTGAAATATGTCATAAACATTTGATTGAGTTACTAAACATACTGTACCGATTAAATTTCTCTTCATTTTCTTCAAAATGGACATATCATTTTATATTTGTTCTTTGGGCTTCCCTTAATGGGGAAGACACAGATTTTGAGAACCTGAAAAATTGTAACAATGCTATAGGGAAACCCCACTGCAAGAAAAAAAGGTTGATTGCTAGAGTGTGGACCTTTGGAGCCTTGATTAAGGCATACAGTCACTCTTTGTCTGGGTTCGCTTTGGAGCCAAGTCTGTTCTGTTACTATTCTGAAAGCTACATAAGTCATGTGACTTCTGATTGATTCCAGTAAAACAATTTCCCCCCTGTTTTTTGCAAAATGCTGCTTTTCTCTTTTATGCCGGCAATAATGTTTGGCTTGTTTCCATATTTGAATCTTACATTAATTTCTATGTATAAGAAAAACCTCAGAAACAAATCTCATAGTTGATATTTGTGCAGCTGGCTGACTGTGGTGTAGGAGAGAAAAATATTGGTGGGACAAGCTATAGTTATTGACATTTAATACTTCTCTTTGGCAATTGCTCTTAAAAGAGGAGAGTAAGTTCCTGGTGAACTACTTTACTTTTGCATGCATCTCCGCTCTTTCTCTTCAGCTCTTGGTGCAGGAGACTGAGAGCTTGAGGAACTGGGGCTTGTATGTAAGGTGATTGCAAGTAAATAAAATGTAATAAGGCTTGATCTCTGAAGAACTTAAACAAAAAGGAATACACCATGGCCTCCTGAAAACATCAGTATAGGAATTGGTTAATTTTCTGTCTGTGGGAAAGACTCCGACAGCAGGAACAGTAGGAAACAAACTTCTTTCCACCACCCCTTTTATCCTTCTTGTTCTGGGCTTTTTGCCCTGCTCCGTTGCAGTGAATAGTGTTTTGCAGGGGCCATCTTCTTGCTAAGTATTTCTGCTGTCGTGCAGTAGGAGCTCTATTATGCAGAGCTGTATTTTTGTAGTAAATAGAAATGACTATTAAAATATAGCTAGCACATTAAACTCATTACTGTACTGCTATAGAAATACTTAGCAAAAACCATGCTTCTTGCAAAATTGTATTCACTGCAATAGAGACCTGCTGGAATGGGGAGAAAAAAACCTGTAGAAGCAGGGGGCTGATGTTTCAGGAATCTCCCATCATCTGAAGCAGCTAAAATTGTCTTCTTACAAAGACTTCACACTGATGTAGCAAGATATCCTTGGCACTGGTTTTTGTGCAGCAGCGGAAATAGAAGACTGCAAAGCATATTGGTGTTAGAACTACAGCTGCCTAGGTTGCCAAACTCTGGTGCCAGAAAAGAAGAGTTCAGTTGTTTCATCCCAAGAATGGCTCGTAAAGAGGGGCTAGTTAGGGCTAAGACCCAACAATAACATGGCACCCAGTGTGTGTGGTTTAAAAAAAAAAAAAAACACTTTGGCAAGAGGTTGGGTCCCCCTCCCTACAAGTCAGGCTGCAGTCCAGAATCAGAGTCCGTGCAGTCTGGCTTTTGCCGAAGTGTTAAGAGCTGGCACTGTTCTAGCTTAGAGTTTTTAGATGAGTGGTTTTACTAAAATGAAATTTTAAAAATGGCCTCCACGAGTCTTTCCATCATGTATGTTCAATTCCCTCCTTCTGGGTGATGAATGAATTGGACTGATTGGCTCCCTCAAGCATCACTCTGCCCATGTTGCTGAGATCCAGGGGCTCTGATTTCGAGTCGGAATTGTCATCCTCCTGCTGTGTATCACCTGATGAATTTGGGGACTGCCAGTGGCCGGTATGGCACCCACTGTTGGCCTGTGCCTTGTGCCAGGACACAGGTTCCTTGCCTGGCCCCTA
>ML675609.1:43560311-43798960 GCA_007922155.1 Mesoclemmys tuberculata | reverse complement strand
CCGAATTTGAGACCTACTGGTATTACAAAGACTCAGTGTCATAAACTCAGGTTCTTCAGGAGCAGAACAATCTTCCTGCAAATCTAAAATATCAGGATCCTGTTTTAGACAGTATTAACCATGTGTTTCATTGCTGAGACTTCACCTGCATTGAAACTTTATAGTTTCTGCTTAATTTTAGCAAACATTCCTGTGCTGAATTTGTTACCAGTCTCCACTGAAGTGGATCTATCTATGAGTCAGCATCCTTTAACTCCTGTACAAAGGACTGCAATGGTGCATAAGGATTGTAAAGCCATAGACTGAGCGAAGGATGAAATTACGAAGTTACTATCTTCAGAGCTAGCTACTTGCATTTTAAAAATAGAAATCTTTCCCTGGGTCATACTGGAGATTGGGCACACAAACCAAGCAAAACTTCTTTTGAATACAAGTTCTAAAGCTATCATTCAGGATTTAAAACTTTAAATAGTGACTCTCCTGGGAAGTATGTTTCTTTCACAAACCTTTCAGCAATAACTACCCTAGAAATTACACCAACCTGACCCTTATAGTCTTCATCTCTCATTTCTTTTTTTTTTTAAGTGCAACAAAACATAAGCCCAATTCTTTGATATAGGTCTTTCCAATCTTGGCTTATCAGGTTATTTTTAAAAAACTTTTTATTAATGCAGCGTTCCAATAAAATGTTAACATACTGAACGTATTATTTATTAAAGATCAGGTTAATAGTAAAGAACCTGACAAAAGATTCTGGCCTGCTGATTGGGGAGTCGTCATTTGAATATGCTGAAAAGGGTGACCAAATTTGTAAATACCCATCTTCTCTTTGCCACGTGCTTGATGTAATGCTTTTCCATTATAAGGCAGTCCATATTTTACTACACCACAAGTCCAATAAGTGTGCTGTTTAGGTTGCAAGATCCTGTTTAGGTTGCCTGGTGTGTGTTTGTATTTTTAATGTACAGCAGTGAATGTGGTGCTTTCGGCAAATAAGAGGGCTTGATCCAATGTGCATTGAACTCATTGGAATGTCTCTATTTGATTTCAGTGAGTTTTGGATCAGGCTCAGAATGTCGCCATGTGTCTACACTTGGCCAAAGCTTGTGTCATGGGAATTGACTCTCTGAAGATTTGTTGATTTAAGTGAGGATTGTAAATTCAAATGCTGTCCCCCCAGCTTTTTAGGGGAGGCTTAGGAGGGAACTGTGGTTTTTAGTTCAAGTTTCTTCATATGTTGTAAGCTCTGTTTCCATCACATGTCAACAAAATGATGCCATCTGCTCTTCTATCTAGTGGCAGAGGTCATAAATTGCTTGTTTTCTGTTTCCTCTCACCTGAATACCTGATTTCTAATGTCACGCCTGTAATCTTTTGTATATTTTTCCCAGACAAGTCTTTAGGATAACCTGACCTAGTGTCCTGGGTTCATATATTTTTTTTTTTTTTAATATCTGTTCTCATAATAACTAACCTTAGTGTAATGGATAAAATATTGTTGATTATAGTAAATAGAACAAAGTCGTTTCACTTACTGTACGTAAAAATCTGCCCTCAGACTATGCCCACCCACTTAGATTATATATCTGTTCTACAAGGGAATCTTTTGATACCTGGCAGCTTTTGTAATGCACATTTTACATAATTTAGATCACTCATGTAGAGTGCTTTTACCAAATCTTGTTTTATAATCAGAGGACTTGGTACTCTTTCTTCCCAGTTATTTTAGATCTTTATCTTGTTCCCTGTTAGTGCTACTTCAAGTAGAAAACCTGTCTGAGTTGCATGTTACAGGCCTATTTTCACATGCTTTTTTAAAGTTATTTTTGATTTAATCCTTTCTCCACAATACGGTGGGTCCTTGCTCCTTATTCAGCCCCATCAGTGATGATGTGATGGACAGTTAGTATCTGATGACTATTCAATATCCTCTTATGAAAGGAGTTGATCATCACAGTAGATTGCCTGTTAGATGAGCATCCACATCAGTCAGCACTAATTAGCACATTCATTCTCTGTTTTTGAGAGATCAAGAACTGAATCAGAATGGAGGCAAAGTTGTGTTTGGGCCTGGAAGTGGTCCTGTCAGCTTGAGCTGAAGCATATTGGCAGGGAAGGGTGGGGTAGATTGTGCTCGTTCTGCCTCTGTTCTATTTGTAGCTAAACAGAATAATTCATTGTACAGGACTGTACCTTTCATGAGTACAGAGTTCACTTACATGAAAGAGGAGACACGGATTTAATATCATTTCTACCCACATGTGATATTTGTCCTTTTAACATTGTTTAGTTGAGATGCCTGAGATACGGATAGTCAGGATGTGACTCTAATTTAGATGAGTAAAGGAAAATGACTGGTCCAAAGATTTTAGACTTGAGTGCCTAAGGTTAGATCCCTAATATTTAACTTCCAAAGGGAAAAGTATCAAGCCGCTTTTGTCTTAGAGATGCTGAGCACCCACAAATTCTGTTGATTTCAGTCAGAGCTAGTAGTACTCAGCAGGTCTGAAAATCAGGCCACTTTCATTTAGGAGTTTAAATATGAATTTAGATGCCTAACTTTAGGCGTCCACACTTGAAAAACATGACATTAGGCTACACAAAACTGGTAACGCAGAAGAATTTATAAACTGGAAAATTTCTGATGGCTCATAATCAAATAGAGTGTCCCTTGTTCTGCTGTTGAGGAAACAAGAGGTACTCATTAACATTTTGCAGTTCAGAACAGTTCAAAATGTTAATTTTTGTTAGTTTTTTTCATGGAACACTTCTGCAGAATAGCAGTCATGTTTTTAAAATGCTACACTTCATATATTTAGCAGAGGTTTCTATTTTTAATGAAAATGAAAATTTTATTTAAGGGATAATTACCTTTTCTGGTTTTGATGGCAGTAAAACTGTACTGTTCTCTAAAGTTTATATTACATACTGATGAAGTGCTTACTTTCCAGTAGAAGTCTGCAATTTATTTCTGTGACAGTTCTATTGAAACATTTTATTTTGTTACCTTAACTAATCTCCTGTATTCCTTAAAGCCCTCTAATAGGTGTCATGTCGGCTATTCTTTATTTGCTTTGTTTTATATTTTATTTTATTCATTTTCTATTATTGACATCTCAATTGCTAACTCCAAAGTCTGTTTTTCATGAAGCAAAAAGTCTCCAGTGGGTCAGTTGAAAAGGCAGCCCATGTTGGGCTCCTCTGACTATATTGAAGTGGAACTTTTTTTTTTTAAGGAAGATATCCAAATCTCAAAGGGTAATTAGGTATTTTATTGTAAACAGTTAGACTTGTTTCTTGAAGTTGTGTATCTGGAAGCTAACAGAGACAGGGAAATAAGTGACTGACTACTGAAAAACATGGCAAGTAGTTTTGATATAGTTCTTTCAGAAATGGTTTAGAGAAAAGAGACTTAGGAATAAGATGCATGCCAATGAGCTAATTGTATTAAAAAAAATTGGGAGTAAGGGCTTTGCTTGTGATGCTGGTAAGCTTTGAAGGTCTAAACAGATTCTGTCTCTTTGGGGAGCGCTCTCTGTTTTCATGTTGGGAGTCTAGAGCTGTGAAAACATATGAGGAGCCTGGCCTTTGTCATTTCAACATGATTATCAAATTCCTTAACATTTGCTAGTTATGTTGAAGGGAATCTTAGCTGTAACAGAGCAATGCGAAAACTGGAGCCTTCAGTCTTAAATGAAGTTTTGTATTTCAACAGCATCATGTATGACTAAGCACAGGTCTCTAGGAATTTTCTTAACAGCATGACTTGGCTGGGGACCAAGTCTGCCCCTTCTGAGCCAGCGCCGAGCTGCAGGGCTGGAGAGGCGGGGTAAGTGCCCTAGGCCAGGTCTTCACAGCAGGCAGGGGGACACAGGAGGCTTTGTGCCTCTCAGAGTCTCCTGTGTGTCATGAAGGGCTGGCCTGGCGCCCTCCCCTCCTCCCAGGTTGACGCCTGGTGGCCTGGGCCCCTCCCTTCCCTTGGTATGCCAGTGAATCCAACAGGGAATGAACAGTGTACACATGCAGTGATGTGAAGCTCAGCAGTGCCCCGGGGCCACAGCAGTTAACTTCCAGCATTCATTTCAGGGACACCTTTTGTCAGGGTCCGGTGCATAGCTTGTACAGTTTTTGTATAAAAGTAATCTGGGTATACACTTGCCCAGGTACAGGATTGATTGGTATTTTATTGGGCAAAACTTCAGCAGCCTACAACCCACCTGCTGTATCCTGCAGCTATTCACAGTAAACCACTAGCTGGAATTCATAAGTTATAATAAATTGACACCATCACAGGGCTTGTGTTATCTTTTATCACTTCATATTTACGGAATTTCTTTGCAAACTATTTATAATTTTTGGCATGACTTTCTGTGCTGCTGGCATTCATAGATTTGAAGGCCAGCAAGGACTATTGTGACCCTCTGGTCTGACCTTCTATATGACACAGGCCATAGAGTTGCCCAGAAATAATTCCTAGAGCATAGCTTTTACAAGAATGTCCAGTCTTGTGCAGACATCACTTGTGAACCAATGAACTAGAAGTCCTCTCTATACCCCTCAGATGCACACTGTCCCATGCACTGTGAGGGTTGAATCTGAATAAAATTATGGGTTATATTTGGGATATTTGACCAGATTATTGGATTAGAGTTTTAATTCGTCCACCCAAGAGTCAGACGGACCTAAGAATCCAGTTACGTTAGGCTTATCCTATGCTAATGAATTGTGTAGGTTTATGATGCCATTATGTTAATTGATTTTTAAATGCAGAGAGTAAAATACAAAATTCATTTCAGAAACTACTGATTTATACTGAGGGGAGAAAGTTCTTGACTTCTCAAAGTGCTTACAATACACAAGGAGGTACAATAAATGAAAGTATTACCAGAAGATATTTAGATGTATTTATACTCTAATATGGTTTGAGAAGACCTTTCCACTAGCAAACCCTTTTTCCCCCTTGTATCAATTTTTCTTTATACTGCTGTCAGCCTTTTACACTGAATATAGCAAAGACATGCTATTAATTGTTATGTCTCTTAGAACTTGTCTGTATGGAAACTTAGTGCATGGCAAGCTGTGGTGTGAAGTGGTTGTGTGGCTTTGCTTCCATGCAATAAAAGTTCCATAAGTGCATTATGGAACTTTTAGTTTGTGGTGGTAGAATCTACATGGCCATGTAGTGTGTGGCAAGCTAGAATGCTGTAGATTCACATTTTGGTTTGTCGTGCACTGTCTGCATACAGCCAACCCCCTTACTGCTCATGATGCATTGTATGACCAAAAACTGAAAATTGAGAACAACTGAGTAATTGAATACTGCACTTTGCCATTTATCGTCATCTTCCATGTTAGGTACAATTGTCTGGGGCTGTTGGAAATTTCTGTGAAAAAACACTCATGGTAATTTTTTCCATATCCAAGATGGGTTTACATGAGCAGATTTTTTTAAAAAACCACATCACTGTATGCAGATAAATATTTCCTTTTTATTATTTGACAAATCTTCTGGATTAGTGGTAATTATAGGCTAACATTGTCTGCATACCAGTCATGGGTAAAGAACCTGAATAGAATAAAATAGAATCAGGGATACTAGCCCACTCACAAAACAAGTGAAGGTTAAGGAATTTAACTTCAAAATTCATGTCCTCTGCTTTTCATATTCAGCCCTTGCTAATGAACATGCCTAATTTGTATGCACAACTCTTATTTAAATACTTTGTTAGGTTTGGTTTCCAATTTACATGTATTTTATGAAAAAGGAAATTAGGTATTGTGTTTATTGGTTCAAGTAACAAATCTGTGACATAATTGCAAAAATATATATAATAATATGATATTAGAAACTGAGTGAAATACTACAATTCTACAAAGATAACTTGTGGCTTTTTGGTATGTCTTATGATTTGAAGTAGTACTGGATTAGAATAGTACTGAAGCCAGTATAAAATATTGGGTCAGGAGGTTGGCTGTGGTGACAGTGTGTTGTGAAGTTACTTTCAGATGTGTAGAAGTAAAAATCAATAACTTGAAAATTATGCTGTTTTTCTGTGTGCTAATAACCGTATTCTCTCTCTCTAGCTTTCTATAATTATGACGCAAGGGGAGCAGATGAACTTTCCTTACAAATAGGTGACACTGTACATATATTAGAAACATATGAAGGTAAGTAAAACACATTTGATTCAAAACCATTGTTCATGTAGTCACATATTGTGTGTGTGATTTTAGCATATCTTATTTTAGCAGATAGTGAATTATTATTTTTTTCATGACTAATAAAACATATTGAGCACAGAATTAACATGCTACATGTAAATGAACAGGCAGGTGATAAAATACCTAATGAATACCTTTTTCTAAATATGTGGTTTCTCTTTCCATGCAAGATTAATGTTCTCTCACCTTTAATTTGTATGGATCAATGGCAACATCTGTTGAGTGGTTAGCGAAATGATAAATGTTCTCTTATACCCTCAGATAATGTACAAGACACTCTCTGAATCTTAGAGGTGTGAATCTGAATTTGAAAGTTACTTACACTCTAAATTATTTATACCTTTTTGTAAAAGAGATACATTTGCTATTATGATATTTATTCAGTTAATATTTTTAAAATAATATGCTGCGTTTTATTTATTTTGATGAGAAGCAGTAGCATTATCGCATACCATATAAATTCCAGTTAGTATTTCTTCTCTGTTTCCCATAAAATAGTAATCTATCTTGAGAAATGTTTAATTTGAGAATGAGGGAAAATTCTTACAATTTAATTTTCTGCTGTTGAGCGATTGAATAGTGATTAAGTACAACTTTTTTTTTTTGTTCACTTGCTTTTGATTTGTCATTCAGTCATTCAGTTGTATGATGTGGCTTAGAACAGAAGCAGTGATCTGTGTGGCTTTTGTGTTAGAAAATTAGTAATCATCAGAGTAATGGGATAACTTTCTGCATTTTGGATATGTGATTTCCCTTTGTTCGTAGGCTTTAAATGTCACTGTCAAAGAATCTGTTAGGGAAGAAAAATTAATACTGGCAGGTATTAATACTTTGTTTTGGAAATTGGATTCAAAGTGATTTTTATTATATAGAGCTTCTAAAATAGGAAAGTTCCTAATCAGATCAACTAACCTTAATTTGGTTAACAGTAATATACAATGAATATACGAGCTGCTTATCAGGTAGCACTTTATTAATAGACTTCAGTTTGCATTAGCAATAAGTGACCCCTGATACTGCCACAGTTGCAGAAGGAATTTGTCTACTAAAAATTAATCTGCATCTTCTGTACTTTAAATATTTGCAGTTTTATTATACATTTCTTAAATGCACATGTAAACAGGAATATTTGAATGCTGTAAAATTATACATAATGGATGCATTTACTTAATAAGTGAACAACACTGATGCTCGGAAAGCATGTTTAAAACTTGCCTGTGACACAGATAGCATCTGTCTATTATAACTGTAAAATGTTATACTTTTTGAACCACCTGCGTGCTTCAAACGAAATGGGACAGTGCAGATGACTCACCTTTCCCCTGTACTGGATAATAGAATGATCTTCACACACACATTTAATGATTGTTAGGCCTCAACAGTACTGGCTAGTTTTACTTAAAAAGAAATCCAAATAAAATAATATTCCTCCAGAGGTTGATATGATTCCTACTATTCTTCATCATTACTCATCCTCTGTATTGGGAAATAGGAGGCTATAATCCTTAGTTCTTTCCTTTGCAGGAGAAGCCACCTCCAGACAGTTTTTCCACCTGTTTGACCTTTGAAACAATATGCAGACTGTATTCTCTTAGCCTTCCTCAGCATCTGCACTAATTTCGTTTCCCAGATAACCTAAACAGAAACTTATTAAATCACCAGTATTGTATAATCAACCAGTCTGTCACTTTCCCTGCAGTTGTGATGCTGTAAAATGGGACTTGTGGTGCTGATAATGGGACAGTGTGTCAGAAAAATTATTTGACTCTTCTGGGGGTGTTTTGCCTAGGAGTTGAGGTTTTATTTCCAAGCTTTGTGCACAGACTTCTTAACTAAATGAATTAGTGATTTTATCTTAAACTGCTGCCTAATCTCAATCTTCATTGCTGCTTTATTTTGACAGTAGAAATAAAAACCGCTAATTTAATATGTTCAGTGCTGTCAGGAGTAGAAAGAAACAATGCAAAAATTTTGGTTTTCTGTCTTTTTCCTGAGTTATTTTTCTGTCTCTACTAAGCACCATCTTTAAAGAGGGAGGGGGGGAAAAAGACATTGATGTCCATGGCACAAGAGTAATGGTGTTCTGTTTCAGTGTTCTGCAGATGCCTTTATATATTAGTCCTTGAATTCTGTGATGACCTGTATGGGGCAGCTTTTTGTTTTTATTTCTGCACTAGGTGCTCCTAAGCTCTTAAATGCATCCGTAAAGGTAGGTGTCTAGTGGTATTCTACCTCTGTTTATTATTATTTTTTTAAACTAATCCTCTAGCCTAAATTACATTATTCTGGAATCTTACTGTATGCTTAAAGACATGAAATTGCAAGCCCAGTAGCAAGGATTTTTAATGAATCTCTAAACCATGAATGGAGAAATGCTAACATAGTTCCTATTTTTAAGAAAGGGAGAAAAATGATCTGGGTAATCATAGGCCTGTTAATTTGACCTTAATAGTATGCAAGATCTTGAAATTTTTTTGAAAGAGAAAGTAGTTAAGGACATTGAGGTTAATTGTAATTGGGACAAAATACAATATGGTTTTACAAAAGGTAGATGGGGCCAGACCAACCTGATCTCCTTCTCTGAGAAGATAACAGATTTCTTAGACAAAGAGAATGTAGTGGATCTAATTTACGTAGATTTCAGTAAGGCATTTGATACGGCTCCATATGGGGACTTACTAGTTAAATTGGAAAAGATGGGCATTCCTATGAAAATTGAAAGGTGGATAAGGAGCTGGTTAAAGGGAAGAGTACAATGGGTCGTACTGAAAGGTGAACTGTCAGGCTGGAGAGAGGTTACTAGTATAGTTCTTCAGGGATCAGTCTTGGGCCAGTTCTGTTTAACCTTTTTATTATTAATCTTGGCACAAAAAGTGGGAATGTGCTAATAAAGTTTGCAGACAACACAAAGTTGGGAGTTATTGCTAATACAGAGAAGGACTGGGATAACATACAAGAAGAACTGGATGACCTTGTAATTTGGAGTAATAGAAATAGGATGGAATTTAATAGTGGAAAGTGCAAGGTACTAACAAGGGACTAACAACAACAATTTTTACTATAAATTGGGGACGCATCAGTTGGAAGTGACAGAGAAGGAGGAGGACCTGGGTGTGTTGGTTGATCACAGAATGACTGTGAGCTGCCAATGTGATGTGCTAATGCAGTCTTAGGATGCATCAGATGAGATGTTTCCAGTAGAGATAGGAAGGTGTTAGTACTGTTCTACAAGGCACTGGTGAGACTTCATCTGGAATACTGTGTGCAGTTCTGGTCTCCTATGTTTAAGAAAGATGAATTCAAATTGGAACAGAGCAGTGCTACTAGGATGATTGGAAGAATGGAAAACCTGCCTTATGAGAGGAGAGTCAGAGTGTGTGACTGGTTTAGCCTAACCAAAAGAAGGCTGAGGGGAATTATGATTGCTGTCTATAAATACATCACAGGGATAAACACCAGGGAGGGAGAGGAATTATTTAAGTTCAGCGCCAGTGTGGACACAAAAACTAATGGATATAAACTGGCCATCAAGAAGTTTAGACTTGAAATTAGACAAAGGTTTCTAGCCATCAGAGGAGTAAAATTCTGTAACAGCCTTCCAAGGGGAGCAACGGTGCAAAAAACCTAGCTGGCTTCAAGAGTGAGCTTGATAAGTTCATGGAAGGGATGTTATGATGGGACAGCTTAATATGGCAGTTAGCTGATCTTTGTCTACTAGCAGTAAATATGTCCAATGGCTTGTGATGGGATGTTAGATGGGGTGGGTTCTGAGTTACTACAGAGAATTCTGTCTGGGTGGTGACTGTTGCCCACATGCTCAGGATTTAGCTGATTGCCATATTTGGGGCCAGGAAGATATTTTCCTCCAGGGCAGATTCGCATAGGCCCTGGGGTTCTTTTGCCTTCCTCTGCAGCATGGGGCATGGGTCACTTGATGGTGGATACTCTGGTGGATTCTCTGTACCTTGAAGTGTTTAAACCATTATTTGACAACGTCAGTAACTCAGTCATAGGCTAGGGGTCTATCACAGGAGTGGGTGGGTGAGGTTCTGTGGCCTGTGTTGTGCAGGAGGTCATAGTGGTCCCTTCTGACCTTAAAAGAGCTTATGAGTCTGAGACAATATCTTGTGTACCTCGCTTTAGAACATGTGGCTGTTGCAACTTGCTGTTGATGTCTTGAAGTTTGCATCCTTAATAATCATTTAATGGATTCCTTTATATTTAATTTATTATTATAAAAGACTATACAGGTTTGTAAGGTGCCAGCCACTTGGATGTCTAGGCCCCACTAAAGCACATGTTTAAGGGCTTTGCTAGGCTTGGATGTTTTTTCCCCCCTGTTTGCTAATATCTGTGCTTGCATTCTTTTTTTAAAAGTCTGTCTCCATGACCCTTTTTGATCTATCAATATAGATGCAGAGAAGGGAAGGAAAAATAATTAAGAGTTCAGTTACACCATCTGTAATGACACTTTGCAGTCACCCATAGGAGAATCCTTTTTGTCCTAATGTGCCTCAGTCTGTACAATATTTGGATTATGTGTGACAGGACATGCTTCACAGTTTGTTGATCTGAAGTTTTTTTAGTTAGTCGCGCAGAGTTACCATTATATTGTATGCAAATCAGATAACTGTGCATGGCAAAGAAATTGGTCATTTGGATGCAATTCAGTAATTGCACACAAAGTAGCTGTGCAGTTGCTTATAGACTTGGTTTTAGATCATGTCTAGTATTTCTTTCTCTTACCCTTAAATGATATGATGGATGAAGGTGCCAAGGATGGTCAAATGAAGAATTTGGAGCAGTCACAAAAATTGTAATCCCATTTACTGAAGCTACCCTTAATATGCTTAATTTTGAGTTGCACTGATCCCATTTTTAAACAAGATCTTGTGGTGGGGGGACTACATGGCCAAATTTGCTCCTTTGGAAACAAATCTTTCTTGTGTCCCGATACATTAACCATTTATTTTTATTTTTTTTTATTGTTGTTGTTGTTATTTATCTTATTATTTTAAGATGAAGCACCTCTTGTTTTGCTTTTTGTTGATCTCATAAAACAGACCCTTTCTCCACTTAACCACAGTCTCATTACCTGAAATTGATCTCTGAGTATTAATTGTGGGACAGAATATTTTACCTCAATCTCATGTGTTTTCATCCAGAATGTCGACAGAAGGAGACACATCTAATATGGTTGAACAAGTTGTGAATGTTGCAGTTTTCCTGTCTATTCTTTGATACTTTGGAATGTTTTCCCCTATCCAGACCAGGGCTGACAAAACCATACTATAATCCTTCCTACTATGAAAAATTAATTAATTTCTTATAGTAAGTAGTTTGCCAGGAAAAGTTCATTTCAACAGCAATCTGTAAAGATTTGTGACTATCCTAATTTTGAATTTGAGGTTTGGACAAGTAGCTCTAAAATTGTGACTTCTCTTTATCTCTGCTCTCTACCACAATAAGATGATCATCTGTCTGAGCCAACATTTCCCACTCACTATTCTAGAGGAAGGGAGAGGACGTAATATAAAATGGGCTTACCACCCAGATAGGAATGCTATAAAAAGCTAACCAGAAGGATAGGTTGATGGATACTATTTTATATTAGTCACTTGTCAGTTAAGACCTTTGTATGTATCTAATTTACAGCAGTTTGCTAGGGTACATTAGGGTAGATTGCTAGGGTTACTTTTTATTCCTGTACAGTATTTAAAATGTTAACTATTTCCACCTACATTTTAAATAATATTTGACTTTATTTATTTATCACTTAAAATGAATTTTGTTCTTGGATAAGTAGTTTATAGCAAGATGTAAATGTTCCTGTGGATTTCAGAAAAAATGTTTTGTCAGGTCAGTCTACACTTAATTTTCTATGTGCATCCAGATTAATAAGCTTGATGCAAAGAGCATGTACTCTGCTATAATTTTTAGAGAAGCTCTATGGCTTAGAGCTTGGAACACAAATTCACCATCAAAATTAAAGTTAATTTCTCTTCTCTTCAAGGAAGCCACGCTCTTCAAGTATGCACTAGACAAAATTTTAAAAGTAATCGGAAGGAATAATTAATCTTTCTCAAATTATAGAAGTCAAGGTTACTGTTTTCTTCTTTAAACAGAAGCATAGAGACACTTTTTCAACTAGAAAATTCCCTCCTACATGTTTAATTTGGAGTGTTAATGGAATAATAAAAAAGCAAACCTTTGCAATTACAAGCATTTTTCCTGCTAGCAGAGAGAAGGGCTTTATTCTGAAGAAGGATTTCCTAGAACAAAATACTTGACATTTCCCTAATCTGTATTTTACGTGGTTCTAGTAGTCCTAATAACCTAATCTCACTCTCATGGCAAACCAAACAAGTGGCCCACGGAAATTACCCATTAAATCCAGGGATTTGAGTAGAAAGGTGTAAAAATCCTTTAACTTTCATGACCTGGTGATTTCAAAAGATCATTCAGGCCACAAGAGAAACTGCTTTAGGTGGGGAAGGAATTCCAAAATTCATTTTTTCAGGGAATTCTTGATATTTTATTCAGTAAGTATGTTGTATAAAATTCTGGAAGACAACCCTATAAAAGGGAGACCCTACTAATAGATACAGGATATTTTCTCTTCTCTTAATTTTAGTTTTAGAGAGATTTCCTTAAATCCCACAGTGCAGTACCTTCATTTTCTTTTTCCGATTTCAACTTTTCATCTTTTCAAAACAAGACTTTCCCAATTGATTTAATCTGATATGAGGGCCTTGTCTCATGTTGACCTGTAATAGCAATGTCTGTTTCAAGTTTTTAGGGGATGTTCATTCTGCTTGATCTAGATGATTGTGTAACAAAGAGAAGGCACTGTTGAGGACAAAGTACAGTACTGTTTTTGTATGTAATTTCTCTTAGTGTTCTGCAAAGCGTGCTAGTGAAATATAGTGTATGTGCATGCTAGATTTTCTGATTTGGGATTCTTTTCGAGACACAACTAAAAATATATTAAATCTCACAACATTAATCATGGGAGACTGTGAAAAGTGTAGGCATACTTCACAACATGATTAAAACATTTTCAAAATCCAGGTCACCTTGGAAATCATTTGAGGCATAGGTCAATTTTCCCATTACTGACATTTGCCTAAAACCAAACTGTCAATAAAAGAGTTGATTGAGGGGAATTTTGTAATTTCTCTGATATAGTTTTCATTTAGCCACTTGAGAGTAAAAGTGTTTGCCATCATTGCTTTTGATAAAAACCAAACAAAAAAGGTTTTTAAATAGAATAAAGTGTCATCTTAAATTTAATTGTCCACAAAATAAACTACATTAAAAACATTATTAAGGTTGCAAAAGCAAGTACTCAGAAGTTGGGAAATGACAGAGTTAATGTTGCCAGTGCAACCTTAACCTGGCCACCTTGTGCATATGTATTATTAATCTTTAATTAAATGATCTATTATTTTTTCAATAGAATCCATGCCTCATTAAGTGGACAGGATGGAAATGGATCATTTAATGGGCAGCCTTTCAATATTTCATTTTTCTATCAGTCAGTGTGTGGCCCCATGCCTTATACTAGTCAAACCCTACACTGAAGGCAGAATTATTAATTGCCTGATGGACTTCTCTGTGGTGCTTAACACTATAACATCAGTGTGTTTCACAAATATTAATTAATATTCACAACACCCCCATGAGGTGAGGGAATGGTTTTATCCCCATTTTACAGTACAGGAGCTGTGGTACTTTTGACACAGAGTATGGTCAAAAGTGTTCACTTATTTGCGATGCTCAATTAAAATGACTAGGACCAGATTTTTCAGAGTATTTAGCATTATATATCATGTGATATATGATGTGTGTTGTGTATGTGTGGGTATGCATGTGTGTTCAAAGCACAGCTCCCCTTCATTTCAATTGCAGCTGTGCGTGCTCAGCAGTTTGGCAAATCAGATCCATCCAGCCCAGAACTCAGGAAATGAGGAACACACAGTTAGCGACCAAACCATGAAATGCTTGGTTTATGTGACTTGCCCAGCATCACATAAGAACTCTGTGGCAAAAGAAGTGATTGAATCCAGTTATCCAGGATATCATTAAACTGCCTTATCCATGAGACTATCCTTTCTCTTCCTACAAGTATTCAACTCATTCACTACACGCTTTTTGCAACAATTGAAGTAGGCGTCCTACAGACAAGAGCCTCCTTCTCTGTGCAACCCAGATTGATTGCCCAGAGCAAGTCCATCTTGTTCACTTAATGAGGCAGGGGTCTTGTGGAAAAGAATAGTATATGATCATGTAATTAAAGATTATCATGTATACACATAAAAAGGGACGAATTAAGGTTGCCAAGATAAAATCCGATCAAGGAATTATCTCCCCAGTTGTCTTGTTTGGAAAAAGAAGAGATTCCAGTGCACATTTCAGGCTACATTATATCCTAAATTCTATTTAGGGTTGCCAGTTTTGGTTGGATGTATTGCTGGAGGTTTCATCATATAAAGTGATCTTTAATTAGATTAATCTTTAATTTCTGGAGACTCCAGGACAATCCTGAGGGTTGACAACTTTCGTTCTCCTTCAATACACCTTTTGCATTATGTTGCTTGTTTGTACTCACCTCTACACCGTGTCACCTGCTCTTGATCTCTTCTAAATAGACTGAACTGTACTAAACAAAATCCTGTTGTTTAGGAATAGTTCTTTGCCCAAATGAGGCCTGGAAGAGAGTTAGCAGATCAGTTACTCATCTACACAATTGGGGATGGGTTGTTGGTGGTTTTCTGCCATGTTCCCTTCCTCTCCACGTTTCAGTTCCAATAACAGCTGGAAACCAGTTGGGCCTTGGTGTAAGTCAAAACAGCCTCAAGCCATCTCTGCATCATCCAGGAAATTCCTGGCTACACTGGATGCTTTAAGGCTGTTCTCTTCAATAGAAAGGAGATCGGGGGGGGAGATCTGACTCAGTGTGTGTGTGTGTGTATGTAATATAAAAATAAATGTGATACTAGAAGTGTTGCTTCAGTCTTTAATATTATGGAGAAACAAGTCTTTCCGTAGTTGTTTGTATAAACAAACATTTAATGTAATTATTATTTGTATTATTGCCATTGTGCAGAGGACCCCTGGTCATGGATCAGAATCACATTGTGCTAAGGCTGTACAAATCATTATAACAATCACATACCAAAACTGAGTATTGATGTCCTAGTCTGTTTCCCCCAACATCTACTAGCTTGCAGTCTAACCCTGCTAGCCATAGTGGAAAGACACCTGTGCTGAATCTCTGTACTATGCTTCGCTCTCTAATATATCCCATTTCTCTTCTCTCTTCTGTCCCTCCTTTCACAGACCCACCATTAAATAGGGTTAGGAAATATCATAAATAGCTAGAGTGTGATGCTTATTAGTCACAGATTGTTATGAGAGAGAGCAGTAGGAGGCAATACTTGGGTGAGAAGTCAAAATCTCCTGCAAACTGGTGAGAAGCACTAAGTTTCCTACTAGTGTGCTGTTTCTGGGCCATGCTCGGGTTGTTCATTTTAATTTCTGCCCCAGGTTAATCTGTGTCTGAATTTTTAAGCCTCTCTGAATCTCTGCTGCAAGGTAGAAAGAGTATTCTTTCTTTATGTTCCTTCCCTTTATGCTCCCATGCAGAGCCTCCTGGCTGTTATGTAGATGACTAGGGAGGGGGATTGAGTGGTGGTGGTGGTCTTTTTCTCTGCCCTCCTCTCTAACTTCTCTGTCCTGTATGTATTGAACTGTGAGGAAGATAAATTTAGAGATGAAACTACTATGCTTAGTACTTGCTTGCACAGCAAAATTTTTTACTGTCTTTCTTTATAAAACAGTGGAGAGCAGCGCTCTTTTATTGTGGGTTCTCCGAGGCAGGAGTGAGAGCATGTGAGAGAACCGATATGGGCGCAAACTGAAATACAGAGTAGTTGTAAAGCAGCTTTGCAAGCCAATTTGTACTGAATTGGGGACAGCATGCATGAGAGATGCTTGCTGATCTGCCTGGCACAGCACCTTCTTTGGGAGTGAATGACTATATTGTGGGATTTTTTAATTAAGCAGTCACAAAGAAACTGAATGGTCTCAGAAACAATAAAAGCGGTAATGCTGATTGCTTGCAGATGTGTAGTGAACTGAGGGCACAATAAATGAGAGATTACCTTCATATTTTCCTGGCATGCCACCTGTCTCTGAGTGTGAGAAATGTTGCACTGGATTGGAATGATTGCACTACAATAGAATTGTCAGGGGGAAAAGCTGGAATGCCAGCTTCCTTGTCGGCTGGTATTGAAGTAAGGCTGCAGGCCCTTTAACATCGAGAACCCTGGAGAACCAACATAAATGTCACTTTTCAAAGGTAAAACACACATTCCCCAAAGCATCTCCGTTTTAAAATATATATTCAGTCATTAGAGAACATGGCATCACGGGTTTTGTGTTTTCTGTGGTTGTTGGACCCCTAAGTAGTTATTGTTCATGTGTGCTGCTCTGCAGTTTCTGTCTTGCTGAGTCCATGGTTTAACTAGCCGTAGATGGGACTTTTCCTTCTGACACTCTACTGAACCAATACCACAGCATGGTGCTTCGGGGTACCCTATGAATAATTGAAGAGACACATGTAACCCTTTTTTTTCTATTCATGAATAATCTATGAATAGGGTTTTATTTTTCTGATGTTTGCTTGAAGTTGTTCTGATGCTTTATGAAAACACATTTCAGCCAATAGTTGGTTCAAAAACTATCTGCTTCATCTGGGCCTTTGCCCATTTATTGTTCATGGTATGTGAAAAGCATCCTAAATTGCATGTTATTGTTCCCTGATGTGATGACAAAGGGCTGATCTACATTAAAGAATTAGCATTGGTTTAGCCAAACCAGTTTAAATCAAACTAGTTAAACTAGTGCAGACTTCTAATGTATATGCACTTCAAATGGATTAGTTTGATTTGGGGAAATACCAATTTAAGTGAGGATAAACATGAAGCTTATCAATCTTATAGAGAACTGAAATTAAGCTACAGTGAGAAAATCTTTGTGGATGGAAAGAGAGCTAAGGTACTATCCAACTCGAAAGGAGAATCTGTTACAATGTATCAATACACTTTTCATAACTTTATTCTAGGCTGGTACAGAGGTTACACATTAAGAAAAAAATCTAAAAAGGTAAGTGTTCTATTCCCATGGTTACAAATTCATTTTTTCTTGTAACACGTATTTGTTAAAAATATATGTCAGACTCATTTGTATATTGGAACTTTGTTAAAAAGTTAACTAAGAACTTCTATAAAACGTAAATTCTAGTAGATCTGTTAAATGCTAATGTTAGCTTCATGTTCTCTTAAATATTGAATTACTCATAAAATGCAATTGCATCTTGCAGAGTGATAAGCATTGTGATTTTCAACCATTCTCGGTGAAAGACGGAGCAATCTTGCTTTCTGCAATACAATTTTGCCTTGTTGGCTTTATGTGAGCATAAAATGTCTGACAGCAGACATTCCAAAACAAAAAAGGAACAGCTGAACTATTGCCTATAATGTTGCATTTTAATTTTAAGTACTATTATTTAACCAGAATTAAAGATTTGTCATCTTGATTTTTGCCTTTTTAAAAGAAATATGTTTGCATACAGAAATGAACTCGAGCTCTTTTCATTTGCATGCCATTCTGCATGTCTAAAAGAATGAAAGTAATTACATATTGAATTCTGTGGTAGACCTCTCCCATTTTCTGACCAATCCTCCTTTTGGTTTTCTATTCCATTTTGATATTTTTCCTTTGGGATGAGATATTAAATTCTTTAGGAAGTTAAACATCAGGAATATGCCTTACTAAATTCTAAGTAGTGGGTATTTATGTTGATTGAAATTAATTCCAGGTGCTGCTATATTAATCTGACTGCTGCTAAATGTAGCAAGTCCTAAAAAGCATCTTCTGTTTTGAAAGATGTTACTGGTTTGAGAGAGATTTTTTTATATTTAAAATGGGGAATGCCAGTAGAACCCTTTTTAATTGGGGGTGGGGGTGGCAGACACACACCTGTACTAAGTGAATCTAGTGCATCTTGACTGATTGCATTTGCATTGCTGCTTGTAGAAGAGCTCCTGAATGCTGACAATGTTAATACCGGTGTATTCTTACTCTTACTATTTCTTATTCCATTTCTCCCCTCTGCTTTTTTAAAGAGGGAGCTAAATAGTAGTAGAGAGAACTTCCTCCTATTACAGTACCTTAGTCTTTCTGTTTCCTTTCTTTTCTTCACTTGTGTCTAGATATTGCAGCTGAACCTTTCCTTGCTTGCACATCTCCTCCTTGATCCCCTGAGACTGACTCTCTGCTGACCAGTGTCTCTCGGTTGTTCCTCTGATACTTGGCATTTTTCTCTTGCTTTCTGAGTTTTTTATTCAACTATATTATGCACTCCCTTTTCCCCATCCCTCTTGTGTATCAAATGTTTCATATTCAAAGTATTGGGATGGAGGTTAAAAAGAAAGTTAACCACTCAAGGGTTGTAACTTGGTTCTCTCAGTTAAATTAACTTGAGTTGAGATTATGTTAAAGTGGCACCAACCTATGAAAAGTTAATGTTAATGTGTACGTGAATGAATATAAATATATAAAATAGAGAAATATTTGCACTGAATAAAAAGTTGATTTAGGACACAGAATTCTGCAGCTTCTAGTATGCACAAAATTAGGTTTAATTGTGCTTCTGTACTTTTTGAGAGCTAGTTTAGGTAACTGGAAACTTGCTAAGATAAAATAAAATAAATCTATCTTTAGTAGAGTTGGTACTGAGTGAGCTCTGAAATATAGCTTAGATGTTTGTGTGTGTCAAAATGTCTGTTTTTTTGGAATGTCAAGGCAAGATACTTGATCACTAGTTTTCAAAGCTGAAGTATGGGAAATGTATCATCTTCTCATGGTTTGCGGTCATTCGTTGACTTTTTAAAATCTAATTTGAAAGTTATGTCAGTTATTGGGGTCGGAGGCAACAACTCATTTTTAAGATGTATTTGTTTCAAGCAAGCAGCAAACTTTCAGCAGAAATCTTTTAAAATGTCCTTCATTGAATGTGTATGGGCTTGTGAGGGTAGAGTAGGTTTGTAGGAAGGAGAGAGGGGATGTTTGTGTACCTTTCTGCATCCTGTTTCAAGATGGCCGAGTCAGGTAACCAAAGGTCATGTGAAACCCTAAGGGGGTGGTTCCTATAACATGGAGTCTATTCCGGCAGACAGAGAAGACCCATGGCCAGGTGAAGGACAGCAGCATATACTTTAAGGGAGCAGGAGTAGAAACCTCAGCTGGGAGAGGCATAAGAACATGACAGGCAACAGGATCTGGGTTTGGGAAGGAACCATAAAGTCTGTGAGGGAAGATTGGTGTTGAATTGAGTTGTTTTTGTTAATGACCTAGACCTAGAGAGGGGATGTGCGTTAGCCCATGTGTCTACTTGCATTCTTCTGGGAGCTGAGTTGAGGAACCTGAGACAGTAGATACATGACCAGAGGGGGAAGTGGATCTTCTTACAGTGCATTGTACTTTAACTAAAGAGCTACCTCTGCTGTATGTAGCAATTTTATAAAGATAATATATAAAGTAAGGGACGTTATAATAGTTTTAAAATACACATGCAAAATCAAATTTAGATCTGAGGTGTTCATAAAATAGCCTTTCTGTTTAAAGCTGTTGAATAGAATATGAAAAAGTCTGTGCAGATCTAACTATGAATGTGGCTATTTATTAGATAACAGTTAGTCTGTAATGTATGTCTGGTTACTTATAATAAAAATTCTTTCTCCCCCCAAAGGGCATATTTCCTGCTTCCTATATACAGCTTAAAGAAGCAATAGTTGAAGGAAAAGGGTGAGTTGAGACTTAAAGTTTAATAGAATAAAACATTAATATGTGGACATGGAATTTCTGTGCTTTTATGAGATAGGCTAATACCTCATTTCCAACTGGGTAATGAAAGGATGTACTGAACACTTCAAAATTGATTCATGGATCGAAAGGTTAAAAAAGGAATCATTCTGAGCAAATGTCTCACCTCCCGTGTACCACAGGCCATAGAATTTCATCCATTCATTACTACATTGAACATGATAGCTTTTAGTCTTGATTTAAATGCTCTAAGTGATGGAGAGTTTCACTTTCCTTGATAATCCACTCCAGTGGTTAATAATTACCCTGATTATTGAGCAGTTGAGTCTCATTTCCATTTTCAGCATTTCTGACTTCAATTTTCTGCCATTGCACCTTATGCCTTGGTCTAGTGATGACTGTAATATCATGATACATTCTCATGACATAGGACAGTGGTGTCAAACATCCAGCCTGCGGGCCAGGTACGGCCCACCAACCTTTTTGGTGTGGGCCCTGGTGGCAGTGCCTGCTGCTGCGACATCTCGTGGAGTTGTACTCTCTGGCAGAGTCACTCACTGCCGCGAGATCTGGCAGCGTTGCGCACTGCCACCAGATAGCATACCACGCGAGATGTCATGGCAGCGCACGACACCACCAGAAGGTACAACGCTGCAAGATCTCGTGGCAGCACACACTGCTGCCAGAGAGTACAACACCGCGAGATCTTGCGGCGTCGCATACTGTCACGAGATGTGTACTCTGGCGGCAGTGTGTGGAGTGCTGTGTGCACGAGACACAGTGCTCCGAAAGGTGGGGGAGAGATAGTGTGGTCTTGGGGCATCGCACAGTACTATAATTCTTAATCATTGATAGATTCTTTTAATCCTAAAATAGTAGTAGTTGTAGAAGTGAATTTACTGCAGTTTTTATATCGCTGATATCTAGCAAATAAAATATAATACTACATAAAAATGGTTGTGCCTAGTATTTCGATTTATGGTATGTATGGCCCACTTGAAGTACATTTAATTCAAATCTGGCCTGCCATAGTAAATGAGTTTGACACCCCTGATATATGATGATGTACTAATTTTCTCGGAATTGATTGATGTTCAAGTCTGTTCTTAACCTTTTCTTGAATAAGCTAAGTAAACTTAGCTCTTCATGGTAAGGTGTCTATTGTTTTTTGCCTTGCTGAGAAGCAGTTCTACCAAAGATTAGCAACTTCATCAGTGAGTCCCAGTGCCAGGTTTTGTTGTGTTGTGTTCATTCCACTGTCCTGAGTTTGCTTGCCTGAAGATGTTTTGAGCTGTTGTATAAATGCAATTTATGGGAATGCAACAGTACTACATTAATGAATATGGTTTTGAAATTTGTTGCCCAGTTACTACACATGTGTATGAAATATCATAACATGGCTGTAGAAGATCATTTAAAAAAGATCTTTGTGAAACAAAACTAATGTTGAGTGGAATTAACAAATGACTAGCCAGATGTGAACTTGGTTGAAAAGAATTACAATATTTCCTCCTTTTTGCCTGATCTTTTTTTAACTCTCTTAAATATGTAAATGATAAAACGACTAATCATATGATTACTGCATAATGGCATCTTCCTGGCTGATTACAAAACTGCCTCTAAGTACTGCACTTTTGGCATACTAAAAGCTAACTGATGTTCCATACTTGGATAATGCACTATTTTAAAATACGTCATATAGAGACTCCAATGGGGGAAGATCTGCAAAACAGGTTTTTCCTGTGTAAAAATTGTACTTTTGCTAAAGGATCAGTTATAATGGCATGATGTCATATGTGCCACATATCTGACTATCCTCCCCCAATCAATTCTTACAAAATTAATACATCAAAAAGTAAATAGTGCGATGCACATTCCACGTGTAATATTTGTGGAAATTATACTTAACTTCCACATAGTACTTTTATCCATAGATCTCAAAGTGCTTTACACAGGAAATCAGTATTGTTATCCCCATTTTATAGACGGGGAAACTGATAGACAGAAGTGAAGTGAGATTTGTGCCAAGTGACACAGCAGGCCAGTGGCAGAGTCAAGAATGGAGCCCAGGTCTCCTGAAACCCAGTCCAGTGCTCTGTACAATAGGCCACATTTCTTCTGCCGTACAGTGATATCCTGTATAGCTTGTAATATGTTTGTATTTTCTTTTGAACTCTGTTGTCATAGAATTGGATTTGAAACTTAGCAAAAACTTACAAATTGCTTCTACAAATTAGACTATATTAATGATTTTACTGTTCTACCAAACATTATTTTTGCAAACTTTAGACAGCATGAAACGGTTATACCCAATGAGCTCCCACTGATTCAGGAAGTTACCACAACATTACGGGAGTGGTCCATAATATGGCGGCAGCTCTATGTTGTAAGTACAGCACGCTAATGTTTTTTCTCTATTTAAAGTATTTTTGGCTTCATAGCTTGGGTCGATTGAAGGAGAAAAGACAATTTAAAAATTATGAATAGTGTAATGTAAGCTATAGAGAGTCTGTTTAACCAAGGTCACCCTTTCCTTCCTCTCCCAAAGTAGTTCTGTAGCTAATTATGCAAAGCTATTCCAAGGCTTCTATGACAAGGCAACCTGGAGATTGGCATACATTTCCATATTGTGCCGTGATCTGAAAGCTGTGGGTGTGATGTACAGGATCAGGGTCTTGATACAATAGTATCTTGTGTTCTTCTGAGACCAAGGCATGCAATAAGAGTGGAGGAATGATATGGCATGATTTAGTAACATGCTTGCCTGTGATTTTAAACACAACACCATGAGGCAGTGATATGAACAGGTAGCCCTGGAGGGACTGGCTTTTTATCTGTTTTGTAGATTTTTGTAGACCAGGAGATGAGGTTTCTAATTTTTAATATTAGAAGTAAGATATTTTTGGGCCCATCAAAATTTTCATTGATATTCAGTGCCAAGTAATATCAACTCATGCAGTATTACTCTTATATACAGATGAGTAGTGTTTACTGACAGATCTTCATCCAGATTAGGCTCTTATTTAGAGTTTGAAGATGAATAAGGGCTAAGATTTCAGTTAAGACTTGATCATACCAGAATCTCCAAGCCTTGTCTCATGATGCTTCAGGTAAGACAGAACTCTTCTGACATTTTCACCATTTTCAGATGAAATTTCAGCTATGTCCAAAAAGGAATCAGAAAATAGTCTCCATTCCGGTTTGGGATCTGACTTAGACTCTGAAAAATAGGGGCACATTTGTAACCAGGGATTCAAATTTAAGTCTCTTTTCTCTAAAATTAAAAATGGATGGATTCAGCCTTCTAGTTTACACCCAGATAGCTTTGCAACACTGAGGTAATATAATATGACATTTTGGAACTTAACATTGTAGCTGCCTCATCTTGGACAGTATTACCATGACACCGTAATAATGCAAAGGAATTGTACTATTTTCTATTATTTTCTAGGCGCCAGTACATAAGTGATGATTCAAGGCTAAGTCGTTGTTAAATTATTTGAAATCTTCAGATTGAAGGGACTATACAACTGTATCTAGCAGTTCATTACATACTTGTTTTGTGGTCAAGCAATGAAAAAGCCTTATTGTAATGCTTAAGTGAGAGAGATTTAAAGTTGTTACAGGAAATTTAGAAAACTGAGATGAACTTTTTTGGTGTTAATATCTCATCCTTAAAATGAATCAATTTAGGCCTTTTTGGTACATAAAATACCAATGGGCAAAATTTAATTGCTTAGTGTGGTTAGAAATTTTATATTCTCAGTCCTGATTATTTTCATAAGCTTAAATTCTAAGTTAGTACTCATTAATTAAACAGCATGTTAATATTTCTGTCTCACACGTACAAAACTTCTTAAAATTCCACAGCTGTGTTCTGTGCATGCTTGTTTTTGATTACACAGTAGCATCTTACAAATGTACGGCAATAAGCATTAATTGTCTGTCAGATTAACTGAAGAACTACATGCTTGGAGTTAGCAATGAATATTTTGTGACTATCTGGGCATTTTCATATAGTCTGCTTCAGGTTTAAATATAGTGATTTAAAAAACATATGGCTGAAATGTAAGCAGTATTTTTGTAGTCTAAAACCACATTAGTGGAAATGCAGCATCCCAGTGCTCTTAGTTTAAAGTCACCACAAATGTAAAATTAGTAAACCTGTCTTCTTTAAAGAAAATGGGAAATTTCCACTTCAAAGTATGTTCTTTACTAGCTGATCCAAAATTTCTAGCTGTCATGAGCAGCTGTATGAACTGTATATTATGTGACTTCTGTTTTCATGGCAAAAGTAAAATGAATATCTGCCAAAATAAAATTTTGAGAACATGGAAGAGATGAGACCAAAACATAACTTGGGACAAGTCAAGATAATAAGGAAATAAATTAAGGGTGTTTATGAACATGTCTTACATAGAGAGACACTTAAAAGAAAGTAGAAACTTCGAATGTTATATGGTCTGATCCAAAATCCTCTACAGTCAGTGGAAATGTTGTGATCGATTTCCATGGGCTTTGGATGAGACCTGGGAAGGAGAGACAAACTGTATTATGCTGGAAGTGTTCAGAGGATGAGATGTAATATGGTGCGGTTGGGGTGGCAGAGAGAGAGAGAATATCAGATGCAAGTGAATATGAAGTAGAAACTTGACATAATACTAGAGCAGTAATGCTTTCATGGTGCAAGAGAATGATGTGTGCGGACAGGACCTGGAAAGGGCAAAATGTGAAAAGGGCAGAATTGGGAAGAATAACTAGAAAAAACAGAATGAGAAGCGACCCTAAGGTCCCCCACAGGCTGTCTCCCTCACACTCCAATAAGTTTCCAGACTCTCTTCTTGAACCCTTAAAGCAGCTCATTACAATACTCTGTCCCCAGTGGCTTCCCTGTTTCCTCTCCTACTTCTGAATTATGTGGGGATTAGAGTCCTGCCCTCCTGCTGCTGTTGCCTGGGAGCATCCAGCGGGGGAAATCGGCGATTCTTTCTGAACTTTGAGAAATGACATGTATGGAGCTGCACAAAACTTGGCAGCTAGGCGTAGGTGGTTGCGAAGCGGGAGGAAGAGAGGGGGAAGAGTAGATCAGAAACTCGTTCCTACCCATATATACTTCTCTTAAACCAGTGAAACCATTAAAGGAGTGCCCAGAACATGTGAAGCACTAATTCAGATATTAAATATACAGCATCTCTTACATACGAACTACTCCTCTATAGAAGCAAGTACATGAACTATTAAACATAGTGCCTGCTTCTTAAATTCAGAACTCCTTATTGAACAGGCAGTGTATGCTGCTATCTCTGGCAGGAATTCACTGAAACTACATGCCACAATCATTGTTGTGGTTATAACATGAATAAACAAGTCAAGGATTATATTCTGGTCCATTCATTTGTATCCATTTCTTACAGAAAAAGCTTGCATTATATTGCAAAATGTGGTTAATTTCTGAAAAGAGAAAAAAACACAGGTGGCCTTCCCAAAGGGGAGCTAGGTAAAGTGAAAAGGTGGTTAATAGAATTATAGATTTAATACCAGATAGAACCATGAGATCATCTAGTCTGACCACCTGTATGACATAGGCCATTACATTTCACCCAGTTATGCCTGTATCAACCCCAGTAACTTGTTTGACTAAGTGTGCCGTCCAGAAAGGCATCCATTCTTCATCCAAAGACACTGAGGGATCGAGAATCTACCACTAGATTGTTACCATGCCCACAGTTACAAAAAATTAATTTCTAATTTGAATTTGTCTGGCTTTGGCTTCTAGCCATCAGTTATTGTTATACCTTTCTTCACCAGATTAAACAGCCCTTTAGTACGTGGTATTTTCTCACTGTGAAGGTATTTATACATGACAATTAAATCCTCTTCTTTTTGATAAACTATACAGATTGTGCTCTTCTAATGTCTCATTGTAAGGTATTTCCTCCAGACCTCAGATAATTTTGTTCTTTTCTACACCACCAATTTTTTAACCTTCTTTAAAAATCTGGACACAAAAACTGTATCTTCACTTTGAGCACTTAGTTATCCCTACTGCTCTTTGTGGGACTGATAAATAGCATTGAGCCTGATCATGGCCTGGATAGGAGACCTCAGTGAAATATCTAGACTGCAGGAAGATGTTGACAATTCCCTTTTGGATCAGTACTGAGCCAATGGCTTAGCATGGTTCTGGGTGACATGATGTTGGAAGTTCTGTCTTTCTGATGAGAGATAACTGAGGTTCTGATTAGGGTTGTCACCCCCTAAAGTACCAAAAACCAGACATCCAAGATGATCCTGAACCCAAAAAAACTAAAATTGGACAGCTGACCGTGTACACTGCACACCCTTACAGATTTCCCAGAACAGCTACGTCAAAAAAGGGACAATCTTTGGAACACCTGGGCAGGTGGCAACCCTAGTTCTTACTACTTCTCATCTTGTAAAATATATCATGGTTTCTTTTCTGAAATGAGGGAGGTTAACCCTGGTTTGCTGCCAAATGCCAACTGTGGTAAGTAATCTGTCTGCTTAATTGCCACTGTAGTTTCTCAGTTGGATATAACATTTACTTGCTGCCCTAAATGGTTGTGTAGCACTGCTGTGTGCTGTTAAGCAACCACTGCATCTCACTGCAGAGGTGATCCTGTTTTATGGTTGCTAAAGTAATCTAGTGTGTATTTATATAAATACTGCCAGAGAAATTACTACTTCCATCTCAAATATGGAATTCCGTCTCCCTGTCTTCTACCTTTATTTCCCTCCCCCAACATATTATACTAGTCTTAGGTTCTGGACAGTTTATATTCAGTTGTGAGCTGGACAGGTTTAAGATCTGATCTCTTGCGACCCCAGAGGGCTGAAAATAGATGTTCTATATTGTTATAAATCCGGGAATACCTCTTCTTTAAAGGCAGAACAAGTCCTGCCTCCCCCAGGTAAATTATACAGTATTACAGTAGTCTTTAAAACCAAAGTATTTTTTCCCATATTATTTCTCTAATGTCCCTACACTCTGTCCTTTTGAATTCTGTATAATGTGTGGTCTGTGGAAAGAGGCACCATATAAACAAAAAAGATGTCTTAATCTTGAATTATGCACTGTGTTGAGTAAATCGTGGCCCAGATTTAAGGAGTTTAAAGTTAGGCTTCTAAATCAGTATTTAGGCACCTAAATAAGTGTTTAGACTTTCAAGAGTGCTAACAACCCAACAGTTCCCACTTAGGGAACAGCTGCATGTTCAGCACTATTGGAAATCAGGCCTCTGATTTTGAAGCCTAGTTTTAGACACCTAGTTTTGAATCTCATGACCCATATTTTTAATTTGTTATATAAAAACTCTGTTACATTATTTACATTTTTAGAATAACTTTTACAATCTTGTTTAACTATTTTTTTTCCAAACAGCAAGATAACAGAGACATGTTTCACAGTGTACGTCATATGATATATGATCTTATTGAATGGAGATCACAAATACTTTCTGGAACTCTACCCCAAGATGAGCTCAAGGAACTGAAAAAGAAAGTGACTGCCAAAATAGATTATGGAAACAGGTTTGTGATGACTACTTCAAAGTGCACGCTTTTTTTGGGTGGGTAGGGGAAATCAGCCTTGTCATGTGTACTACACACTAGCTCGAAGGCACATATATATGAAGAAAATATTTCTGTAAGTAGCAGTACTTGTATTTTAAGTAGCAATCTTTTTAGAGCAAGACTAAGTGGGAAAAATTGCAATATAACAAATTATAATTTGTGTACTAGAATCTTTCTATTAAGCTGTTACTCATAAACTTTGTGACACCATCAGTTTGATGTTAGATTAAAGCTCTGATTTTTCTGAGGTCAGATGAAAGGTATAAATGTTCCTGTCATTCAAAACCCTTTGCCAATTCAACATAAAATGTTACTGCCTCTCTAGCCCCACAAGCTGTTTGCACTCTGAACTTGTTTATGCTTTCATGCAGTGTTAGAGGGTTTGGCTGAGAAACACACTGGAGTATCTCATTGTGCTGCTATTTATGTAGTATCTAGCCTGTGCTAGAGGTTATAATGTTACCAGTCAATTAGATTTCATAAGCATTTGTATTCATACAGAATACGAGGATGGCACCTAATTAATGACAAATGTTACAGCGGGGCATGCATCCGATACGTTAGTAATTTACATAAGGTGACTTTTAATTTAGGGCTAAACCTCCTGGAAACTGTTTGGATTGAGGGATTATTTTGTTTGAAAATAGAACTAGTTAATAATAGTTTAAATCATCCCAAAGAGCATGCCATACTACACAATTGTGACATATTTTAATTGAAAGCAAGGAATCTTACCTTGCTTATACACAAAATTAGAGGTTGAACACAGTAGAATTCTGAATATTGAGACGGTATGGGTGGTATTGCACTTCTGAGGATGGAAGACTGATCAGCCAAACTTTCTTTAAGTGCCACTGTAGTGTGATTAGCTCATGAGAATTCAGCTTTTTATGCTTTGCTACTTAAATTCTGCAGGTTCTTCAGTTCTTGTGCTCATCAGCAAAAATAGTGATAAAAAATCACTAACTCCATTCAATAAGTAATTTAGCATTTGTAATCCAAGATATGGTCTGTTGTACCCCAGTAGACAATTAACCAGATGTTGTTGATATTATTTGTTTGGCTACTGTATTTTACCATCTGGTTGGTTAAAGTTACTCTGAATAACGTCCAGATGCTCAGTGTTCAACACAATAGAACATCTTGTACTGTGTCTTTTATTCATAATGTTCTGATGGACTAATTCAGTGATCAAAACATTCCCTGTAGAGTAGGAGAGAGAATTGAATTTGATCTTTTGATTAAATATGCACATTTAAAAGGGTGCAGTGTCTTTTTAGTGTAGCCATATATTGTATTTTGTGTAAAATAAAACAAAATGACCATTTGAAATATATAGACATAAGGAATATTCATTATGCACTCAATATATAATCTCTGGATTTCATGAATCTGCCTACTTTTTCTGTTTTTTGAAAGTAGGTATATGAATGGGCTTTTATATAAATAAAGGCAGGATATTAATTTTTTGTTGAGATAATTGAAAACATCATGGTGAATTTCTGGACTTGTTTGTTTTTGGATACGTAGATACGAGAATGAGACTGGATCAATTGATTGTGTATATCTGACAGGTTTCTTTTTTGGTTGAAAAGCTGATTGTAAACAAAGCGGGCACGTAGAACAACTCCTTAGTCCATTGACATATTTTTCCAAATGTCACCTGCAAATTATGAAAAGATAATGTCAAAATAGTTTCTGCTTTTACTCATTTGACAATCTAGGCCAGTGGGTTTCCACTCCGATGTTCATAGTTGCGACGCAGAATGATCAGTCACAGAGTTCTTAGATTATTTTTTCCCCCTGCCCAGCTATCCTTTTCTACACACAGGATGGCTCCTGTGCTTTCTTTAGCTCCAGGCAGAAGCATTTGGCTTCTCATGGAGCAGTCAACTGACTGGATGGTGGGCCCAGATACCTCCACTGACAGGCTCCTATAGCCATAGTTGTTATACCTCCTCTTGCTCTGCCTCCAAACCTAGGGTAGGGGTCTCTTTGCCCTCACGGGGCAGGCAGAAGAGGGTGTCATCCACACCTGTGGCAGCAGTAGCAAATGAAGATGCTCTTTATCTCAGGCTTCAAGTGGAAAGTCCAGCTCCTCATCAGGAAGCCCTCCTTAGGAGCTCAAGCCAGTCAGTGCATACTGCAAAGTTTCCTGAACTATCCTCTGGCAACCCCACTGTCTTTAGCACTCCTGCTCCACTCCAGGGCAAACAGCCTGGGCCCACTGAGAGCTGTAACAGATCCAGTTGGGCACCCTCTTGCTGGCCACCCTCCAAATGTGGAGGGAATCCAAGCTTCTGTGTCCCTGGATGGCTTAAGCCTCTCAAACCTGAATGGAATCCAACCATTCCCCTAATCTCTGGGTCCTTAGGCACACCCTTGGGGTGCAGACTGAGAGCTAGAACCTGCTTTCCAGCTGCCTAGCTGCTCTGGGCTCAGTGCTCACCCTTTAGACTCCCTTATGTTTAAATGCATCTCTCAGAACTCCACCCCAAAGGTGTGAAGCTTCTGGTTTGCAGTTGAATTCTCTCCAGTGGCATGCAGTAGTTGTAAAGCATTTTATTCACAGGAGAGGTACAAGTCTAACACAGTTTGCTCTTTTTGTCATCTGCACACACTTTTCCCCAGCACTGTGCTATTGTGCAGGCTTCCAGGACAGCCTTTGATGTGGCTGTTCTGTGGCTAGATCGGTCATTTTAGCATCCACCCCTGGAAGTTTGGATGGTGCTCGGGACTCACCTAAAGTAGAGCACCCATAGAGACAGCTACTCAAACAAGGACAGATTACTTACCAGTCTAGTAACTGCAGTTCTTTCAGATGTTCCATCCCTATTAGTGCTCCATTACCCACCCTCCTTCCCCTCTACTTTGCGGTCCTTGTCTTAGCTAAATTTCATAGTTGAGAAGGCACCGGAGCAGCAACGGGTCCACTTTCCCTCCACGTTCTTGGATCGGAACATGAGGGCACAAACACAGACCTTGTGGACACTGCTACCAAAAATCTCAGATCAAAAGGTTGTGGGCGTGCACACACCAAGTTCAGCACCCAAAGGGCCAAAACATTTCAAAGATATGCAGTTACTGTACAAATAAGTAATCTCTCCTTCCCTGGGGGATCCTGGGCTCAGGAAAGAAGGCAGGGCTTCTTGCCTTATGCTGCCCCTAACTGCTGAGTTGCTGGAGATAAAAGACCCTGATCCATTAGCTCTTCACTATTACAACTTTCATCCCCTTCTGTCAGGTGACATCCTACTCAGCCTCCCCAGTTGACCAGAAAATCCTGTCAGCTGACTCGGTGACCTCTCCCCTGCTAAACCTGTTCCGATGGTTGGGAGCCAGTCTTTTGTAAAGAGCTGTTCCACTTCCTTGGAACAGCACTTAAGTTGGACAACTGTCTTTTGTTGTTCTTTTGCCCCAACCCTTTGGAATTTCAGCCCTAATTGAAGGCAAACAGGCAGCAAAGAAGGTAAAAAACTGTACATTCAAAATTGAGGTGACATCCTGGTAAAGACACAGAGTTTATAATCTCACGTGGTTCATAAATTCTACAGACAGATTCCCATTCGTCACATCCTGGGCCACAGCTTTTCTGACTAGGGGACCTGTAAATTTAGCACTCGAGTCCTTTCTCCTAACCTAGGGACAGAGCAGAGCTTGGAAAATCCTCCTGTACAAAGACTCAGGAGCATCACAGCACTTGACACTCCCTACCCCTTCAACTCAAGGCAATTCATTGAACAGTTTCTTGCACTGAGACTGGAGGGTGCTCAATTTCTCAACAGTCCTGTTTTCTCTCCTCTGATGGGAGTGGCAGGGATTGATACTTTCAGGCCCTTAATTTAAAATAAGTCTTCTGGTAGTAGTGAATTATTACAGGTAATCAGGAACACTATCCAGAGGGGATTTACCCTGTGATCCTGTCCTTGGTGAGTCAGACTGTCAAGGCTCCATAGGCTTCCATGGCTCTATAAGCTCATGAGGCTACCCCTTTTACACCTATGAGTAACTCCTCCAGCATCCATACCCGGAATCTTCCCTGCAGAGAGGAAGGAGAAACCTTTATCTCTTGTCTATGTACTTTCCTGCTCAGAAGAGCCAGGCTTTGTGTGACTCATAGACTCATAGGTCAGAAGGGACCAATATGATCATCTAGTCTGACCTCCTGCACAAGGCAGGCCACAAAACCCTACCCATACACATTTATAACAACCCCGAACCCATGACTGAGTTATTGAAATCCTCAGAAGTGAGATTTGAAGACCTCAGCTAAACCCCGAGCATAGGCCATTGTGGGGCGGCATCTGAAAGACAGCAACAGTTGATATAATCAAAGCAGTGTCTGCACTGACACTGTGTCGACCTAACTATGTAGACTTTAGCACTGCACCTCTTGCAGAGGTGGGAATATTAAGTTGGTAGAGTGGGTGAGTGACATCAGTGGGAGCTACATTTTAGTGTAAACGCTTACAGAATTAAGTTGACATAAGCTGCCTTATGTCATAGAATAACAATGGCCTATTCTAGCAGTTAAATCAATTCAAGTGCTCCTGGTGAGAACGTGCACCACCAATACAAAGAGCGTAGTGTGAACGTGTAAAACCGATTCAATTACTGTGCTGGCTGTACGTCGACATAACATAGGTTGACAATTTTGTAGTGAAGTCTTGGCCTACATCTTCCCAATAGCTTCACGGCATTATTTTCTTTTTCTCCTGCAAATTCTTGTTTCGGGTCTGCCGCCGTCAGTATAGACACAGCTCCAAGGAACATGGAACTGCCCGCCCAGAAAGTTTTTAAAAAAGAAGCTAGAACTTACATATTTGATAACCAGTTGGTATGTGATTATACTAACTTTGTCCAGAACGTCAAATGAGAGAGAGAAAAATCTTTTTTTTTTGCTCTTAGTATAAATCAGGTGTCTGTGAATACATATTCAACTTTCTGCAATTTTTGCTGCCTTTTTATAGATGATGATGATAGATAATTCATGTGCATATGTACATTTTTACATAGAATTCTTGATTTGGATCTGGTTGTAAGGGATGAAGATGGCAACATTTTAGATCCAGAACAAACCAGCACAATCAGCCTTTTTAGAGCTCATGAAATAGCTTCCAAGCAAGTTGAGGAAAGACTACTAGAAGAAAAGGTAAGATACACTATCTCCAATTGTTACCTTTTAAAATTAAGAACCATGTAAATTAATGTCCAAAATAATGTTCAAATATAATTAAAATAGGAATTCGATTTAGTTGTCTTAGTCCATGGAGCGTTCCCAAGATTAAAAGTATCAAAAGTACATTGTGTAGCTTATCTTATCTGAGCTGTAAAGCTTATCCACCTTTTAGAAAATGATTTCTGTAATTCAGAAGTGTGAAATTTGATATAATATTCTTTCAATAAATTAATTAATTGATGGATTACTATGAGATGACATGAGAGGAGATGCATATTTAATGAAATTATATGTATTAATGGTGTATTTCTTGAGGCTTAAGTTAGGATACAGTGCTTTAGTTCAGATCAGTTAATATTTTCATCAGGAGTGTATATGGCATCTGTATGCTGATCTTGAAAAATGCACTTGCTGAGTCACCTGTGGAAAGTGAAAAAGGTCCCAGGTGAATGTGCAGGCAAAGCAAAAATTCTGCAGAATTTAAACTTTGATTAAAAAATAAATTCTCTCCCCCAAAGAGCTGTCCAAATACGAACAATGAAACCAGCTCTTCCTGAGTTTAGCTTCATTGTCTCTGTCTCTGGTGCTACTCACTGGTTTGCCAGGCAGGAGCAGAGTGAAATTAACAAGGCTCTGGTTAGGCCGCGGTGCTGTTTAGAGTCATCGTATTGTTCCTGTTGTGAAAGATAGAAGAAGCAACAACAGAGACAGGTCGTGAAGTCATCCCTCCCGAAGAAAGATTAAAAAATAAAAACTAAGGGAAGGATAGATTAGCGGTACCATCTCCTCCACTTTCTTTCCTTGAAGCCTGTAGGAGGCCAGGGAAAGAGTAGAATAGCAGAGACAGAACGAAAGCTCCCCTGTTCTATCAGACAAACCTGAAGCTCAGTCCTTTGTTCCATTCTGACAGTTTCCCCTTGGTAACCAGAGACTAATATAAAAGAGAGCTCCAAAGAGGGTGCAGGTAGAGCAACCTGCCAGAAATCTCAGCACCCTTCCCATTCCCAGTATATAAAATGGTAAGGGCTTGGGCTTCTTCCCCGTGGAGGGGACACACTCTTCTTTTTCTCTGACTAGAAAGTTTCAGGTAAACATTCCATAGTGGAAGGATAGGGTTTAAGAGTGTGATTCTAGTAGTAAGGGCTGTTTAAATTTGAATATTTGTGTCTCTCTTAATTTACAGTCGCAAAAGCAGAACATTGATATTAACAGACAAGCCAAGTTTGCTGCCACTCCTTCATTTGCTTTATTTGTAAATTTAAAAAATGTAGTCTGCAAAATAGGAGAAGATGCTGAAGTCCTTATGTCTCTGTATGACCCACTGGAATCAAAGTTCATCAGGTTAGTGTTGTCTGTCTGTCTGCACTATGTATGCCTGCTGCTCTTGTGCCTCTGGATTTTGGTGGCCAAGGGTCATTGCAGATTGAAGAGGGCTTTTGGAAGGTCAGTTTGCTGGGTAAACTGTAGCAGAAAGTTAGCTGAGAACATGAATTTTAACAGCACTTCATCTGCTTTATTCTATACAGCAGCAACTTAGTCTCTCTTATTTCAATACATTTAGAAATTTGTCCTGGGCCGTATCACATTGTATCTTTAATTCCACCTGTGTAGAGGTGAATGGCACATGAACAAGACTTGGCTTGTTCAGTCTTCAGCTGCCTTGGCAGTCATCAGAGAGCATGAGAGTTCTGGATCCTCTGCTTCCTTGCAGGGACTGCATTCTAGACTGGAGGCTAGGCTGAAGAAGAATGGCTCTTCTAGTCATATGACATGCACAAAGCACAAAGGCAGCTGCCCACTAAGTAAATGTTCCTGTGATTGGAATAGAGGTGAAACCCAAGCATGATATCACGTTTAAAGAGACAAAATTGTATATTGCTTTTTGGCACCCCTAAAACGTTATCATTAGTATACATACATGGCTATATGAATTAGAAAATGATTTCTGTAGCCATCTTAAAGTTAATGTTAATAAATTTTTGGTTTGGACTTTGAAGTATGGTTCTATGCTAAAAAGTGACTCTAAAAATGCTATTATGTGGTTCCATATTTGTGTCTCATGAAAGGGATTAGATCTGGAAATGAGAGGGTTTTGTTTTTGTTTTATCAAACTGCCTGCCATGCTAACACAATCAGAGAACTGAAACTTATGCTGTGTTCTTTTGGCTTATGCTTTACCAACAACAGAACTCAGTTAATTCTCCTACTGCTTCATGAGCTAAATGAAAATCCAGCTCACTGTTCCAGAGCTGCATTGTCACTCTTAAATTAATAGGAGTAAAAAACCAAAACCAAAACTAAACCAACCCTGCCTCTCCCCCCTACCAAAATAACAAGAAAACCCAAAACATAATTTAGAGGTAAAATGACAGAAATGATAACATTTACACACAAGGAACAAGCTATTTGGTAAGAAGATACTGTTTTGTATAATCACTTCACTTACTAGAATCTCACTTTTTATTGCTGATAATTAGGTTGTTTCATGTGAACTTAGTTCAGATTTTACAAAATTAGATTAATACATATATCTAAAAATATTTAAAAAAAAAAACACCCAACCCTTATTCTTACAGTGAAAACTATCTAGTTCGATGGTCAAGTTCTGGGCTGCCTAAAGACATAGACAGATTACATAATCTTCGAGCTGTATTCACGGTAAGTGTGCTGTTGTTTTTGTAATGTTTAAAGTATTTTATTTTTATTTCGTAAAGTGCTAAAGAGTTTAATGGGTTGCAGACTACTTCTGTAGACCTGAATTTGGGACCTGGAGGAACTTATAAATAACTCCTTGTTAATGATGTCAGTGCGATTTCTGATTAACTGTGATTCCTGTGTGTTAAAGGCCAAGTTGACAATTGTGAGAACGATTTAAACTGTTTAAAAAAAATGGACTCCTTAACTTCTGTGTAAATTAATAGCTTAATTATTGTCTGAAAATTCTTCTGTGAGAGTAACTTCCTCTAATGCTATAAGCTGGTACCTGAAAAGACTGAATTCTGAACAACAACCTGTCTTTCTGCTGTCTACTAACGTAGAACCTGAAATGAACAGGATTCTTATAATGGATGAAATTAATATTTTTAGGACCTTGGCAGCAAAGACCTGAAAAGAGAGAAAATCAGTTTTGTCTGTCAGATTGTAAGAGTAGGCAGAATGGAACTAAGGGACAACAACACAAGAAAACTAACCTCTGGGCTACGGCGACCTTTTGGAGTAGCAGGTAATCTATTCTTCCTAGTTTTTACATATGCAGAATTCATTATAAATAAGAGCTGTTTTTAATATTGAATATTTGTTTCATGTTTTTGTTAGCTTTTTGGTAAGGAGGAGAAAACAAACTACTAAGCCTTTTGTGTGTATTTTTGATATATATGTTACACTTGATGTAATTTCACTTTGGAAGGAAAAATCAAATGCCCTACTACAAAATGGGAAATAATTGGCTAGGTGATAGTACTATTGAGAAGGCTCTGGGGGATATATGGTGGAGCACAAATTGAATATGAGTCAACAATATGATGTAGTTGTGAAAAAAGCTAATATCGTTGTGGACAGTATAAACAGGTGTGTTGTATGTAAGGCTCTGGTGAGGTTCCGCTGGAGTACTGTGTCCAGTTTTGGTTGCCACACTTTGGGATGTGGACCAGTTGGGAGAGTCTAGAGGAAAGCTACAAAAATGATAACAGGTTTAGAAAACATGGCCTATAAGAGAAGGATTTAAAAAACTGGACCTGTTTAGTCCTGAGAAAGAAGACACAAGGGAAAACGTGATAAGTCAAATATGTTAAGAGCTATTAGAAAAGAGTTATCCATGTATACTGAAGGTAGGACAAGAAATAATTTAATTTGTAGCAGGGAAGATTAAAGTTAGATATTAGAAGAATCTTTCTAAATATAAGGATGTTTAAGCTCTGGAATAAGCTTCCAAGGGAGGTTGTGTAATCCCCATTTTTGGAAGTTTATAAAAATATGTTGGACAGACACCTGTCAGGGATGGTCTAGTTTTATGTGCTCCTGTCTCAATGCAGGGGGCTCGACTTGATGGCTTTTTGAGGCCCTTCCAGCTCTATATTTCTATGATTCTGTAGGATTCTGTATATAGTATTTGGTATTTAAAACCTAAATGAAAGTGCACTATAGTTTACAGTTTAAACTAGGTTAATTTTTCCCTTGTGGAATATACTACCTTTTAAATGTTTGGAACCTCAAAATATCATCTTCGCTGGAGGTTCTGGAGCCATTCAGGAATATTAGTTGCTTATTAATAAATGGTGGCTACTCAGAATTATTAAGGGTCAGGTGTGGAGAGATGGAGGGTCAAAGAGACCACATGAGAAAATTGTTCCAATAAAGTGAAAACTATAAATAACTTAATTGTTCAATATATAGTTACATAAACTTATCATATGTCGTATTGCTGTGACCCTTTATTACTTTCAGAATAGATAGAAATACATGCAAGAAGGAGGCATTTTTTTTATTAACACATATAGTTGTGGAAGAATGATGTATTTTAAGTTAATATTTAAGCAATTATTATTAAGTAATTAAGTAGGCTTCTAGCTCACATGGCATATCCAGTGAGAGGTTTTAAGGCTTGATTAATTTAGGTTTTATTTTTAATGGGTTCTTATTGACATTGAAGCAAGCCCAGGGAGGTCACATTTTTAAAAAAACAATAAAATCCAGTGGCTTTTAATAACTAAGGGCTTGTCTATATGGGGAAGTTAGTGTGCAGTAAGCTAGAGTGTGAACTTAAAGCACACTAGCTACTCTGTGCTAACTCCTTGTGTGGATGCATTTTCTGTGCACTAAGAGTGCCTTTTTAATAGTGTACAGCACCTTGGCGGTGCCTTAAGAGTGCTCTTGGGCAGCTAGCTTAGTCCACAGTAGCTAGTGGCATCTTCTTCCCTATATAGAAAAGCCCCCGAAGTCCTTACTGTTTCCTACCTATTCCCTGTAGTAAAGGGAATACTTCAAATGCTGAGGTAACTATATCTAGAAAGTTGTTGGAATTCAAATTAGAGCTCTACCTTTTCCTGTTGTCCACTTAAATACAGTACTGCAGTTTATAGCAAAGTAAGAGAAATGTTCAGACCTACAATATTTCCTCATGTTCATTTAGACTAATATAGAACTTTTTCTCTTTCAAATTAAAGTAAATGTATATCCTCTTTGTAGTTCAGCCCCTACAGAGCAACATAATAATCACAAAAACCTGAGTAGGTATGAACTTCCCAGCAGAGAGTGGTGGTAAAAATGCACATTGGTTGCTACGTTACTTAGTTCCTGTTCACAGAACCCAAAGACGATGACTGCTCTGTGCGTTTGTGTTCATTTCAAGGGTGACGTTTCATGGCTGGTTGTGTCTGAATGACTGTCTTCCCCAGTATCATGCCAGTGATCTCCTAATGCCTATAAAAATGAGACAATATCTTGATATAAAGGCTCTGTAACTTTCGTTTGACATGATGAGCAACTTTGGTGGGCTTCCATCTTGCATTTATAGTACTGTTCAAGGAGCACATGACAGTGTTACTAAGCAGTGTAAAGTGAGTCCCTCCAGATAACATTTGTAAATCAGTGATGTGATTTTTTTTCTATATATTCACAAAATATTATCTGAATACCATCATAGAAGAATCCAGAGGTGAATTATTTCGAAGACCGTATATGACCTTTCCTATCTCCATTCATCCTGTCACCTGACCATGCCACATCTCATGGCTATTAAAAATTAAATAAAGATTTGAGGACTAATATATTATCTCACTCTCTCTCTGAAATGAAGAAATAACTTCAGCAATGGTTTTCTTTATCAGCCCCAAGGTTGATAAAGTGGTGATTGTATTAAGATTTAGATCTAGATCCCGGAGGCACATGCAACAATAAGCCTGTGGGTTGTTCGTTTAAGCAAAAGTTTAAAGTAATGTAATATGATGGTAGGTTTGGTAAACAAAGGTTTGTATCCACATCTAATAGTAGCCTTGGAGGATTCCATTTATTTCACTGATGTGAAAGTTCTGTATTTGAAACTTGAGACTATTCTGCCATAGGCCGGGTCTACACTGATGGCGACAAATTCTGTGTAGACCCGCTCAGTTGATTCAGCAATTGATGCAGGAAAACCACCCTGTAAGTGGCGTAGCGCTGCATTGAAGGGAATATTGTTTCCCTTCGGCTCAGTGCAGTGTGGACAGTGCGCAGAGCAGATGCAGTGAAGTTGACAGGAGATACGCAAGTGATTTACATCAGTTGCATATCTCTCATCGACTGCCGCTGAATCCAGAAGGTAAGTGTAGACCGAGCCATAGAACTATACTGGCTTTATGTTGCTCTTAATGATGAAGGGACTATAGTACATTGTTTTTGGTTCCCCCATCCCTTCTATTTGTTGATCAATTTAATGCAGTAGCTTTGTTTTTTATTTCAGTAATGGATGTTACTGACATAATTAATGGGAAAGTTGATGATGAAGACAAACAACACTTTATACCATTTCAGCCGTAAGTACGGAATAATTTAAAGCCTTGTCAGAGGTGTCTTAAAGAGGATTGAATGTAAAACATTTTTCAGTGTCAGCTTCTGAAATTGATCTTAGTCCATTAACGTTGTGTAGATATTTTGAAGTTTGTTAACTTGCTACAGATTGGAATTTAACACACGAGGTCTTAAACCAATTTTTCCCCTTAATTCTTCACTTATTTATTTGGAATGAATAGTGGTACCAAAAAAAAAAGTTGTTCCATTTTTAAGTGCTTTTTTAGCTTCAATTTCAAACATGTCTTTTTCACTTTTTTTTTTTTCCAAGGAGCTTGGAATAAACTAGATGAGCCCAGGGTTTTTGAGATACACATTATAAGCTTCTTTCCTTTTGTTACTGGTTCCAATCTAGTCAGGGTTGGTAATGACCAAAAGTTAATACCATCTGAGGTATGTTGAGTATCCTCGATGAAATGAGTTGGTTTTATCAGTTGACTGTCTTCTGTTGACAGATAGCCATGTCAGTAAATCACCACATAACTGGCACTAATTGGCAGATAATTTAAGACAGAGAAACCAAAAAATGAATAGGCATGGGAACCAGAATAACTCCTTATATGTATAACTGGTTTCCCAGCTCTTTTAAGTATTTTGGTGTGCCAGAGAGGGGACGATTGCACTGCTTTTACCTGTGCTGTGGATGTTTTATGGATAAACAGGAGCTCAAGATCTACTAGACCCTCAATTTGGCAGCTTTCATAAGTACTAAATTCACTAAAAACAAAACACAAAGTTTTTAAAGGAGAAAGTGAAACAAAAAGCCACTATACCATGTGAAACTTGGCTCAGTGTTATCAGATATTTTTAAGATTAAAAGAAAGCACTGAAATGTAATGTCAAAGGTCAGACTTAGATTTTACTCTGAATTTTTTTGTTTTTGTGGGTTGAGTAATTCAGACTCTGAAAGTTTGTATCTGTGTTTGTGTGTGTGTGTAGGTTTTCTTCCTTTTTAAAGAAAAAATATCATTTTTAGAAGTGTGTACATACTATTAACAAAGGAATAAAATGCATGGGAATCTTTAAAATCCCATCTTTTAGTATCATAAAATGAGGATGGGGTAGTGGGGATAAATAAAAAACATGTCCATTAAAATGTGAATGCTCGGCTTTACCATACTTGAATGCAGTGTTGTTGCGGTTGTGTGAGTCCCAGGATATTAGAGTGACAAGGTGGGTGAGGTTATATCTTGTATTGGACCATCTTCTGTTGATGAGAGAGACAAGTTTGTCCAATAAAAAATATTGCCTCTCCAACCTTGTCTCGGCTTTACCATTGTAAGACATGTAGACCACATGCTATTCAAAGCAATAAAAAATGTTACATAACTGAGTTTCCATATGACTTAATGTACTCTTAGACTTTTTGTGGTGGTGTTTTTTTTAACTAAATCTAGAGAGCAGTAGACTGAAATAATGTAACATCAAATAACTTCTGTTTGGAAACTAGACCTAATTAAAAAGTACAAGATTTAGCAAGAATGTTCAGGAATCTTAACAGAAAATTTGATATGGCAAAATCTGTAGAAAGAAATCGGGTGACTAGCAGACTAGTACTATGTGCCGAATGACTCTAGTCTAGCCACTTCATGTTTGTATTTCATGACAGCAATAGAATTTGTGTGTAAGACATAATCATCTGTAGAACAGTAACACAGTTCTTTTGTTCAGGGAAAACAGAAGCTTTTAAAGAAGAGTGTTTTTGTGAGATTTGTTTGTTTATTGTATTTAAACAATGACAAGCTTTCATTTTAGCCAGTGTAGAAGTATGCACAGAAAATGTATCTTTGTGGATCAAGAAGGTGGATGCTAATGGAATATTTAGCTTTTTGCTCCATTAAAACTAATTTATAGTCCATGTAAAAAACAGCTTTTGAAAAGGGTGTGCAGTATGTTTTTATTTTTCTCCTGCTCTAAATTCTTCATACCAAGTCTGTACCAAGAATATGAGTAATGTGCAAATACATGATGAATAGCTGTGTCATGATTTCCAATGTTAACTTTAAAATGGTGTCTAAGAGGCATATTTTCTTACTCATTTCATGCTGTGCTTTTGTTGTGCTACATGCAGTTCTGTTTTCATATGTATGTTTGCTTGTATTCATTCACCGGCCACCAACACAACAGCTGTCAGAAGCACTTGGCAAGACTGGTGTCGGTACTTAAATGACATTTGTAAATGTTGCATTTCATTTCTAATTTTCACATTTTCATTTGTTTACTTAGTGTAACAAAATGATGAATTATCTGCTTTTCTTGCACTAAGCCATTTCTGTTAAATTTAAAAGCTTTTCCTTCTGTAAATTCCCATCAAACCATTACACTATCACTTACTATATTCAATTGTAGAAATTATCCTGAAGGTTGCACAGGGTTAATATACTGTACATATTTGCAAAATAATCCTGACTGGATTTCAGTATTTAACATGGGTCTCTCAGGAGATCAGTGTTCTTCCTTACTACTATGCACCCTATTTATTGGAAGTGGGATTGGGACCTGATAGATGCATGTGCCTGTTGGGAAGGGTAACCTAGGATTGCTTTACTTTTCTTTAGTAGGTCAGCATTTTCTTGATTAATGATCTCCCTATGTCTTTCTTGTCACCTTTCTTGTCCTTTGTCTTGCGTTGACTAATAAATACTCTTCGTCACAACTATGATATGATCTTTTGTGTTCCCTTGTTACTGTGGCTTCTGGTTTTCTGTGACCCTTTGTTTCCTGGTGTTGGTCGTCATGTGCATCCTCCAGGCTAGCATTGGATGACGCCATTCGACACAAGCAGCTGAACATATCATCCCGTTTTTCACCCAGGGTGGCAGGGGAGAACGATTTCCTTCAGACTGTTATAAACAAAGTGATTGCTGCTAAAGAAGTTAACCACAAGGGTCAGGGTAGGTACTGTTCTTTAATTAAACTGGCATACAGAATATATCCTTGCTTGCTTCACACCATCTGACTATTTTAATTTGGACTGGAGGATACATAGTGTTAGTTTTTGTTTGTTTGCTATTGTTTGGTACCAGAAAGTACACTTGTCCTGGTTCCCTCCCCCGCATTTCCTCCTCCCCCTCCCCCAGTTCTTCCCCTCTCTCTCTCTTTCTACCGCTTCCTTTTTTTGGGAGTATTGTTATTTTACAGATTGTCTTCTGTCCTTATGCAGTGCGTGGCCACTTGTGCATGCATCTCTACTTTTTCTTTATCCACACTTACATGTTTGTGTATTCAAAGCAGTGACTCAAGAGCTGACTTTCTTGCCTTTGAATATGGTATCCCCTGGGTCCATCATTTGCGGGGCGGAGGGGAGGGGAGAGGAAGTGTTCCCCTCCTCTCCATTTTTCTCACTGTTTCCTATTTGCATCTGTAGTTAAAGCAGTTGGTCTGCTGTCAATATGGCAAGGCAATTAGTCTCTTCAGAATTGATACCAACTTGTGTTTTGAGTTGGTAAGGAGTGCTACAAAATAAACACTGTCAATTACTATTGGTAGGTTGAAGAGATCACTGTTTATAATTCAGTGTATCCTCTGCTGACAGGAATATAAACATCAAATATATATACTAGTTAAACAAAATAAATGCATTCCATCCCTATTACTATATACTTGATTTGTTCTTTTTTTGGTCTTGGGTTAACTCCTCATTGTCTTAGTAAATGCATAATGTCAGTTTACCAATTTTCTCTTGAATGTGTTTTTCTTTTATTTATAAAACGTGTCTGAGCAAAGGGTTTAAAGAAAATACACGTTGGTTACTCGTATACATTAAATATGAGAGAAATGTGGATAACAGAATTGCAGCTTTTTTATTCAGTAGCAATATAAAGAGGAGAATGGGTTTTGTTTAAGAAGTCTGCTATTTTGAACAGCCATGCTGGCCAATATTTGTGGGGAGGTGTATAATTACAAGTTACTAAATTGTAACTTTCTTAGATTTACTTCCAGATTCTTCATCTGTAAAAATAAAAAAAAATACTGGATGGAGAGTAGTTGCTGTGAGTGCATAAGCTGCTGATTGTGTTGTTATCCTGGAACGAACATTAAGCATTCATTTTTTATATAGATACACAGTTTTATTGTATTGTTCCTTTTTCTTTCATTTGTATAATTATCTTTGTAATTATTTCACTCTTATACTTCATTGCAATGACCGCCATTAAAGAGTCAGACCAAATTACTACACATAGGTATTTGAGATTCCACAGTTCTCATCTGTGCCATAGTACAGGAAGTAATTATATGGTGTCTGTTGGCAAATATTGACAATTTAAAGGCACTGCTGTAGTTTTCAGAATGGTACATACAGTAGATAGTTATATTTTCATAGGTTATCCCCACAGATGAAACACAAAAATGACCTCACAGCACATGAAGCAGTAGGGCCCTTTTTATGGCTTGTTAGAGAAAGTGTCTTGCCTATTTCAAGGCTAGAGAGCTAGCGTTAACTGCTGCAGAGTAGGCAGCTTCATGCCAAGTTACTGTGGGGACACTGATCCATCCCCCCTTCCCCCCCCAGCAGGTGACTGGTGGAGAGGGGGCACACATAAAATGCCCATGTGTACAGTAAAAGCCCCTGCCCCCTTTATTTTTAAATGTGGACCAGGCTGAGCAGCACACCTCCCTCCCCCCAATGGAAGTAGGTGAAATACCCAGTTTTGTCATGATCCGCTGTGGGCATTAGGGCAGTTGCTCCTTTCTTGGGTGTCTGGGAAGGAATTTTTCTTTGGTGGCCACATTGGCCAAGGTGAAGTGGGTTTTTGCCTTCCCCACAGTTGGTTGTGACCTGAATGGGGGAAAAAATGAAAGGGGGGATAGGCTATGATGATGCAACTCATTATATTAGCTTATGGCGGATATGCAGTGCAGGTACTCATTAGGGAATGGATGCTGTGATCAGATCAAACGGATTGGGAAAGTATTTAAAAGAAATATTCTTTAAAGGAGTGGAAACGGGGGCTATTTAGGTTCCTGTGACTATTATGGCAGTGGGTCAACTCCCGTTCCCCTTCATTTGGTCCCCCTTAACCCTCATTCAGTGGCGGAGGGACGTAGGTTGAGGTGTCAGAAGTGGGTTGCGACTGGGCAGGGTAAAGGGGTGGGCTGACAGAAGCCCCCCCTCAATGTATGTAAATGGTTATGGACTTACCTGAACTGTACAATTTTACCTGTTGGCTACTTCCAGACATTTAGGACTAAAGTTGCCACCTAACTCCAGAGTCTCCAGTCCTCCTCCTGGCATCTGTTCTATTCATCTGTTCTAACTAATGCTACTCCTTGCATTTTTCCTATGAAAAGAATAAAACCCTTTACTGTCTTGTTTGGAAAATTCATGAAAAATCAGAGAGCAGGTATAAGTTGCAGACCATTGCTATTGATAGTTTAATAACCATTTCCCATAAGACCTCTTTTGAATTCAAGCCTGAGCACTAGCTCTCAAATTATTGAGGACAGGTGGGATACTCTGTGACACCCTATTTTATCTTGTTCAGTGCAGAATTTATTTAAAATGTATTTATTTCTAGACTTCCTAGCAGCTCCACAGCACAAACTTCAGTGGGCCCAATTAAGCACTGAAGAGTCCAACATCTTCCTACTAATCCATACTCACATTGTGTGGTTCTGCAAAAACTGTTCCTATGCTGGACTTCAGTTTTGTTTTACTGAAGCCCTTAGATTCACTATTAAACCTTGCCCACATTCTATTTTCTTAAACTTGAAAAAGATTATCCTATCCTACCGAATCTCAGCAAAAACTCATTATCAGCCATCATGCTTACCGAAATATATCCTCCTCTGTGGAAAGAGGAAATTCCTTCCTATCATTGCCATCTGTTAACATGCAATATACAACAAACTGCATTACACACCCCAGAGAAAAATTAACTAGGGCCTGATTCTGCAACTGTGTGTGCCTGCAGGTGTGAGAGAAGGCAGAGTTGCACCTACGCAGAACCCCATTGACTATGTGTGTGCACAGGGGCAGGGCTCCCACATGAGGGGTGGGTGAAGGGTACACTTTACTGGGACCTGGAGGCCATGAGTGGCCCGGCCCAGACTGCAAGCCCCATGGTTATGTATGTGGGAGGGAGCCCGTGTTACAAGTTTGTACTGGGCCCGAAAAAATTATGCTGGGACCTTGCACAGGGGTCCGCCTGCCCTTGTGCATGCAGTTGCGGAATTAGGTTTAAAATGCTATCTCCTCCTCTAGGAATCACCTATAAGGTTTTGTGAAGACTGCATGAGCCTTCATCCACTATGCTCCCAACATTCTCTCTCACTTGATTTCCAGCTTCTCTGTTTTGTATTGTTTGCCTTTACATCTTTTCTAATCTGATGTATCCAGTGCATTCTTTTCTAGGTATGGTAGGTTTAGGGTTTCCTTGTTTCAGTTTTTCTTAAATAATTATTTCCAGTCTAGTGTTGCAATTTGTAAATGTTTTGGGGCAAGGATTAGTTACTTTTGCGTACATTGTCTTTTAAAATTTATAAGACTTTTTTTTTTTTTTTGTTAAAAAAATTGAAAAAATATGTCTAATCATTACATTTTATGCTTCAGGCTTATGGGTGACTTTGAAACTTCTTCCAGGAGATATTCATCAGATTAGGAAAGAGTTTCCTCATTTGGTGGATAGGTCCACGGCAGTGGCTCGGAAAATGGGGTTTCCTGAGATTATTATGCCTGGTAAGTGTCAGTAATTGAACTGGGATATTAATAGCAAAATTCGTTCATGCTTTTTAGGGCAGTAAACTGATACACTACCACAGATAGTAGAATATAACTGTCTGAATCAAATAAATAAAAATAACTAGTATTTTGTCACTTAAAATTATTTTTTTCAGTTTATATTAAGTATTTTCTGCCTGAAAATATTTCACATTATGGAGTAGCTGTGCTCAGTTGGTAGAGCATCTAGTTTTAGTTTCAAATCATATATACCTAAGTGTTGGTGACTACTTTGACCAATGAATCTGTGAAGCAATGGATACAGTTTCCAAAGTAACACCTTGAACTACATATACAAATGAACAACTACATGTTTACTTCACATACTTGCATACAATAATAGTTAACTGTATTCACAAGTTTAGGGTGACTTTTATAGGTACCAAATGTTTGTTTTATTTCTTGTTAAATGTGTCTGTGTATCTGGAAGTTTTGAAAAATGATTAAAAAAGGACCAATCTGAGTAAAAGCATCCATTGTAAAGGTCATTTTACTGGAAAGTCCCATCACATTTGATAAGGATACCAAAAAGAGTCTCAGTAATTGTGCACAGCTGCTGCACAAATTAAAAATTTGAAAAGAAGTGTATTTGAAATTGAACTTTACTGTTTTGTTTTATAAAAGATTTAATCTTCATGTGTCTTGGGGCATGTGTAGAAAATTCTGAAAACAGATAGCTGCTGCTGTTTATGAAGACAAAAGAACAGTCCCTAAAATAAATATGACTGTCCCTGCCCCTTCTCAAGCAAATGACTGAGGAAAAGGTTCAGCTTGTACTGTCCCCTTAAACTCTACAGGCTCTAGGTTCTATTGGACATCTGGAAAGAGAATTTCAGAATTCAGGGCCCTCTGCTGAGTTATTGCTGTCAATAGATTTCAGATGTTTGTAGATAAGGCTATATAGTTTAAATGCTTCAGTTGACCACACCTGTTGTGATCATGATAGAGAAACTGAGTCTCAGGCAGTCAGCCAGTTACCTGTCTCTATGAATGTGTTTCTCCCTTATTTCATTTTCATGATACCTTTTTAATTAGAATATTTGTAACACAGTGTACCGTATATGGCATACAATTAAACGCATCTTCCTCCATGGAAAATTTAAATTAAAAAACATCTCAAAAAAATTATCACGTCACTTGTGTGATTGGTAACAAAATAGCAGTTCTGCCTTTATAGTCCACAGAAACTGAGTTAAAAGGGAAAACCAAGGTAAGAAAAGCATGTTGACATATTTCACAGGATGATAATATGCGATTTTAAAAACTACAATTATTGGATTTATTTCTGTTCTGTTTAGTTACTTGTGTCATTCTCACCTCCATTGCTATGGTAGGTTGGGGTTTTCAATAACATGCTAACAAAGATTTGTGGGTTATGATCTTTCAGCCTCAATCCAAATTAACTAAATACACATGTTCCATTAACACTACCACTGGACATGTTTTGTTAATATATTGCCTTCACTATGACTGGTAGGTGAAGATGTTGTAAGACATTAGTCCAGTGGTTTTCAACCTTTTTCATCTCACGGCACACTGACAAGGTTCTAAAATTGTCAAGGCACACCATCAGTTTTTTTTTCCGGGTCGTGAAACCACAAGTCCCGTGACGTTACAGGTTGCTGGAACTCGGGAGGAGAAATGGAGGCAGTCTGCCCCTGGTGATGTCACGGAGGTGAGGTTCTGGCTGTGCAGCTTTGCAGCACTTTCCGTCATTTACTTGTGGCTCACTGATGCAGCACACCTGCGGACCTTTCGCGGCACACAAATGTGCCACGGCGCAGTGGTTGAAAATCCCTGCATTAGTCAATGTAGTCTTCGATGCTGGGTGTTTAAAATTTAAGGATGTAGATTCTTCTGCCTAAAGAATGTTCCCTTAAGAAAGTTCTTATGGTTTTATGCTATGTTGTTTCATGCAGAACTTTGTATTCGGAAAATTACTATGAACATTATGAGTTGAATTTTTTTCCCTCCTACCAGGTGATGTTCGCAATGATATCTATGTGACATTAGTTCAAGGAGATTTTGACAAAGGCAGCAAAACAACAGCAAAGAATGTAGAAGTTACAGTATCTGTTTATGATGAAGATGGCAAAAGATTGGAGGTATTTCTATTGGAAGTGTAATCTCTGAAATACTTCAGTATATTTGCCCAAGTTTTTCCAACGTTTATTTATTTATTTATCAAAATCTGAAGTCTATTTTTTTTGTTAAGCATTCTTCGAAAAATTTCACATGAATGCTGTTTTTTTCTTACACCAAAGAATAAAGACTTCAGTTTGTCATTTGTGACAAGTGGATAAATATTGTGGTGTTATTGCATGCAGTTTGATTGAAATCAACTAATGATGCAGAGCATAAGACTTTTTTTATTCCAACCTACCTGTTAGATCCTCTCTTTCTCTATTGAATGGAAATTCTGATTATTTTGTTCTGTATTAGATGTGTATGTGTGTGGGTAAATGTTTTTATTCCTTGTCTTTCAAGAGTGTGATTTTTCCTGGTGCTGGTGATGAAGCCATCTCAGAGTACAAGTCAGTGATATATTACCAAGTGAAACAGCCTCGCTGGTTTGAGACCGTCAAGGTATGGAGGATGATAAAATAATTTTCCTCATTGGGTTAATTTTAAAATAAAGTAGAATAGATTTTAATAAAAAATCTTTAAGAACAAAATTAAGGGAATTAATGTGGTCAATTGTAGGCAGGATAAAAGAATCAGCTAAGCAAAAGCCCTTCCAGGTTGCTAAGGAACATTGGCATAGAACAGAATGTAATTAGTCTTCATCCTTTGGGTCAAAATAGATTTTGACAGAGGTAGTCCACCGTCAGTTTGAGGTAACTTTCTTTTGTAAGCAATAGTACAAAGAAATCATGGTAAACATATTGTAGTGACTTACTCATTAGTATATTGGGATGCTGAGTTTATTGATGCACTATGCTAATGATGCTAAATTAGCACTATAGTAACAACTTCCCAAACTAGGTGCCAAAGATTTAATATTACAAATGAGGCTGAGGGTAGCCTTTCTGAAATACATTTATTGGCTGTGAGAGCTGAAAGAAATGTTAATTTAAAGGAGACTTGGCTAATTTTTTTCATTCTTGATATTTTTTCCCGAAAGGAAGGCTCTAGTCATTACAGTTGTAGTCAGGAGTTAGCTACTGTGGGAAATGAGGGTGCATCTAGGCTGCAAAAAAAACTTCTGCAGCAGCGAATCTGAGAGCCCAGGTCAAGTGACTTGGGCTTGTGGGTCTTGGGATACAGGGCTAAAAATAGCAGTGTAAATATTCCTGCTCGGGATAGAGTCAAGGCTCTGAGATGCTTCCTATCCTGCTGGGTTCAGAGATTGGGCTCCAGCCTGAGTGGTAACTATTTTTAGACCTGTAGAGTGACCCCGAGTCGGTTGACCTGGGGTCAGGGACTTGCTGCCGCAGGGATTTTTTTTTTGTGTACAGCATAGTCATACCCACAAAAACCTGTTGTGATGAAGCAGAATTAATTTCAGACTTGTAGATCAGCAACATGCAGTCCCAATTTAAATATACTTGAGGAAATAGGAACAATCTAATTAAATACTGAGGGGAGAAATATATGGAGTTGTAATTATGTTTGATGATGTTGATGATGTTTATTATTTATTAATGCATCACCGTAGGGGTATGTGTGGCCCTTTCCGGGGGAAAAAATACATGTATGGGGGTAAAGGAATGTAAGACAGTCATGTGGTTGGTTAGGTTTGTGTATCTTGGGGAGATTCACTTGAACTGGTTGTGAGCTGAAGTTATTTAATGATGAGTTCCAGAGGGGTAGCCGTGTTAGTCTGTTTTTAGCAAAACAGAGAGAATTCTGTGGCACCTTAAATACTAACAAATTTATTTGGGCATAAGCTTTCGTTGGCTGTGTTTTAATGATGTAACTTTGTGTCTGTACAAATGAGGTGGTTGAGGGTGGGTTAATAATAATAATTAGTAACAAACAGGTTAGCGAACACTAGATCATTAGATAGTGAAGAGAAGATGACAGTGTGAAAGTGAAGGTGGGGTGCAAGGGTGAGGTCAAGAAAAGGGCCACCAGCATAGGTGGTGTGGTGAAATCAAATCAGTTCAACTGAATTTACATTAGTGACAGTTGTTACTATTGCTGCTGTCAACCACCTGGATCAGAGGCAGAGACTGGTCTAGAGAGTTAGGTAGTTTATGGTATAAGTGTCAGGAGTTTCATTAATTGAGGTGAGAAGAGCCCATAACATCTGAGGGGCAAAGAATACTGTCTGTTGTTGATACTGTGAAGATGTGCTGCTTCTCATAGAACTGAAGTGCTCTACAGGGGCTTTGTAAGAATTCCAGCCCAGAAGAATAGTGCAGAAGGGGCTCCTTGAGATAGTGGTGGGGGCGTGAGGGCTTCTGAATTTTTGTATCCTTTGTATAGCTTGCCTGCCAATCCCGTAAGGTCATGGGACGCCTTGTAGGCTTGGCTCCTTCCCAATCTGCTACTGGCTGAGGGAGTGGAGATTTCTTCCGAGGGACCTAGGTTCTTTAAAGAAGCTTCCAAAGAAAAGTGATTCTGACCCTTAAATACCTCCTTTGGAAAGATACAAGCAAATTATTAGAAATGCAAGAAAGCTAAAATTACATTATTTACTTTCTCTCTCTTTCGAAAAATGCAGCAAATACATTTGAAGAGCCTGTGTGAAAGTCTGGTATTGGTGAAAACTATGTGATGTCATGGTTCTTATTTCTCTTTCCTGTTTTAATTTGTGAAGGTTGCAATTCCTATTGAAGATGTGAACCGCAGTCATTTAAGGTTTACGTTCCGTCACAGATCATCGCAAGACTGTGAGTACTTCAGTCTTTCCCTGTTGCACCTGTCAGATCCCGATGCCTGAATCCGCTGAATGGAGAGAGAGTTTCTTGTCTGTAACTGATCAAAGACACAGCTTTTAGTGTGGGAATGATGTGCATTTTTTCTTACTTTTTATTACTCTTATTATTTATTATCATAGCACATAGGAGCCGCTTTGTACTCGATGCTGTACAACATGTCTTTTTTCCTGTTTCCTTTCCCTCTCCTGTTAGCCTTGCTACCCTCTTCCTTCTTTCCTACACATTTTCCCAAGTCAACAAATCAAAGAGCCAGTAAATAAATCAAATGCCAGCTTTGTCTTAAGCAAGAGGGCCATGGGTGGGAAATTGACTTGGTTGTGAGATGCTGTGATCTTGTATGTAACGCAGTTTAGAACTGGGTTCTAATCCTGGTTCTGATACTGACATGCTGTTTGTTTTCAAATTATGGTTTGGATGTGCAAGCGATTTGATTGCCTGCAACTCCCACTGATTTTCCTTTGAAGTCATTGGCAGTTGAGTTACTCGGAGACCTCCAGGATGATGTCTCATGGCTAAGCATTTTCCATATGTAACAATTGCTATTTTAATAATCTAAGAAAGATTTACTTTGATTTTGATAGCATTCACTTGACATAGCTGTTACATATGATTGTCTTGGATAGTATGTCTGTCTGATTTTCAAAACCTGCAGTAAAATTCTGTGGTAGTATCAGCTTGTGAGCAAGTTTAGTTTAGTTTAATCAGACAATTTGTATTGGATGCATTTTAAAATTCGTTGTAATCCTAGACACCTACTCTATAATTGTTGTATCATAAAAAGCAGTCAATTATTTTGATGTAAAAATTAGTCATTTATAAAAGCAGTACTTATGTTAATAGAATATTTAACAGTTCTGCTAACGAAAATGATGTGCAGAAAATTACTGTTGTTTATTACTGTGAACTACAAGTTGGTTTAGTAAGACCCATGTACATGATGTTGCTATAGTTGAGGACTGGCCAGACTTATTAAGCTGTGGGTTATGCATTCACTGCAGACTGCGGCCCAGGGCTACAGTTCTTTCTCTGACTTCTTCAGCTACCTCAAGCTGATGACTGTTGCCCTCTTGTTGTATTTATTGTCTCACATTGGGATTTCTGTTTAGCCTGCCTTTTGCCTCTCTCTTAACTCATTGCAGTGGATCCCTGTATGTTGTTAATGAGAGTAAATGAAAGTAGCTGATTACATGCTTGTTGGGTGTGCTGTGATTCAACCATCATGCCAGTTCTGAAACGTGAACATTTCTACTGCAGTGTAGTTATGTGGTAGGCATTCATTAAGGATGCTTATGCATGGGCTGCTTTGGGGCAAGGACCATCTTTTTGTTCTGGATTTTGTTCTGTGTTTGTATAGTGACTAGCACAATGGTTCTTGGCCCATGAGTAGGGCTCCTAGGTGATATGGTAATATAAATAATAAGTAGTAATAATAAACTTGCTGACAAAGTATCATTCCAGTTAGAAAAGATTTCCAATTGCTGCTCTGTTAAACAATATTTTGGGGCTTTGTATAGAAATGTAGGTCAAGATTTTGAAATGTGGGTGCCTCAATTTAACTTTTTAACTCTGTAAACGGTCACCTGACATTCAGAAGTTCTGACTTCCCAGCAGCTCCTGAAGAGGTCAGTTTTAGGCACCTGTTTTGAAAATCTTTATTTTACGATCTAGCTTGTCTTATGTGTAAAGGACTCCATCCTTATTAGCTTTTTTAACCCTTTTCCTGCATGTGGGAATCCTTGTAATTGTCAGACCATTTCTAAATTCTTTCCTTGAGATATTGGAGGAGGGTGTCTTCAGAGAATTCTTTTTTGGGTGTTGGCTGGTGAGTCTTGCCCACATGCTCGGGGTTTAGCTGATCGCCATATTTGGGGTCGGGAAGGAATTTTCCTCCGGGGCGGATTGGCAGAGGCCCCGGAGGTTTTTCGCCTTCCTCCGCAGCGTGGGGCATGGGTCGCTTGCTGATGGATTCCCTGCAGCTTGAGGTCTTCAAATCTCACTTTTGAGGATTTCAATAACTCAGTCATGGGTTCGGGGTTGTTATAAATGTGTATGGGTAGGGTTTTGTGGCCTGCCTTGTGCAGGAGGTCAGACTAGATGATCATATTGGTCCCTTCTGACCTATGAGTCTATGAGTAATATCAATTACTTAAACTACGCTATATGTCTTTTTTTTAACAGCCAAAGATAAGTCAGAGAAAATATTTGCTTTAGCATTTGTAAAGCTGATGAGATATGATGGAACAACTTTAAGGGATGGAGAGCATGATCTTATTGTGTACAAGGTATAATTCTAAAGATATTTGCTTCAGTCCTTGCACAGATTTGGTTACTGTGAAAGCTTCACTTTACTGAATCTATTACACATCAGTCTGGTTATGATTACATGCAAAAAAGCTACATTAAAAGAACATTGTTAGCAGAGTCAAACACTGGAAATGTGAAAGGGATGGGAGGCAATGGAGATTGATTTCTGTATGGCTCCTTCAGAATGATGCCCTGATAATTCAGCAGGGCCTGGTAGCACATACTGTACAATAGGGATATTTGGAAAATTGAGGGACAAGCCTTGAACAAGTTGTACTGTACATATAGAAATGGTGATTTTGTTGGGCTTGTAATTTGCATATAAAATGGATTTCCATGGGAGAGCAAAAAGCATGTCCTTGGGCATGTGACGTTTCAAAGTCCTGCTCCAAATCATGTAACTACTAGACCTGTTTTTTTAAAAAAAAAAGGCAAAAAAAAAAAGGCAAAAAAAGAAGCCGTAAACAAACTTTAACCTGTAATTTCTCTAAAACTGGAACAAAGTTAAGTATGCCCACCAAAAATATTTACATAAAGATTTAGGATAATATATTTATTCTTATTTGAGAATACACTATATAATTTAATTCTTTATTATTTTAATTTATTTTTCTTGTTGTATTTTGGTTAAAAATAAATCTTGCAGGCAGAAGCAAAGAAATTGGAGGATGCCTCAACGTATTTAAGCTTGCCATCCACTAAAATAGAAATGGAAGAAAAAGGGTACTCTACAACTGGGAAGAGCATGCAAAATCTTGGAAGCTGCACCATTAGCAAAGATTCTTTCCAGATTTCTACACTGGTGTGTTCAACAAAACTCACTCAGAATGGTGAGTTAGAAGAAATGTTTCTCCACCCCACGTGCACCCTTAACTTCCCCCCATTTATGAGGGGGGAGAGAATATACTATTATTTTCTTTTAAGTGAATTTTATATTGCTTGTGAAGGGTCTTGATTCACAGCTCTGGCAAATGGAGTCCTGTCTAGACACAGCGCAAGTACAGTATGAGAGGTGGCAGTATAGCGTCCAAACCTTGCTCTGCTTATGTGCTTTAGTCCTGGGAGGGACTTTCTTGGGATGAGAAAATATTTCCATGCCCATTTAAGCCAAGGTCCTTCTGGCTACCAGCACAGGTGCTGCTTGGGGATTAAACAGGGCAGCAAAGCTTTTTTAAAACTTTACAGTTTCTAGCATAGGTGCAAACATTAGATGTGTGGGAGAGGATAATGGAACATGTTCATGGTATCCCTTCAAAGTGCCTCTGTGAATAGAAGAACTGGTTAAGAGGGTAATGGAATGGCTGTGGGCTGCCTTGTATGATTCCCATTGCATGAGCTGTCCAAGTGACCTAAGGGAAGTTCTACCCTCTTTCTATGTCTGGCACAGAGACTGGAGCTTGGAGGGATAGAAGGGTATGGGAAGGAAGAGGAAGCTGCCAGATCTCATTCTCTCTGTACAGTGTGCCCCATGGCTGGAGATGATGGAGAGGGCATGGAGTGGCAGGGATGTGATTAGCATGTTATCTTCTCTAAACCCTTCAGCCTCATACCTGGTTACATGAGCCTTGCTTTTCATGCTCCTTGGGCGACTTCTAATGTAGTCACTGGAAAAACTGACCCTCGTGAGCCAGCTCCTCCTCTGTTTTCACTGTGTTCCCATGGAGTTATCAGCTACTTTCCCTGCTTCTAGACTAGTGGATAAGATTCAGGATATCAGGTAGGGGAGGTCATCTGGGGGATATCGAATCATCTTGTGAAAGGAGGTAGGTAGTCATTACAGGAGTCACCAGGGGGAGGTAGTACTTGAAGGCTGGATTGGGATTTGGAGAAGTCAGAGATTCTGGAACAGGAGACTCTGGGAAAAGGCTAGGAGAGCCCATGTGGTGCCTGCATGGGGATGGGAGCCCATTTTATGCTGAGAGTAATGACTTCTGACAACATGTGACGGTTTGGGCTATTTTAGTGGTGTATAGTGGGAGCCCAGAAGGAACCTAAGGGGGGGGTTGTAGCCTAAAGAACACAAGTCCTCTGCAGTGTATAATAATTTCTCTGACCTTTCTCTTTCAAAAATGTGTTTGCATCTGTGCTTTTGAGATAGTTTAACTCAATTGACAGGTCATACACATAATATTTTGGAATACTTCAGTATCGGATCGGCACAGGTTAATCAGATCTTTCAGTGGAATTACCACCATGAGTGATTGTGTTGATCTGAACACCTCTTTCACTAATATTATATGTAAGTGGTTATAAATATATATATTGTGTAAAGTGTACAATATTGAGTGATGTGTTACTGTGAGCAATCATTAAGATTGTCCAGAAAACAATATTCGTTACTCAGTTTTTTTTCTGTCCAAGCAGAAAACCCACGGGTCTGATATGACTTCGTAGTCACCTCACAATTATACTGCAGTACTTGGTGACATCTCTGAAGCACATACCTGTTGTTTTATATTCAAAGCACATCAGATTCACTGCAGTCAACCAGTTTTATGGCATAAGAAGATACTTAGCAATAATTCTGAAATAATTCTTGAATTGCAACCCAAATATATGATCACATCCTAATGACAACACAATTTTAGTTTCATAAAACATAGCCCATAGAATCCAATATATAGGGTTGCTCCACTGTATATATTATTTTCATTTGTGATTGATATTGATTGTTATAGTTTTTCTTCTGTTTACTAATTAATTTTAATAGTATTCAGAAGTTAGTTAATGGGACTTTCATAGGATAAATATAGTGACCTGAGAGAACAATAATAAATGCTTAATAGATAAACTTACACTGAGATTAATGCTGTCATTTTTTATTTCATGTTACTGATGATTATGTGTAACTTACAGTAAAAAAGAAGACCTGTGTAATGTTATGACCATGTAATTCAGATCCTTATCCATTCATTCACACATTTGAAAGAAAAGATATATTGATATGAAGGAATAACATATTCTGTTAATTTTTTTATTAATTTGAATACAGGAGTTCTATTTTTGAAGGGATCAAATCAACTTAGAAATCACTCTTCTGTCTAAAATTGTTTTAACTAATATTGTTAAAAATAATGCCTGTGATTTTTCTAATTTTTCAATTTTTCTAAATCTCTTAAATTTTGCTTATTCTGTGCATTTGGCTACCCTTTGTGTGTAGTGAGTTTAATGGTTTCCCTCATAGGAATAATCTGCACAAACAGCAATTGAGATAGAAAACTATTAAAATAATAGGTAATATAATTGCAAAACCACAACAGTTGGCTGGGGCTTCAGTGTTAGCTGTGATTCCTGACACTGCTTTTAACTTATTTTTTAAATACATTTCAACTCTGCAATGTCCCTTCAGCATACTATGAGTAATACAATCCATGGCAGTGCTTCCTTAGTGAAGTAGACAATCACGTTAAGCTTAAAAATTAATTTTCTCCTTTTTTTTTTTGACGATCTGTATTCCTTTTGTTAGCTGTTTTACAGCAAGTTAAAGATGGTTTTATGGCTGTTTTAGTAGTTTCAAAATTCAGCTTCTATACTTCCCATATGTCAGTTAATCATGATTTGTATGGTTTTGTTTCTGCAATACATTCAACATTGCATATTAAATTATTCTGGTACACATGTTAGACAACATGCTCTTTTTGAATTCCATTTCTTCTGGGACAGTGCCTCTCAGATGTTGTTTGCCTATCAACTCTTGAATGTGTATTCTTAAAATCTAATCGTTATCTCTAAATAGAAAACGTTGGGCACTGAAAATATGAATTTTATTTGTACTCTCAGTGGACGTGACTGTTTTCTGGCTAACATTTTTCTTTTTCTTGTTTAACATTTGAACAAGCATGGGACACCAGTTCAAATAGCAGGATATTTGTGATATCATGAAACCTAATCTGATTGATTGATTCTCGTTAACTCTTTTGCCCTTGTGTGCACTTGTCTCTGAGGTTTCTAACACTGTTAAGGTATGTCTACACTGACGGTAACAAACTCGCCACTGTCAGATCAACTGAGTAGCTGGTGAAGACCTTCTCAGTTGATCCAGAAGTTGATGCATTAAAACCACCCCCGCAAGTGGTGTAGCGCTGCGTCGACGGGACTGCGGTTCCCGTTGGTACAGTGCAGTGAAGACGCTGCGCAGAAGAGAAGCACAGCAGTCAATGAGAGTTATGCAAGCTACTCTGTGTAGTTTGCGTAACTCCCGTCGACTGCTACCTAATCGCCTGGTAACTGTAGACCAGGGCTAAGTCTCTCGTCCGCTTCAACTTAATCTGGTGTAGACAGCTGACAAGCTTATGATGCAGGCATATCTCTAGGATGCTAAATGGGGCCCTCCCTTAGGGAGAGGACTCCTCCTTTCTTCCAATCTAATTACTCCAAGAAAAGAATCAGTTAAGATAAAGCATTAAGACCAGTTTGTTGGACAGAATTTACTTGGAGGATCTGTCCTCTATTCCTGACAAATCTAAAAAAGAACCTGTAATTAAGAGAAACATCCAGGGTTCAAGTGACCAGTAATCTTTTGCATTTCCTGAGAAAAAGGGCCAGAATGCTTGATTGTCTTCCATCTTTTGGGGGAGTTAGTTGCATGCTGAGCTGTTTGAATCTGAAAAAGGAAGTGAGGTTGGAGATGACTTATAAACAGGGGCCATCTAACTGTGCTAACTGAATTCATTTTGTTGTTCTGTAATGTACTAATTTAAATATTTGTAATTACTGAAATTACTGGCTGCCTGATGTTTTTTATTTTGGGGGCTGGGGAGTCAAAATGATGAAATATATTTTCCTTACAAGACCTTCCTCTTCAGCAGTGTTCCAAATTCTTGTGCATCCATTTTGAATCTACCTAACTTCCTAGGTTTCCTTTCAGGTGCTCCATTTTCTACAACAGCTTGTCAACCAGATGAATCTTGATACCATGGTCCCAAATACACATTCTCTGCCTCTTCTGTATCTTCACAGGCTGGTAAAGAAGATTTTGCAACTCTGAACCAACTGTTTATACCGATAAGGATCATATTGCTCCATGTTCCCAAACTATTTTTGTCTTTAGTTCCCAAACTCTCTCTGTCTACACTTCTCCCAGCTCTTAAGACTGTAGCATTGCATATATAGCAGGATAAAATCCTGTCTAATATGTACCGTATTTTTCGCTTTATAAGACGCACCTGATGATAAGACGCACCTAGGTTTTAGAGGAGGAAAATAGGAACCAAAAGGTGGGCTCTGGGCTGTCATTCACCCAGGGACTTTAGGTGACAGTTCAGGGGATAGTACAGGGCGACAGAGGGCCACTATAACTCCTTTCTCTCTTCCACAGCAGGAGCTTCGGAGCTCTGTAACACTGTAACTCTAACTCTGTAACAGAGCGGGAGGAAGGGAGTAAGCTGATTGGTGGAGGTGGGGGAGCAGCAGCAGCAGTTCCCTCTGGCGCTCACCACCAATCAGCTGTACCTACCCATGGCAGTGCAGAGGAGAAGGAGAACTGCCCTCCTCTCTCCTCCTCCCCCTCCCCTGCTATGGAGCGGACCCAGCCGGCAGCTGTGTGGTAAGGATCGCTCCTGCGATCCTGCAATAGTGCCGGCCAGCTTGATTTTCGGCACGTTCGCTTTATAAGACGCACTGACTTTTCCCCCCCACTTTGGGTGGGAAAAAAGTTCGTCTTATAAAGCGAAAAATACGGTAGATATTTCAGACAATGTTGATGAGATCGCACAGGGTAGAAAAGATGTTTTGTTGTTGGTATTAGGAGGGGATCATTAAACCCATTTTTATACTCTAAGGTCTTTGGTATAGGGACTACTGTCTACTCTGTGTTTTGTGCAGCTTCTAGTACAATTGAACCTCAGTCCTGATTGGGACCTGTGGATACTACCAGAATAAAAATAACGCTTAAAAGAGCCACACTCCTCTTTACTGGGATCCTGTTTTTTGTGTTTTCCCAGCAAGGTTTTGATGAAGTGTTTGTCATTAATTCTTCGATGTTTAAGAACTCTGCTATGGGGACAGTGGGGAACCATTCAAAAACAGTCCATTGGTCAGCACCCTAATTGAGCCCTTTCTTTTGATGGTAAGGAAATTAAATGAAGCCTTTCTTTAAGGAGATAGTGAACAAATTTAGTTTTTACAACCCTTTGTTTGACCCTGTGAAAAATAAATTTTAATCCTTAAGCTTTTGTTTCCAGTAGCAATTTTATGTAATAGCTGGATTCTGAGATTTCAGCCCCAGTTTTACAGACTTGCATTTTTTAAGGACAGAGTTGTTCTGTCTTCCTTTGTGCAGAGCTCTGCAGTGATTTTTCACTGAAGTCAGGAGATTGTCCATCACTCATTATGCCTTCTACTTTTAACAAGACCAAGAGATGTGTCTATATCTTAGGTATTGGAAGGCAATGAAATTGCGGTTGAATCAAACATAAGAATTTTGGGGTTTACGTGTGGTGCTCAAAGGGAGGACTAGTCCGAGAGAATCACAGCTGCTTCTGTGAGAAGCAGCTCCACTCCTAGGATAAGAGGTGATACTCTTCATAGAACATATCTGCAAAGATGTTTTGTGATTTCTCCACACGCTACATAGAATAGATAGACACATCATGCTTTGCAGATGCAGCTTGTTTTAAAACTCTTCTCACTTCTTTTCTTGAATAGTAGTTCTTCCTTAATATTTAGAAGAGGTGCTTGATAGGTCTCACCTAATTGGATAAAACTTGTCTATTCTGAAAAAATATTAGTGGCTACAGTAAGCCCCCAACACTCCTATTCTGGGTTGATATTTTGTTGTTGTTACATTTTATTGGCAGTTGAATTAGCAATACTTTATACTTATAAAGTAGGACAATAGTATTTCTTAAGAAGGGGTAGTCCTTTTTAGTTCGCATTTCTTGAATGATTTTAATTTTTTCCCCTCGCTTTAATCTGTTTCAGTCAGACCTGTGTCTCTTTCACGGTTATATAAAGAGATACATTTATAAATGAGTGTTATGGCATTCATTTTGGAGAAGGTAATAGCCTTGAAATTTGTTGATGCTCAAAAATTATGCTATTCAATGTGTCGCTATTGATTGTTCAAGTGTTCTGTAAACAGAACGCTGTCCAGTAAGATCTTGACCTTTGTCTTGTGGAGAAATACTACCTAAAGGTACCATTTTTTAATGTAGTAAATTATCATACTGTCATATGGTTTAAAAGACTGATGCATTTGTTATGTACTTTAGTTAGAAGAATTTTTTTCCATGAGATATCTATTTTTCACTCCTGCTTCATTCTCAAAATACATTGCTAGACCATCTCAGCTGTTTGCAGAAACTCTTTTTAAGGCTATTTTTTTAACTCTAAATGCCGAAGAAGAATGCACCTCCTGCAGTTCAAAGACATGGGATCAATGTCTGGGCAGGTGGGGAGAAAAAGGGTATGGCTCCTTTAAGGATTTCCCCTTCTCTTGGGATTGAGAGTGGGATAGGGTTTTGGTGGGGAGGAAGAAACCATCATTTAAATTGATCGGCTGGCTAGTGGGGCTAAGATAAGCCATTGGCCTTTGTTCACCCTGGAGAGAGTATATGAATCCCCACTAATACTTGTTAAGATGGGGTCTGATTTTCTGATAAACTAGAGTTGAAAGTTTATTCTATAAAGAAACTGGGGAATGGGGTTCGGGATCTTAATGTCTGGCACAATGAAGAGAGAGCCTCCTTTTCCAGCTCCTTAACCCTTGTACAAGGCCCCAGCAACAGGCTGGACCTGGATTGGAGGGGTGAGGGTCTAAAGGCAGCCTTTAAACTGGTGGAAATGATTAAGGAAGAAAACTTGATCTGCACTGTATGAGTTATTCCTGGAGAGCTCCCTGATGAGTTGAGTTACTACAGTTGTGGCCTAATTAAATCATATTCTTTGCATCTAGTCTTTCTTCTTAAGCTCTTAGGACAATTTACTGAGCTCCAAGAACTTTAGATGCATGAATAGTCTTAGAAATTTAGGTGTCCTTTAGAGCATGAAAATGACATTGTGTTGATGCTGTCTAATCTCAGTTTGGGTCTTTGGCTTTTATAGATCTGATTGTAAATACACAATAACTGTGAACAAAAGTGTTGATACTGAGAAACCAGCAGTTTCTCACCCTCCTTTCTAAAAGTGCAATTAGCAAATGTAATCTGCCTTTTTGAAAATGGCAATGCTTTCATAATAGAAAACATAGTCTGTGTACGTTATAGCGCAAGGTATCCTTATCATAATTACCGCTGATTTTGAATTTCTTGCTTCCGTGGGATGACATTCTCAGAGTAAATGCAATTGAAAGTTGGAATGTAGTGGTACTAGATTTCAGCAATGCAGATGTACGATATATGTAAACAGCCAATAAAAATGACTAACTTGGAAGTGAAGTTTTTATTTATTATGAATATAGTCATGGTATGTGAATGAGAGCATAACTTTTGCAGCACATAATAGTTGAATGTTTTTCTCACTTCTAGTGGATCTCTTGGGGCTTTTGAAATGGCGATCTAACACAAACTTGCTGCAGCAGAATTTGAGGCAGCTGATGAAAGTTGATGGTGGTGAAGTGGTTAAGGTAATGAACAAGTTAAATTTTTTAAAATAATTTGATGTTTTAATTTTTGTTTCTCTCTATCTTGGCTCCCATTACTGTAGTATATGAGTGCCTCACAATTTTTAATGTATTTATCCTCACAACACCTCTGTAACGTAAGGAACTACTATTGAATACAGATGTGTAATGCACAGATATTTAAAATATAGATATTTTGAATACTTCAGTAAACTTGCTTTTATGTGCACATTTAAATGCCAAAGGGGATTTTTATTTAAACAGTACAATCAAAACGTCTTGAAATTATTGCTGAGGGAGAGTGCCTCAATCATTGAGAGGTAATAAAATGCACAGCAAAAATTCAGTTCTGTAAATAAATATTAAGTGTATTTTATTATGTTTGACTGTGGAGTGAAAGTATCACTGAAATGTGAGTGGTGCTAATATTTTTTTAATTATGTTTCCTGCTGAAGATGTAGCTGGGCCAAGTAATTTACATTTGTCAAGGCCAAGTGATTTGTAGAGACCAACATAAAGACAGGTTTATTTGTAGAAAACAGTAGGCTTAGACTTCATTGAATACATTGTACTAAATCGAATCCAATAATGTCAGTAGAAGTAATATATCAGGAGGAGATGAACCTTAAGGGCCTTTATGCTTTTAATAACCAAATTAAAATTCAAATCAAGTAAAAAAGTGCTAATAAATGCTTCATCTTAAGGAAACTTTGAACAGCTGAGACCAAAGCCATTGTTCTTTACTGAGTAAGAGAAAAAATAGCCTCTTACATAGGACTTTGCAGAGTGGCCTTATTTACTACATTTTTGGTTTTTATTACTTGATAGCCATAGCTCAATGCTAATGCTTACTGCCAACTAATATCATGGGTAATTTTCATTGTTCTCCAAATGACCTGAGAGTGTACAACAGGCAACTACCTGAGTCTCCTGTGATTACAGAAAGATTACTGAATGTGACACTGAAAATTAAAACAATATTTGCATGAACCTCCCTTTCCTCTCCCACCACACTGCTGTTCCCCCACCTCTCTGCACATACTTTTGTGAACAGTGCAAGTGTAATTTTGGCCTCACTGAAGTCCATCAAAAAGCTCCCATTATTAATAGGAACATACACCAATTTAATTTGTGCCCATAGCTGAAGAGTAACTATTTGATATCCTGGTCTTTCTCCTTTTTATTAGTTCTTTGTTTAAAAGTCCTTTATTTACCTAACCCATTGCATACTGTTTCTAAAGTGTAAGAAAAATTTCATAGTAACTACGTCTGTATAATAATGCATATTTATTATTCATTTCTGGTTTGTTCCTTTCCCTTCCCCTCATTTGTTTTCCTTTAAATTACTTCCACTTTTTCATAACATAGTTTTTAATAATGTCTGCTTGGTCAAGAATATTGAAATTTTCTGTTACTAAATCATTAATGATTCATAAATCTCAAGCAAAATAGCTTTACACACTGTACTGATGTTCACACATCCATAGTGAACATACAAAAGACTTGTCAGATGTTTGACTCTCGTCCTACATCAATAGTACTAGTAGAATGAATGTTATCTTCTTTCAGTGGAGAATCTAACTGTAATGGAGTTCTCCATATGTGATCTATGGACACAATAGTACAGAGCAGTAGTTCTTATTCATGATATCCTTCCCTGATTAATGTGTCCTCCTGCTAGTCCCAAAAGCTCTGCTACAATCTGCAGCAGGATGCAATTAGTAATATGCTTGGGAACTCCTACCCTTCTACGGCTTGGACAGCCTGGAATCTTTCCAGCCATCACTGGAAGTGCTCGTTGCATGTGTTCAAAACTGCTCATACAACATGAGTTCTGCAGACGTGTGTGATGCCTACATGTGCAGAAACATCAGTTGTGGCACAATCTTTTCTTCTCTGTTTTCTTTGAATGGAGTGTAGCAATGCTATCACCCATTATATGCTCAGGAAAACTTTACTCTCTCCCATTGAAAAGTGAATGTTTAAATACATACCAATATGAACTGTCAGATTATTTCCCCTAATTAAATGATTGACTGGAAGACACAGATTTGCTAAAAAGTGCAGTCAAAAGCTGATTTCTGCCCCAGAGCAATGATGTTGCATGTTCTTCCTCCTCTCTGCTGTTGCTACCGGATCTTGGTAGCATCATACTGTGGCTGCAGATCCGTTGTTCAGATGGAAATTGGTGGTCAAAAGAGGATTACAATGGGTTACTAAATATAAATTAGTTTGTGAGCATTAACATTGAGTCTCTTGTTGCGCATTGTCTACTAAATAGCCCAAGAAGCAGCCTTAATGTGGTCTCACAAGCCCTTACATATATTCATTGTTGTGACAGATTGAATCCCAAAAACAATTTACTCTATTACTCTAGCTACAGGATGCTTTCCCCCTCCTGATAAAGTCTCTTGACAAAACAAACAGCTTTTACCACGCCTAAACTGGAGTTCCACTACAGGACAAGATTGCCTACCTTTTTCAGCTGAGACAAAAGGCCTTTGCTGCATAAAACTACATTTCCCTCCAAAATCTGAATCTGAGCAGTGACCCATTCATATGTTAATCTGCTTGGCAGGAGCTGATGTGGTTTTCTGTCCTTCTAGTAACACAAATTGCCCAGACATAGAATTATTAACTGGTGAAAACTAAATGCATTGTGCAACCGAAAAACTCCACCCCATATGTGTGCTTTTAGCTCATGGTAGGAAGGAATATTAAATTATATGGTTATAAAGCACTCTTGCCCTTGTGCTTACACTAAGTCCCCTTTGCTAATCTGCTTTTACTTTCATGTTGCACAGATCAGGGTGTCCTGCCAACTGTCTAGTGAAGATTCTTCTTCAGTTACAGAGATAGAGGCCTGTAGGTTTTTTGGGGGGGATATTGGTGGGCCAGAAGGTTGTGTGTGGTATTTCCCATGCCTGCATGTATGCTGTTAGTTGACAGTTGTGGGTCTGAGTGTTCATACAACCATAAATAGCTATGTAGTTTTGTCTGTTAATATCAAGATCATTTTGAAGCATCTGATACTACTTGATTTATTTAGCATGAGACTGACTTGCTTGTTTGTTTTTTTGTACTGTGATACATTATTATTTCTCAAAAACCGCATGATTCTTTTTAATAACAATATGTTAAGATTGAATCCTTAAACACTTTATTGTTATAAGAAGTGAAGGGAGGAAGGAAGGGGAGGGGCTTATGATTTTCTGACCAGCTCTGATATATAAATATTAATTTTTATAAAAATTCACTGAATAACAAAATGTGAAAAAAATACTTGTTCTGTTTTCCAACTAACTCTCTTTTTTGTATCCTCTATAATGTAAAAATAAAAATGTGTGTGTAGATAAATGTAAAAACATCAATTTGGGAAATATAATCCCAAATTTCCTGTAAAAATGTAGTGATCAAATATTTTTCTGCAGTTCCTACAAGATACACTGGATGCACTTTTTAACATAATGATGGAGAATTCAGAGAGTGAAACGTTTGACACACTGGTGTTTGATGCTTTGGTAAGTTGACTTATTTGTGTATAGGTGTTTGGCTAAAATGTAAATTTTATTGATTTATAGACATAATTAGAGAAGCCATATGGTCTTTTTCATAAATAATCTTCATCCTACCACCTGCGAATGACACCTTTTGAAATTTTCTTTATTTAAAGTCTTCTTTCAAAACTCCTAGTAGGGCTTGAATTCAAAGGGGATGGAGGTTGCTGACACACTGCATCACAGTGATTGAAGAGAGGTGTAAGGGGGGCACTGTGCTGTTAGTGTCAAGGACAGAAGAAATAGCAGATCATATAGTGGACCAGCCGCTGTACTGAGACACTGGTAAAAGCATAAGAGTATTGGCTGGGCAGAAGGAGACCCATTTCTGAGTTAGGAACAGAAAGTTGGTCAAGTGGAATAGTAGGATTGTTTTTTTTAACTAAGGTCAGTTTGTGACTGTGTGTTCTTCTTTGAGTGCTTGCTCATGTCCATTCCATATTAGGTGCATGTGCACCACATGCACCAGTGCTGGAGACTTTTCCTCAGTGGTATCCATAGGGCTGGCTCTCACGCCCTCTGGGGTTATGTGCATATGCTGGGGTATAAGGTGCTGCCTGTCCTTTTCCCTCCCAGTTCGTTCTTACTGCTCATGATGGTGCTGGAATGTTCTCTTGCTCAGGCAAGCTCTCTCAACCTAATTGTTTTCCTTAATTACATTAGTGTATATAGTTTAAATTATTTAGTTTGCTAAGCGTTCATTTTCTTGGACGTATTGTAGATTGATGAATGTATCAGTACCCCTCTTCCCCTTGGGCCTTCCTATGTCAGCCAGACCTGATCTTTCAAGATCATGGGCAACTGTTAGCCTCCCTACATTTGACAGCATGGATGCTCCATGGCTAAATATGGAGGAACAGGCCTTCTCCACTAGATCCAGCAAGTCCTGTTGGGAAGCAGGAAACTCTTCACCACAATGTCATACCTAGTCAAGTGGAAGCGCTTCACCTGCTGGGTATCCGATCGGAATATCTCCCTGACTAAATATCTATTTAAACCTACGTGTTCCACCTGAATCAATAAGGTCTAACCTTATTCTCAATTTAGGTACACCTGGTGGCCATATCGGCTTTTCACCCTTCTATCCAGGGCAGATCGGTCTGTTCACATGAAATGATGGACAGATTTCTCAAAGACCTGGAGAGGCTCTTTCCACCAGTATGAGACCTGATTTCTCAGTGGGACCTCAGTCTGGTCCTATCAGGACTCACTGGACCCCTTTTGAGTTTTGGTGTCTTGCTGTCATCTGCACCTGTCTTGGAAGTTTGCTTTCTTGATGGCAATTACTTCAGCAAAGTGAGTCTCAGAGATCAAGGCCCTTACTTCCGAACTCCCTTACATGGTGTTCTACAAGGACAAGGTCCAGCTGTACACTCATGGCTTTGTTGCCAAAGGTGATAATGCAATTCCATGTCAATCAGGCTATTTTCCTACCTCTTTTCTTTGAAGTCCCACATCTCCAATGAAGAAAGACATCTCCATACACTTAACATCAGGTGAGCGCTGGTTTTCTACATGGGCAGGACTAAGCATTTCCACAGATCCACGCAGCTGTTAATTGCGATTGGTGAATGGATGAAGGGTCTGCCGGTATCATCTCAGAGGATATCATTCTGGATCACTGCCTGGATCTGAGCCTGCTATGAATAGGCAGGGGTCATGACTCTGTCTTTGCTGAAGGCCCACTCTTCAAGAGCCCAAGTGGCTATGCTGGTCTTCCTGGCTCAGGTTCCAGTACAGGACATCTGTAGAGCTGCAACTTGGTCTTCGGACCATACCTTCGCATCCCGTTATGCCTTCACTCAACAGGCCTGAGATGATGAGGGTTTTGGCAGAGTGGTATTGTAAGCAGCACATCTGTGAACTCTTAGCACACCTCCAGAGACACTGGTGGTGGTAAGTCACTTCATATGGAATAGACATGAGCAAGCACTCGAAGAAAGAACAAACTTCCGTAACTGTTGTTCTTCAAGATGTGTTGTTCATGTTGGTTCCACAACCTACCCTCCTTCCCCTCTGTCAGAGTTCTGGGAAGAGGGAACTGAGAGGGAGTGGGACTGGTGGTGCCCTATATACTGGTGCATATGTGCGACCCCAAAGGCCGCTAGAGCTGGCCCTACAGATACTGCTACAGGAAAAGTCTCTGGCACACACCTAGTATGGAATGGACATAAGCAGCATGAAGAAGAATGGTTAGGAAGGTCAGGAACCGTTCTTTCTGTATGATACTAGTGTGGCTCATTTGAAATGATCCATCTGGTTAGCAGATGAGAATATAGAAATTCAAAGATTTTGTGGATAATGGAATAATTTATACTAATTTAACAGGTATTTATCATTGGACTGATTGCTGACAGAAAATTTCAGCATTTTAATCCTGTCTTGGAAACCTACATTAAGAAACATTTCAGTGCTACTTTAGCCTATACGTAAGTTTTTAAAAATATTTTTTAATGAAAAAAAATGTTTAGAATATGTCCAGATGGTATTCACATTTCCTTTTGTGTAATTTAAATAGGTGTTTTCCTATAAATGTGAAGAAAAATGGGAAGGTTTGGGAGGTTTTTTCTGAGTAGGAGATATTCTTCTTTTCCTTTTTCAAATTTGAATTAATAGTAACTGTGCTGAAAATCCTGAGGTATGAAGCCCAGAGTTCCTTCTTATATGAGATGATGATTTGACTATTTCAAACATTTTTATGGGGAAAAGTGTCATAAATAAAACATGACAACTGCCAATTATACTTGTGTAAGAAATTAATAAATATTAAAATATTTAAAATCCAACTTGCTTACAGTGTAAAATTGGTTTTCTGATTGTCTATTATCTGCCTGCCTTTTGTCATCTTTAAGCAAAAACCAAAACCACACAAATCAAAAATAAAACCCATCAGCTTCCTTTTGCTGTTCACTGCTTTGTACTGTTTTTGTTGGATACAAAAACAGTAATGGATAGCTTTGCTTGGCAACTTTCTCTTTCCCAGAATGGAGTTTGGTAGCAAACTTACCTTTTATGTGCTATTTGGAAAGAAAATATTTGAAGTGTGTTCACTTAAGTAGTAAAGACAATATTAGGTCCTCAGTTACACCCATTCGCTTCAGTGGGTTATTTGAGGGCACATTTGGCCCTAAACTTTAAGCACATTAAAAATATCACTCTCAGCGTGTTTAAAATAAAATTAATGCATTGTATGTAAAATAGTGATTTTAAAACTGGGAGTTATCTGTATTCCAGTTTAAAAAGTGATTTCCATTAGGGAAAGGGAGGCTGTAGGAGTAGTAATTTTGTTAGTCCATAGAAACAAAATTTAAGAAGTTCCAAAGTTGGAGATGAAGCCGTTTTTTAATATTAACTAGTACTGTATGTAATTTAGAAAAGGCAAGTTTTATAGGATCTGTTTTGTCACTGCTCCGTAAGAAAGCAATACAGAAGTATAGTAGGTCCAAACCATCAGGTGCTATTGATTTAGATATTCTAATTAAATTTAGAAATATACTCATAAATATTTATGATAATTCTTTGTACTTGCATAGCACTTTTGACCTGAACATCTCAAGATTCAAAGAACTTTATAAATATTAAGCCTCACAATTCTCCTATGAAATACATGACGCTGTGTTCATTTTGTAGGTGTGGAAAGTGTGCAACAGAGAGATGAAGGGAATTCCCCAAAGTCAGAGCTAGTCACTGGCAAGGATAAGAATTGAATGAAGAGTCCTTACTTTCACTTAATAAAATGCTTTAATGTTATCTGCACTAGATGTGGCAGATTTTTCTTTTAAATTCTTCAGAAGGTAAAATCCTTAATAGTTACAGTACAAGTAACCTGCATTTTGTTTTCTAATAGAAAGTTGACCAAAGTTTTAAGAACTTACATGGATAATGCTGAGAAACCTGGTGTAACTGATCAACTTTTTAAAGCTATGAAAGCTCTGGAATATATCTTCAAATTTATAGTGCGGTCCAGAATATTATTCAATCAGTAAGTATTAACAATTAAAAAAAAACAAACCCACTTCTAAGGTTTCTATTATTTCCTTTCCTAACTCTGATTTTTCTCTATTTTAAATTATAACTGATATTAGAGAAGTTTTGATGAGTTTTTTGCTTTTTGTATTGACTGTAAATACTGTGCCTGCTGGTAGACTAGTATAAAATGAAGCATTTTTCATAAGGACACTGGCTGTTTAAAGTTAAATACTGTGCAGCAAATGGAATATTATTTATTTCTTCTTAAAGCACTTGTTTACTCTGCACAAATTTGGCTTTTATCCCCAAAGTATAAGAAAAGGTAACTTAGGCATTAGACAGAAGGAATAAAATTTAAGGTGTTAAGACCTTTTGAAGTATGATTGTTTTATGGATACATTGCTACCATTTATTTTGTGATCTCACTGCTGCTGGTTTCATAGCTTGTAATAATCCCATTGCAGCTATCAAACCCTAACTACTCCAGTGATGAGTTCAGCATCCCTTTCTCCCAGCTGCCTTGTATCAAGACGGGCAAATATAAATTATGAATATATGTGGGTATATTTAAGCATGGACCTCATAGTGGGAGTGATACGTCAGTTTAGAAAGGGCATGTAAGCACTTCCATTGTTGCTCATAATTTTCTGAATGTTGTAAGGGATTGAAAACAGAAGATTTAGAGTGGGAAGTCAACCTGAAGTGTGGTAATTACTCTTGTTATAATTAGCATGTTTGATGTTGTAGTGAAGTGTAACAGCTTTATTAACATGAGTTTGGAATGGCTATATTACTTAAATGTTGCAAACGAAAGAGTTATGCTGTTCACCCCCAAAGAATTCAAATCAAGCTTTAAAACCATACCACATTACTATGAATTCTGCATATGTTATCTAATCAACACTATTTTAGAAATGTTTTGAGTATCTTAAATGTATTGGTATTTAAATCCTTTCATTCTCATGGCTAGACTTACTTAGTTTTTAATCAAACTATACAGAAGGCGGATAGAAAAAAATTATCTAATATATCTTGAAAACCTACTAACCTCAAGTAGCATTGTGATATATAATAGTGTCATGATTTTGTGATCCAACAGCTCATTTAAATAAAACAAAAAAATATAAAATTCAAGCAGTATGTTTAGTGCAGAAGTTTTAAAGAAAGTCAAACCATGAACTGCTAGAAGTCACAGGCTAAGCACCTGGGACAAGTTTTTTTTGAAGTGCCACTTTGACAGTAGTGGCTTTTTCTCCAAGTGCAGAGAAAAAAAATTCTTCATTTCAGTTCAATGACTAGTTCATTCGAAGTTGAGAGATTGATTGATTGGGAATTGAAAAAGTAGAAAAGCTTGATTTCGTCTTCCAATCTATGAATAAAAATGAGGTGTGAGAAGATGAGATCTGCTACTTCTAAAATCTTTAAGGACTAGGTATGGATACTTTATTTGTTTAAAAGGTTAGTTAATTTTAAATACAAAGCAAGTTTTGATGAACTTTTCTTCTAATTTATCTAGCACATTTAGGGTAGTTTTTATTTAACTAATCAAAAAAAAAATTCTGTTTCTGTGCTTTTTACCTGAATTCCAGTTTCTAACCAAATGCAGCCTGGTGAGTAAATCACAAGAAAAAAGTTACTCTAGTAAATAAGAAATGTATCATTCACCACTTTTAGCATAATAAAAGTGTAAAAATTAAGAATTTGAATAAACTTACTTTAAGCTCTGTAATTACTTAAATACATGTGTGTAGATATAGTGTATCCTCCTGGCTAGCAGAAAGTTGTACCAAATTATACCAACAAATGAGAATGAACCTGTATTTAGGAAGATAACTTAAAAGTACAAATAAACCACAAGGTTAAAATCCTTGTTTTAAATCAAGGTTTCCTGTTTGTTCATTTTAAATCATGATTAAAATTGGATATTTATATCACTTTGATATCATAATGATCTGCAACTCTGAGGCAATACTGGGGCATCTGCAAAACAGTCCCTTTCCCTTTCCAGGACCCTGCAGATGGCTTTGTTATGCCAAGTCATGAACAGAAGGGAGAGGGCATAGGGGGGAGGGAAGAGAGGATGCAAAATGTCTCCTCAAGCCTAATGCAAATTATGATAAAAAGTTAGCATTTTCACAGAGAACCCCCTTGTTACCAATGAGGTTTCCATGAGCTCCCATGGCCAAAGGAGTAGGAGGGAGTCATTGTGGGCCAGAGTAACTGTGGATGACCATGGTCTCCTATAGATGCTGAGGGTATCTGTGAGGTTTGGGACTGTTTTTTTGGGGGGAGGGAGAAGGGGGAGGGAGGGGAAGCAAACACTTCTCACTCTCCTTCCCCCAATAGAATGATGTGGTGCTTCTCCATAAGAAAATCCTTGTGGGGATTTCTTTGCAAAAACTCCTTCTGTGGCTTTTAATATGGAGGGGAGAATCTGGCCTTTTCTGGCAGGCTGTTTTTCAGTTGCTGTAATTTTCTGTGATTATTACCTGCATAGGTAACTTTGTTGCTATGTCTGAAGTCAATATTCACCAATAAAACTAAGTATAAATAACTTTTCATTTGCCTGGAAAATGGTCATCATGGAATTGCATACACCAAATATAACAAACCTATAAATAAGCAAGTATTTGACTTAATTTAATCCTTAATATAACCTTTTTGCTATTTCTAATAGGATGTAACAAGATTATTACAAGGGATTTATGTAGCATTCTGAAGTTGTCACCAAGTTTTCTATAAATTAGACAATGTAATTTCTTTCGATAATCTTATGAGATTCATAAGATACTGACTGTCACTTATTTTGTTTCTGGTCCTACAAATCATTTTATAAGGAAAAAAATAATTATCTCTCACTGCAGATTTGATTTACAGAAAAATGATCCCTTGGTGTTTGCTGTTGGATTTTCTGGTGCTAAGTACTAATTCAAATTGCACTAGCACTGGGAAATCACATCTCTGAATGATAAGGGTTTAATCAGAGAAGCTACTAAATTGGAATGATACAATTGATTCTCTGTTGTAAAGCCGAAACCCATATGTGGTGATTATTTAGAACTACTAAAACTATGGCATGAGGTGTGCTTTCCTTAAAAGAAATGGTCTCAGTTTTTTTGCTCAGCTACTGTTTTTGTGACACTCTTAACCAGCAAGTAGCCTCTGTTCTCAAGAAAAAGCTTTTAAAAAAGGCATTGCTATTGCAAATTATAACTTTTTAATAAATCATATGTTATTATTGAACATGCTGATTGTGTTTAGTGCTGTACAGCAAACACACGCACACCCTTCATATGGTAAGCAGGCTACACTCCCGGATAAATGTGTAGGCCCTGATCCACCTGAAGTCATTGGGAGTTGCAGGTTCCGGGACTTACTGAAGCGCAAAGATTTATATTTCTTGTCTTAACCAGCTTCCTGTATCAGTAAGATGTCTTAACAGATACTGATGGTCAAGCTTTACAGTTGCTTTTATTTAGTAATAACATCAACTGTAAATTGTTCAGGGGACCATTGCAATGTCTTATTAAAATTACATTTTAGGAATAAACTAAGTTGTGCTGTATGACCTACAATTTTAGGAAAGTTGAGAAGCAAAGGTCTCGTAGCAAAATAATACAGTTTAATTACTTTTTTCCATTTTTCCTAGTATGTTACTTAATAGCTTTTAATTTTTTTTGTATTTATGGCTCCCAGGGAATATGCATTTTGTGCTAGAAATAAGACATTATTTTTTAGCATGAAGTAGCAATAACATCCTCATCCTTTTCATACACCACTTTTAAAAATTACATCCCTGTTCCTCATTTGAAATTTGTAATATTGATGATCCATAGTGAGTTCTAAATAAATCTTGTGATCTTTTCAAGTATGAAGAAATCAGATATGAATATGTAAAATGCATAGCCTATAAATGCTTCCATTGCCCTAGAAAAGCAGAACCATATGCTGAAGTGAGAATTCTCCCTTCTGACTCAGCTTAATCAGTGAGTGGGTAGAGCAGAGGAAAATGGAAGGGAAGTGCACAAATATTGATATCTGCTGTGATGGGTCATGTTGACACATGATAAAAGGGTACTGTAGCACCTGGTGTAAATAGAATGTGGTGAGATGGAGAAAGAGGCCAGAGACCAAATGTCTCAAATAGCTGCATAGCCAATCAAAAACTGAGTGTACAGTGCACGGGAAACTTCCTGGTGCGTCCCACACCATTGCTATATATACCACCATTTATGTGAGACCAGGATGTTGTGGTTCACTGACCTTCTGTTGCACTGTCTCATATATGTACCCTCCACCTTCTTAATTATGGTTTCCCATATGTTAAACCTGTCTAGGCGTACTTACTTTAATTGAAGCTCTCAGAATTCTATTGACTGCATTCCTGCTCAGTATGAGCTACAGAACAAATGATATGTTTTAAGTTTCCATAAGAAATCTGTTCATGGTAATGGTGCTGACCTTTGGTTAGACGCAGAAAGAAGCATTCCTCATTTCACCCTTCCCCCTACATTCTAGGCAAAGTCCCTGTTGCATTTAAAATAGAAAATAGGTTCAGGAATTATCAGTCACTTTTTTGCCGTGTTTAGAGATTGGACCAAATTCTTTTGCTGAGTTGCATTGTTTTCACATCACTGATGCTGGGTCCACACTGACGGCGGCAAATTCGCCGCCGTCGGATCGATTGCTCTTGATTGACTGAGCGGTCTGTGTAGACCCGCTCAGTCGATCCAGCAAGCGACACAGGAAAACCACCCCAGTAAGTGGCATAGCTCTGCATCGAAAGGAACAGTGTGGATGGCGCGAGGAGGAGACGCCGCAAAGTCGATGGGAGATAAACAAGTGATTTACGTCTCTTGTGTATCTCCCGTCGACTGCGGCCGAATCGCAAAGGTAAGTGTGGACCGGGCCTGAGTAGACACAAAGGAGTTGTGGTAAATATGCCAATGGTCTGCGATGGTATGTTTGATGGGGTGGGTTCTGAGTTACTACAGAGAATGGTCCCGTTCCTTAGTTCTGTTGCAATAATTAAGCCTACAAATTTACCTTAATTATATATTCAACTGTAAAACAGTTTTTGGAAGTTCATAAACTGTCACAATAAACTGTAATAAAAAATGTTAATCAAATCAATATCAAAAGAAAAAACCTGAATTAGTCCAAACCCCAAAAGCTTACTAACATAACTCAAAACTGTATTAAAATCATGCTGAGGAAAAAAAAAAGTAACCCCAAAACTAATAAACCAAAATTAGAGTCAGATATTAAGCCTAATTAATAGACAAAATAATAAAGAAATAGACTATTCACCCATCACTTTCTCATGAAGTCTTTTAAAAAACATCATAAAAACAGATAGGGGCTATTGGAACTTCACCATCATGGCTGCCACTTGTACCATCTCCTGAGACCCCCAGATCTTTTTTCCTAATCCTGAAAAATGTTCTGACCGAACTGGGCCAAACCAAAAAAATGCAAGACCCATATAACATTGCTACATCTATTAGCTCTGGCTGAATCCCATACACCACGTAAAATAAAATAAAATCAAACTTTAACAGAAGCACAAGAGCTTCAGCCCATCTCAGCTAACTTTCCCGCCCTCCCACCCAAAAAAACCCTATTATTACCATTTTTAATAGATCTAAAAGACAGTCAGACAAAGGGGTTCTCCTTCGAAAAACTCTCCTGCTAAAACATAAAGGAACAAGGAATGTTGTTAAAATAAATGTCTTATTTAATACTTCACATATCAAATATTTTAACTGTTTTTCTTTCTTTTTTTTGTCTTTAATAAAAAGTGTAAAGGATCTTTAATGGTGTGTTTGCCATAGCACTAAGTAGGCTAAATTCTTTGTATACCAAATCTTGTTTAACACTGTTCCATTTTAGACAGTAACTGAGTTATGGTAACACCTTTAGCCTATATATTCCATCCAAATTACTACAACTCTCCTGTCTTCCCACGTATGGGTTACTGGTGGTGGGAAGGGGGTTGCCACAGCAATTCTCCTGGCATAGGGTCCATTAAGGACCTTAAGACAATGGCAGAATTTAAAATATGATTAACACCACTTGTAAAACAGGTTGGTTCTGGTCCTGAGAATCAGGGAGCTAGAGCTGGCTTCCTGGCACTCTCTTTCCATCCCCTTGCTTACTCCAGTGCTGAGCAAAAGAGTGAACCTAGCCCATTATTTTGCAGCTAAGTGGAGTTGGGTGGTAATGAGAGGGTTTGGTAGTGTTTCAGTGACTTAGGATGTAATGTTATATCTCCACCTATTTGATGATGTACCACGGGTGTGGGATTGTTTGGGGCCAGACGCTGACTGCTGGGCAGACCCTGGTCTTGGCTGGCTTCCTAGACTGGCCTTGTGCACCTGCAAGCTCTGAGTTGTTATGGGAACTGCGAAGTTATTTTGATTACGGCCTCCCCCCGTGCTTCTTAGTTAGTCTTAGCCAAAAGATTAGGGTGTGTGAGAAAGCTCTCACTGCGGTGAGACTTGTTTACTGCTGTAAGCGCTGCGTGTGTAATGAGATGTTGGAAAATACTATAAGAGAGTGTGCTCCCTGAAAAATAAACGACTTGGCTTGCAATCATATTGGTCGCTGTGCTTTGTCCGGCCCGCATGAACCCAAAATCAATGGTGGCCCCGGTGGATGAAAAGAAGCCGGGGCCAGACTGGGGACTCCAGGTTGTCTAAACCCAACACCAGGGGAAGCTTTAAAATAGGAATAATCCATTTTAGTCTGTGACTTGAATGATCTTCCTTCTGGTTAGCTCAGCCTGGTCTCTTTGCTTCCATTCTGTGGAAGAACACTCCTGCTTGATTGATAATTCTTTCGGAATTTAAGAACACCCCCCCTTTATTTTCCCCCTAATGTGATGTGTAATGCAAGGCATTGTCCTTTGAACAAAAAGTGACTGCTTTGGAAACAGTTTCTAATATTTTATACAATATTTCCAGGTTATTTTTTTCCCTTGTGGTTTAGGCTTATATTACACAAGCAATTATTTGTTTCTCAGACTTTATGAAAACAAAGGAGAAGCAGACTTCATGGAATCCTTGCTGCAGCTATTTAAGTCTATCAATGAGATGATGAGTAGTGTCTCTGATCAAACCGTTATAGTGAAGGTAAGTGTTTCAAAGAAAAATGTCTTGGCTTTGCATTTGAATTATATGGCAATAGGACTTAAAAATACATTTTTTTCATTGCATCGACAAGCCGTAATTAGGCAGCTGATGCAGCATGTACTTGTCTAGTGTACCCAATAGTGTATTTTACTTTGAACATAGTTAATAATTAATAATTTAGTAAAAGGTTTGTCTACCTGTATACTAAAATACACCCGATGTTGGTATGTTTATTTGTATCACTGCAAATATTACTTATTTTATAAAGTACATTTACCTAGAGATTGAATGAAGTTTGCTTTTCACATGCTTGTTTAATCAATAGAACTAGACATTCTTTTTCAGGTACTGAAGACAATGTGGTTTACCTTACACTACCTAATCTTGCTCAAGAAACATGAATGAGGACTTCAGGTACTAGACTATTTCTGTAAAATAGCCCTCATATCCTAGGCTATTTTGTAACAACAGTGTAGTACCTGAGGCTGAGTCCATACTGACGGTGGCGAATTTGCAAATTCGCTGCTGTCAGATCGATTGCCCTGGATTGACTGAGCAGTCTGTGTAGACCCACTCAGTTGATCCAGCAATCGACGCAGGACAACCACCCTGGTAAGTGGCGTAGCGCATTGTGGACGGTGTGCGGAAGAGACGCAGTGAAGCCGATGGGAGATACACAAGTGAATTATGTCACTTGCATATCTCCCGTTGACTGCCGCCCAATCCCGAAGGTAAGTGTAGACCAGGCCTGTGGCTGTAGTTGATGTTTCTTGGGCAAGACTGGGTAGTGATTCAGGCTAGAAATGTTTTCCCTTCCTTTCTCCCTTTGCTCTAGTGCTCGTTCTCAGAAGGCTGGTTCTTGGAGCTGTGAAATTTGTTTGAGAAGTATGCGTTCGTATGTTTTCAATTCAAAGAATATTTAGAGGATCCTCAAAGGACACTTAGTGCCAGTACATAGGGTATGTCTAGATTAGGGATATTTACACCAGTGTAACTACATCAGGGTAGTAAAACAAATACCCCCCCTTAAAGTAGATATTCTGCAGCTGTGCAAGCCCCATCTTATGCTAGTGCCGCACATATGGTCTATGGGAAGGCATGAGAAAACTACAGTAGGCAGATGTAGGATCATGTGCCCCTCATGTGGGTCTCATCCTGATCCGTAAAAGGGTACTTAATAAAAAACCTTGGTTACATTGTGATGAATCTGCTCAACAGAGGGTGAATTTGCTAGAGGTGATTTTGTTGCCACTCTTTTCCTCCTGCTTATATGAGCGATGGGTTTTCAACAGGAAGATTACCTGGTAGTTGGGAGGAGAGGGATAGAGACGGGATGTCTAGGGACCATAGAGGTGTTGAAGGAAGTTGGGGATTGCAGATTGGGACCCACCAAGTGTTTAAAGCTTAGTTACTGAAGTGCCTGCTGCTCTAATGTTAGCCATGGTGCACATGACATGCTACCAGAAGCTGGTGCTGCAGGCTTCGCAGGAAGAAATGGGCATGGCCAAGCTATCCCTGCCACACATCAATTCCTATTTGTTTGAATGGCCCTTTAGAGTCAGGTGCCTCAGTTGTCCCTTTTTTTGTTTCCTTTCTGTATTTGTGCGTGTAGTTGATTTGATTATTTTCTGATTAAGTTCAGGAAAGTCTTTTTCTGTCATTATAAAATTCTCCAGTTTTGCTCTCCCTATGAAATAATACAAATTTTTATGTAGCTATGGTTGTAATCAAAATTTAATTACCTGGTTCAGGAATCTTACCAGTGTTTTCAACGGGTAAATGAGTATTTTTATTATATTTCAAATGTTATACTCGGGGGCATAACTCCCCAACACATCACATCCACAAAAAGAATGGAACCAGGCCCAAGATTTCCCCAACTAAAATGTTCTAAACAAAAGGGGTGGGGCAAAGCCTTCCACGTTTGACCAATCCAGATTCTTTACCACCCTTTTGCCCTCTCCCCACAAATGCTAGAGCACCAATTGTCTCTCAGAACCAGCTTTCTGGGTTTAGTCAGGATTTGATTTGCTGTGGTATCTTTCCTGAATATTGTAATGTAGAATACAGCTTTAACCCTCAGTTCATCCTTGTACAATCCAGTGAAAGGCAGGAATGTGTATTATGTATTTATGGCAATATTCTCTACATTGGCATCTTGGTTTACACTGGTGCAACTGAGAGCATAATTTTAGCCCTGATCATCTTATCTGAGAATAATGAAACTATGCTACTGAAAATTAGTGGCTTGTAGTAAAGATTAACAGGTTTTTTCAAGTGGATATGATCTCCTTCCTCAGGCACCAATCCTGTAATGAGCTTCAGAGAGGAAGACCCCTGCAGTGAGTCCTGTTTGGAGTCATTGGACTCAGGGTTGGCGCAGGCGCATCCACCCTGTGGAGCTCATTGTAGCATGCTAACCTAAAAGGATACTGTAAAATTTTGAAAAGTGGCCAAGTCCCATGTTGAAAAGAGGATTTCCCACTTAGGCGCCTAAGTCTCATTGAAAGTTAGCGGGATGTGGGCTACTAAGACACTCGTGCTTTAGAATAATTTACCTGGATTATTTAAACATTTAGAAAATAAAAATAAAAATACAATTCCTGAGTGTAACTTCGTAGATAGATAATCCTCAGATGGGCCAACCTCATACTGTGCCTACTGTGGGGGATGGTTTTAAGCCATCTTTACTTCTTCCTCGATCCTGCGGCTGGCAGGTGATTAAAGTGGTCTCCAGTAGAAATTTCTTTAAGAATCATTCTGTTGGCCAGGGATCAGCAAAGCACATTTTGCATCAGCTTTCTGTCCTTTCCGGACCCAACTGGCCCCTGCCATGCACACTCTGCTGAAGAGGCATGGTTGCCATAAAGCTTTGTGTCTCCTCTGCTTTCTGTTTCCTCAGCTGCTTTGTTCTAAGCTTGCCAATTTAGGCTGTGCTGGGGCCAGGGATCTGGCCCAGAATATTTAAAATTAACTTTTTATTATTATTATTATTTGTCGATACAAATATTATACTGGGGAAAGATATTATCTGACAGTGCATGTGGGTCTTTTTTATTTCGTTTCAGTAACTCTTTGGCGTTAATTTCCAAAAAGAGAGGTTTTTTCCAAGCTCCATGTATTTCTTTTAAATTTAAATTTTATTTTTTTTAACAGTTAATGCATATGGTTTAAAACCAGATCATTCTGAGGAAGCCTCTGTTAGTTGAGTTTATATCTGGAAACTTTGCTTTGACTTAACTAAATGTAACTGATAAGAAAGAGTGAAAATACTTTCACCTAGGCACCAGATAATGTTAATTGATGTGCCTTGATTTCCTGAAGTAGCATAATACATTATAGTACATTATATTTAGATATGGTCACTTTGTTAATGCACATCAGAGCTTGTTTTGCAGTTCATTACCTGAAAAAAGTTAATTTCTCTCCATATATTTTTTTTTGTAACTGTGCAGGAATGTTGAGGTTTCCCTTTGTGCTTTCATGGTAGCTACCTTTAATACTATGATCAATTAAACACGGTAATTTTAAGTTGCCTCTTTAATGCAGGTACCTTACATACTTCAAAAAGAGGGTTAAAACACAGGTTTGAGTTGATACATTTTCTATATCTCCCCTAAATGAAATGTTACTTGGGGGATGAATAATTCTAGTCACCAATAAAATAGTCAAATATCTAGAGAGAAATTATTTTGTTTAACATTCCTTTGCTTGGTGGTAGTAGTTTGGTTATTTGAGTTATTTCCTGAGCTAGGATAAACAGAAATTGGTACATATGCATATTCTTCATTATTACAAACAGTCAGATTTCATTATTTTTATTTCCTATTCTCTGCTAATTGGTGCATGATAATTATTGTCATAACCTTTTGTGATAAAAGCATGAGCTCAGTCTAAATCTAGGGTGGCCCTTAATGCACATTTTTTTCTACTAATGATTTTTCCTCTTACTGCTTTCAAACAAGGATGGTTGTGTCAGCTGCATCAAATTTGTGGGGATTGTCATATCTGGACTATGTTTGCATGAGGGAGTTGAACAGGTTCCAGGAGGGTTCTTGCCTTATAATTAGAATGCTTGCTATTGCATTGTTTTGTACTCCTCTTCAGGATACTGAAGATGGCCTAATAAATATGGACCAGTAAGTAAAATAGCTATATGTGTATTATTGGTCTTGATAAAGTACATGTATTGGTAAAATGATTCTGTAATGAGAGCAAGAAAAGGGACAGAGGATGAAATGAGATGCCATTTTGACTATAAAATTCTTCCTGTGTGTGTGGTACTTGTAATAACTCTCACTGTGGCTTTTGTCCATACTGGTGGTACCTCACCATCCATAACTTAAACTTTTTTCTTTATGCTTTTTTAATGGCAAGTGCTTAATGGTAAAACTACAAGAAAGTAATTAAATTATTAAGATGCTAGAGTGCAAGATGGTGAAGTGACTTAGCAGAAATAAGGCACTAGTAATCAGCAAGGTTTTTTCAGTAGGAGTGAATCTTTAGAACCACAAATGAAAACCAGTTATCATCAGAACCAAACTGCAATACACTAGCATGGGATTCATCCATTGCTTAGAACCTGAATGTGGAGGTTTGGCTTCCCACAGTCATTTAATACTCGCCTTGAGTAAAGTCCAGTGACATTTTTACTGATCATAAATGGCCATTATCTCTTCATATCGATCTGAAAACTGAAACTCCTGCTGGACAATTGGTTTGGTAGTGACCTAAAGGCTTGTCTACATGAGAAGTTATTGCAGAATAGTTATTCCTGCTTAACTCCATGTGTGGATGCATTTATTCTAGAGTTAAGAGTTCCTTGTTCTGAATTATCTTAATTCAGTGGATTAATGCATGGAGTTAATCAATAATAATTCACTTGTGCTACAGTCACACCCTTTATTCTGGATTAATTTTCATGTGTAGATTAGCTCTGTGAGGAATGAATGCTACTTCTGAGCCTCTGTATCATGTAGGTGTTCTTGGGTGGTGGTCTGTACAACTACTGAGCAGGTCTTAGCTTGCTTAGTTTGTAGGTTTGACAGGATCACAGCCCAAGGTAATACCTATGTTAGAGGTATTGTATTTTCTGTTGGATACATGGGAGCTAGACGTTACCTTTGAAATACTTTCTAAATAAATCTAGTATAAGCAGTTTTACTACTTTATCTCATAAACAGCTTTCATAATTGTACATGCCGGATGTTCAGTAACGATCTACTCTCTTTCTTGAGTACATGAGAGATGCAGTTTCAAATGAATGATTTGGAAAACTGACACATTTTAAATTGGGTGTTTTGTTCTATGGGATACCAAACTGGTTGCTGTTAATCTATACAGATTAAACTGTGTTTTTTCTCTTGCATTTATGCAAAATACACTTAGTTTCATGTTTCAGCAAATACTGCTTTGACACTTATTTGGGTTTTTGGTTTTTTTTGCTTCTACTGTTCCTTGTTCATATAAATCTAAGAAATTGGAATTTTCTTCTGTTGTAAGATTGTTTTTGATTATGTAGAAGTATCATTTTGTTTTTACAATGGCTTGCTGCTGACTCTTTTTTTACTCTTATTAGTAAGTCACATTTTTGTATTTCTAAAAGGATGGTTCAGTCTTTCCAAGATGCCTGCATTATGAGCAAAAATAAAATAAATAAATAAAGTACCACATCCTTCATGTCCTGCATTATTTAAAAGCTGTCAGAAGTGGCTATTCCATCGCATTTTCTGTTTGCTCTAATATGACAAAAAGAAATGCTTGTGCCTTAGAGACAACGGTGGTGCGGTTTAATATTAGTCTAATATCAAGAGGCAGAAGGATGCTATGATATAACACAATAATCTAACATTTATGTATCGTTTAATGTAGCTTTATAAAAGGAGAGAATATTAGTTTGTTAAATTCTGTGGTTTCAGCATAACATTTTCATAGTAGAATGTCCTCTGTGTCTCATATATTCCCCAAATCAGGAAACATAAATAAGCACTTTAGAGTTGTCAAAATCATGGAAATCAAATGACTTGTTTACAAACAATTCATGATAAATCTGCTGAGTAGAACAATGTTTCATTATATTATGTTTAAGAAAAAAGGATAATTATTGCACTTACACAAATACAAAACATGCTTCAGTTCTTCCATGATGTTAAGGTTTTTTACTCCAGTTCTTGTTACATTTGATGATCTAGTATGTTGAAAAGGTCATTTATCAAGGTGTTTTAGGTTGCTTTGGGGACAAGTGATAGAATATATATGAAGGATTAATGCTGATTATCACAAAGGAAACTGTCACAAGGAAAAAGGAAACCTTTTTCAGGAGCTGAACATGCAAGGAAACAAGATGTAGAAAGTATTCATCTAACTCAGAATTAGAAGTGGGCCATGGGTACAGCTGGCATCACCCAATGACAAAGGGTAGAGGTGAGCCCAACATAGTACTGAGCTTTAGGAAAGTATGCTAGGGGGTGGGAGGAGTCTGGGAACCTCTGAAAATACAATTTCTTCAAAGCCAATACATAAAAGAAATAGCATCAGGGAAGGATGTTCTACTATAGGAATGCTAAGGAAAACAACTCAAGAGAAAGCCATGCCAAAACTAGCACCCGCCAACATCCGTCCAACGTATTAATATGGTCCTCATTACCATGGTATCTGAGCACCTCACCATTTTAGCGTACTTATCCTTTCAACACTCCTGTGAGGTAGCGAAGTCCTATTTTTCTCCTTTTTTTTAACAGATGGGGAACCGAGGTGCAGAGAGGCTAAGTGACTTGCCTAAAGTCACACAGGAAGTCTGTTGTGTCATACAGTATTGAACCTGGGTTTCTCTATATCTAAACTAGTATCGTAACCACTGGATCATCCTACATTTTACGTTCGGTCTCTAAATGACAATTGTATGTCCTTAAACAAGAGCCAAGCACTTACAGAACTTAATAATTAAAGTAGATATTACACTGCTCTCATAAAAAGCATCAACATAATAGGCCTGATTATCAGGGACATTGATGGGAATTTTGTGTGCTCAGCGCCTTTAAGTGAAACCAACTCTTCTTACGAATACAAATAAATGCAGGGATTCTTTTTTTACTTTTAGGTTATTAATGAAAGAGAGAGTACGTGCTGTGGGATATGACCAAAGATTGTAGTGTTGAAATATACATTTTTTTATATCTGATGAGAATTCTTTTTCATGTGGTCATAAGTCAGATGTCCCCACAGAAGTCCTATAACCCTCAACAACAACAATGATAAATTTGCTTAATTGCAACCAGTTTTCTTCAAACTCTGTCTGCATTTTAGAGGAGGTGTAACTATACTGTGTTTAAAGGGGTCTTAACAAGCCAAATTCCTCCTCAAGGCCCGTCTTTTGAAGTCACACATGATATAGGCCCACCAATAATGACTAGGTGTGGCATTCCAGGGCACAATCGTACTAGTGGGGGGCTGTGTCACCCCTGTCCTACAACCCTGGATGCCTTACAGTGCCTTGCTGAAGTACTTGCAGCTGACCACTCCTAAACAGCCTTCTAGCACATAAGCCCACCCTGAGTATCTGTGCATAACTGTAGCCTGCCCGTTACACCATGGCTCTCAATAGCCTGGGTTATATTCATGGTGATCCCAACACACAGTCGTTTCCAGATCTTACCCCAGAGATGTATGTCCTGTCCTGCCCAGCCGTCTCCTGGACAGTACAAATATATTGTCTGTTATTTCTTTAAGGGAATAATATGCCATCTTATTATTTTACATAGAGTTACCCGGACACTTCATCTTAAACACGCTAGATTAGATAAAATAGTAAAACAAGGTTATTAACTATAAAGAGAGAGATTTTGTGAGTACAAGTAATGAGGCATAAAAATCAGAAATGCTTACAAGAAAAATAAAGATAAAACACTTACTAGTGCCTAATTTAACAAATTATATTGCATTCAAGCAAAATTTCTCACCACGTACTTACAGCAAGTTTACTGACCAAGCTCTTGAGGTCAGGACTCCCCTTTTCCTGCCAATGAATTCAGTATCTGTTTTCCTTTGTCATCTTAGGTGCAATGCCAGAGACAGACAGGGAGAGTGGGGGCTTCTCTGCCCCCTCTTTTTATAGTTTCAGTCCCCGTCTTTAAAATCTATTTCCATCTGGGAACTAGCAGACCAAGATTCTATGTGGAAGGATGTTCTGTATACCTGTTCCCTTTCCACCTGTTTTGAGTTTCCTTTATGTTCCTTCCTGTTTAATGACACTGATTACTGCTTAAATGCAAATTAAGGCAAGCATTGCTGACTTCTCCTGGGGCAGGGCTGTGGGGTTTGGAACATGTGTTAATAACTTCCCATTATAGTGTGGCCACACATTTTATCACGACAATTGTGCATGTAGGGTCTTATCCAACTGAAGTCAATGCGAATCTTTTCATTGATTTTTTAGTGGTAGTTTGATCAATGGCATAGATGGCTCACATAACCACAAGAATTTATAAATTATTCTCTCTCTATCCAGCTTGTCCACTCAGCTTGTCTTAAATTAAATTGTAAATTCTTCAGAGTAGAACATGGCACAGTATCCAACACAATAGGCCCATTTCTGATTTGTGCCTTTGAATGCTATTGCAATGTAAATACTAATCTTTGAGCTGAAGGCAGTTAAAATGCTAGAGTAAAGCGAAAAGTTCAAATTTGTAAAAATTAAAAAAACAAAACAAAAAAAAAACCCATTCTCTTCCCAGCCACCTAACTAATTTTCTCCAAACTTTGCAGAATACTTTTCTTCAGAGTAAAATGGAGCAATTTTCATGATAAATACAATTTTCTAATGGGGAAGGTGCTGAAATAGGATTTTGTCATGGAAACTTAAAAATTAAGAGGCTGGTGCTTTTTTTTTTCCTTACTGGCTTTTTCATTCTATCATTCTCAATAGTTCTTGTGTCTCAGTTTATGACCCTATTGGGGCTGGGAGGAAAGGACAATAATGTGCCTTCACTGAATCTAATGAAATCTGGTTATTTGGAGGCTTACCCTGTTGTTATGATTATTACAGTAGTGCCAAAGGGCCAACTAAGAATGGAGGCCCCTTGTGTTTTGTCTCTAGTTTAATCCAGCATTGCTGATAATGACTGACTCTTTGCCACTAATAATTTGAGATAGGTTCCCACTGAAATAATTGTTCAGCATATAAAAATCTTGTAAATTTTAGTTGCTACCTTTTAGAATGTTTGGAGAAACGTAAAGATTTAATGATTATTCAAATATTTTTATTTTTAAATGCCTTAAAAGGCTTCAAAGGGTGACATACAGAAGTGTTCAGTGACTGAAGAAATAACCTGCAATTTTCTGGTGCAACTATATAATCAAAGAAATTCAGCCTGCATATTGGTTGTGCAAATAACTGTGACAATCAATTTCTGGTTAATTTGAACTACTTAAAGCAAAGGTTGGACTTTTTTGGACCTTATTATTTTCCTTTACGTGTCTTTAATTTCTTGCATAGCTAATTACCTTTTGGCATAGTTTAGAAGTGCTTCAACAAAGTAGTTTAATCAGTTAGTTCATTTAAAAAGTAAGAATTCCTCTTCTTTGTCTTTATTTACAGTCTCATGCAAAAGCCCCCTACAGTTTTCATTGACCTTGGATCAGTCACTTAAATCATACCCCTTAAAAATCTCACTTCTGTGATACACTTTGCATAACTACCAAGATGTGCAAATGCTTTAAACTGAATAACCACATAAAATATTTCTGTTACTCTTTCCTCTGTCACTTCGTACCCCATCCGCTCTCCACCACTTTGCCTCCCTCATTTGTTGTGTTTTGTCTAAAATTGAGATTGGAAGCAATTTAGGGTAGGGACTTGCTTTGTTTTCTGTGAAGTGTTCACTCATCTCCTGTGTGGTGTAAAATAATCATTTATTGCAATGTAGTTGCTTGAAATTATCCAAAATAAATAGATGTACAGTAACAGTGCAAACCAGAGACGTGTATTTCTAATTCTGTGCTTGCTTCCTAATGAGATCACTTAATGATTATGGTAAAATCCTATTAGTATTAAAAATTCTGGAATTGAAGCATTTCATTTTTGTGCTTGCTTATGCTCTTTTTCCTGTGTGTTGAGGGTGTTTTGGTATGGAAATAGGTCTTTTCTTTAGACTAATTAAAACCTGTAGTTTTTGCGATTGAGCACAGGGATGTGAACCTTGGCACAGTGCTGTACAAGTATGTTAATAATTTTAATTAAAAATGTTAATTTTAAGAATTTAATAAACTTCTCTATTGTTTGGGATTGTTCCTGATGTTGTTTCAGTATCTGAAAACTGTTTGTCATTTTATGAAATTAATATCCCTGCACTCTTATATTTCAGCATCTGGGAATAATCTAGATTGTAATGATGTCTCTGATAATGTAGGAATCTATCTTCAGCTGCACCTTGGTAACAGTAAAAGTTAGGTTCACAGTTTAGCTTTTATAAATGGTAGTATTGATGGAGTAATTTTCATGGGATTTTTTCTTAAACCAAATTAGATTCACTTTTCTGAGGTCATATTGTCTAATCATATTATTCCTTTTAATTTTATGTAATACGTAACTTTACTGTGAAGTATTGCCAATTCTTGAGATTTTTATTGTAGCTCTAGTGATTTTTTGGGGGGATGTTTTTAACCTGTCTCATGAAAACATGATGAAAGGCTGCCAGCTAATAAATTTTTCCTTATTCAAAATGGCCACTAGCTCCTTTTACTATCAGAGGGTCTGAAGTCAGCAAGATGGCTGCTACTTCCCTATGATCTATCTGCATCTGTAAGTGAGGCTGGCCTTAGTAAAGTTGGCTCCCACTTGTTGCAGGGTTGATTGAAGAAAGATTGAGCCATGTGGAATGATAAGGAGCGTTTATTCGGTTACAACCTCTAGACCAATCGTTCCCCTTCACCTCGCGACCAACGAAGTGAGCCCCAAGTTAACTACTCTACAGCTTTTTATTTAAAATATGTAAATACACACACTTCTACAATGCCCCATGATACCCCTATTTGGTGATATAAATGGTTATAAAATGAATATCAATGGCTATAGGAGGCATATAACTATACCCGCTCCTGTTTATTATTTACCACTTAACCTGCATGACATATGCATTTTTGCCGTGAATTTGGCTCTCTTGACTGCAGGAATGACCAGAAATTTCCTTAACGAACCAATTGCAAGGGAAGAACAAGGGGGAGATATCCTGAACTTTCTCTAATAGTCACGCTGTCTGAGAAAGAAGAGATAATACACTTCTTACCACCACCTTTGTCCAGATGGTGAGGGGAGGAATAGAAGGGGGGACATGGCCTGCCCGTATTATAACCCTGTTACCATGGTACCTATTGGTCATTTTGCCCTACTTCAGCGTTTACTCCCCCCATCCCCAATTCCAAGGCTAGGAAGTTGCTGTATGATCAGCGCATGATTATTGTTTGTGTAGTACATGGCCTTTCTAGCCCAAGCCAGGGGTCCCGCGGGGGACAATTTGTGCCCAAAGCTTGGGCCCAGTTCCCAGCCCCCCAGGAATTTGGCCCGGCGCTGACCTCCTTTATCCCTGCACCAACACCACTGTTCTCAATGAGACTGAAGCCATGTCCAGAGAAAGAATGGTTGCCAGTCTGTGGGTCCGAGACTGGATAGGACATGGGAACTGTGAGGAGCACCGGGTAGAATGAGTGGGAGTAGGGCACTGGGAGGAGCAGAAGGTAGATTTAGGGTTTGCAGAAGAATGAAGTATGGGGTATATGGGGCAGGTAGGAAGGTGAGAGGGGATCAGAGGACCAGCTCCCACACCTTGGAGGTGGTGGTGGTGGGGAAGGGGAGACCCCAGAGCAGCCCAGGGGCAGGCAGTATTGCAGTGTTGCTAGCTATTACAAATTGTTTGAGAGTCATGGGATTTTGGTGCTTGTAGGAGGAGCTGTCATGATGATGCGAGTAGCTCTTCCAATCCCATGATTTTCAGGGGTAAGCAGAGCTCTGTGTGATTAGTCTCAGGGCAGAGGTCACAGACCTCACTTGCCTTCATATATGGTCTCAGAGTACAGAGAGAGGCTTCTGGGGTGGGGAGAGTTGGGGAAGTGGTGCTGCTGGGACCCAGACAGAAGAGAAGCTCTGCGGTTAGGGTGAATAGCAAGAGGCAGGAGAAAGGGGAGTTGGGGAAATGGTGCTGTTGGATCCCAGGTAGAGAAGTCCCAGGCGACAGGAGGCAAAGAAATGTTGTAGTTGGGTCAAGATAGTAACAGGAAATAGATAGCACTACCCATGCCTTAGGGGTGAGGAGAGGGTAAATGAAGTCTCCATCTGAGGAGCGAGGGAGAGGTGTGAATTTTTGTGTGCATTTAAGACTGACTTTTCAATCTGAAATTATCTCTCACACACGGGCAGTTGACTAGTGAGGAGCTAAAAAGTCAAAAGACAGACTTAAACACGATTGACTTTTCAAAAACACTTAAACAATTTTTTTTTGGCTAATCTAATTAATGTTGAGAGTCTGACACATGATTTTTGATCTTTCTGAGGCTGGCAGTCCTGTAACTGAATCAGCTGCGATTTGTCTTGCTGCAGTGTGAAATGCTAATTCAAACATTGGGTTATAGAATTTTTTTCTTGAATTGTATTACTTTACCTGTTTATAAATGATATATCATGATGCCACAACCTGTTTGTATTTATATTGTTTCTAAATATATATTGCATCATGCATTGTTACTGAATTATAGGAAAATAAAGATTCAGCAATAATTTTGTAATGGCAGCAGCTATAGCCCCTTACCCAGCGAAGTATTTACGCATGTGCTTAACTTGTAAGCATGTGAGTAGTTCTATTAAGGATGCGCTAAAGCTAATTGAAATCAATGGAAATCTTGTATCAGGCCTGTCCTATATTCAGTTTTGACCCTGCTACTATATCTGGTGACCTCTGGATATTCTATTAGAAACTGTTAACTATGTGAGAGTGGGAAGAAGAGCTTGGTTGGTAATGGAGTAGATTTCAAAAATCTTCTCTTGTGTACACAGTAAAGTTTGAAAATTTTCAAAAGCATCTAAGTGATTTAGGATTTAAGTATCAATGAAAGTGATTTGGATTAACTCTTAATTCTCTGAAGCACTTCTGTAAGTTTTACACAATACCTACAATGCTGCCTGCTCACCTATTTTAGTAAAGGAGCAAGATGAAACCTTTCTAGTCACATCAGGACTACAGCTCCACATTGCAGACCCCCCAGGGGATTATTTTTGAACTATTGTTAATGTCAGTGGATTACGCTGGGGCATAGCAGGACATAATCATCCTTCATCCTCAGACTCTGTTGACATTGTGACGGGGTCAGGCCGGACGGCTATGCACAAGTACTAGAAGGCATGTATATTAGCCCCAGGCTCAACAAAGCCCTATTCCCTGGGTAATTCAGCTGGGGCTGATTAGGCAATTAGGCCACCTGGGGCTGCTTAACTAATTAGACCACCTGGGGCAGTTTAGGCAATTAGGACGCCTGGGGCCAATTAAGGAGCCCCACCCCAAACACTTAAAAGCCTGCAGGGGCAGGCAGGCAGTGTGGGTTGTGGAGTTTGGAGAGAGGAGGTGTGGAGGATGGAGGTTGGAGTTATAGTTTGGCGTCACAGTTACAGTTTACAGCTTTGGAGGTTTGCAGCTCGAAAGCCTGCAGTTGGAGTTGGCGGCTTGGAGCTGGCAGGCTGCCGCCTGCAGCCTACAGAGGCTTACAGCTTTCACTGTTGCTACCAGAGGGCGGAACACCTGGCTGGGGAAGCAGGAAGCGGACCACGGACTACCCCAAAGGGAAGGTAGCAATACTCAGGGGCAGAGTAGGCCCCGGCCCCTCCCTTAACCCTTCCCCAGCTGCACCACCGGCCAGGCCGGGAAAGCACAAGATCCACGAGGGCGAAATATCTCACCCCCCCCCTCCCCCAGCCTGTTACAACATGTATTACTTTATTGTTAATTTTTCAAAATTATTTATTTCTAGTAGTGTAATGGGCAAGAAACAGTATCAATAAAAAGAAGACACAATCCCTTCTCTGAAGAATTTATATGCTAACTGGACAAAATTGGGGATCTCTATTATTATTGGTTAAAGGACTTAAACTAATCCTAAAAAAATCTGCAGAAGAACAATTTAAGAGGCAGTTGAAAGGTTTTGTATGTCATTTAAATGGGGAAATGTTAAAGCTTGTCAAAATATTTGACATCTAAATTTAATAACCTAAATGTTAATCCTGAAATGTCATGGAAAAGTCAAAATATTTACTAATTACATTGTGTGTCTTAGTTTTAAGTTCCAGTTGTACATTAATGGAAAACAAATAATGCTAGTTCTTCCATTTACTATTTCAATCTTGTTTCTGTTTCTATTAGCTACTGTAGTGTTGTTCAGTGCTTGATTGTAATGTCAGTATTTTGCTAGATAATACGCTTTGTCCAGTTACCCAGTTATAAGGCACTGACACCCTGTTAAAGTTAACACTAGGGAGTAGCTGCAAACTCTTTACGGTTGCATCAACATGTAAGAGTTGTACAAGTTCAGCTCACACAGTTCACAGTGGACTGAACAATTTCTGGTTAGGAGCTAAATTATTTAACAGTTCACTCTCTTAGTTTGCAAGCAACCAAGTTTGTCAGCAAGGAATTCAGGAATTTTATCACATTTTGTTCATTATTTGAAATTCTTTGACAAATTTCAGAGAATCATAGCAATGTAGGGCTGGAAGGGACCACAAGAAGTCACCAAGTCCAGCCCCCAGTGATGAGGCAGTACCAAGTAAATCTAGACTATCCCTGACAGGTGTTAATCTAACCTGTTCTTAAAAACCTCCATTGATGGGAATTCCACAACCTCCCTTGGAACTCTATTCCAGAGCTTAGGTACCCTTATAGTTAGGAAGATTTCCCTAGTATCTAACCTAAATCTCCCTTGTTGCAGATTAAGCCCCATTACTTCTTGTCCTAACTTCACATGGAGAACTGTTGATCACTATTCTCTCTATAATAACCCTTAACATATTTGAAGATTATCAGGTTCTTCTTCAAGCGTTTGCCATTGTTGATGACATTCTAGGTGTGTGCGTGCCTCCATGCACAGTTACCAAATTTTTTTTCCCCCTTTAGCAGTGTCCATAGGTCCAGCTTTGGGGCCCTCTGGAGTCCCCTGCACATGCCATGGTATATAAGGCACCGCCGACCCTATACCCCCTCAGTTCCTTCTTGCCATCTACTCAGACAGTGGGGTTGGGTAGAGAGTCATGGAATGGACATGAGCAACACATCTTGAAGAACAGTAGTTACAAAGTGAGTAACCGTCTTTTCTTCTTCAAGTGCTTGCTAATGTCGATTCCATTCTAGGTGACTAACAAGCAGTACCTTCGTGGTGGGTTCGGAGTTAACAGATGAGCTGTTTGCAGCACCACTCTGCCACAGCTGGCGTTGTCCCGCACCTGCTGAACAATGGCATAGTAGGGCATAAAGGTATGCACTGATGACCATATCGCAGTTTTAAATATGTCTTGAATGGGCACTTGAGCCAAGAACACTGCTCCCTGGTTGAATGGGCTATGATGCTTCCCTGGAGAGGAACCTTCACCTGCTCCCAATCTCCGTGGCACCGCCCTGTGGGAAGAGGATCAGGCACAGCCCGTCGTTGGTTGTTGGGAAGCGAGTTCTGTTTCTCAGGGGAGGGCAAAACCTTGATTGCCACCCTGGTCAGCACCATCGACATGGGATGCAGGAGCAAGGCCTTGGTTGGCCTCAGGGCTAGTGTCCGGCTCAATGGCTGTATTGGAATCCCTAGGGGTTCCCGGTGGCCCCAGGATCGTATTCCTTCATGTCATCAGGGAAGCAGTCTGCAGTCCCAGCGCTCCCAGTGGAGATACACAGCTCTGCTTCGGAGGTGGAGTCAGACCCAATGGAAGGGACATCTGCAGGGGTCCCTTTGCAGGAAGGGGAGATGCCAGCACCTCCTGTGTCAGGGCAGTCGTCGTCCTCTCCAGATAAGGTGGTTATGACAGGGCCATCAGCTCCCCTAGATGAATTCCGAGCCCACCAAGAGCTCCTTAAGAGGGTGGGTTTGGTAGTAGATGAGCTTAAGGAGACATTGTACAACCACTTGGCTGTGCTGGCTGCAGCGGCACTGGCCGGGTCACGCTACCAGTCCACGAAGGGGTTCTCAAAGTGTTTGAAGCCCTGTGGCGAACTTCATCCTCCTTGCCACCAACATCTAGAGAAAAAGTACTACGTTCCCGCAAAAGGGTTCAAATACTTATTCACACACCGTCCCCCCAGTTATCTGGTGGTGGTGGCTGCCAATGAATGGGACAGGCAGGGACAGCCAGGCATGACTCCCAAAAACAAAGACAATAAAAAACTGAATTTGTTTGGGGGAAAAAAGTTTATTTGACAGCAAGCCTGCAATTTCGTATTGCTAATCAACAGGCACTGTTGGGGAGATACATCTATAACCTTTGAGACTCCCTCAGGTGCTTCAGGGAGGCTCTGTCCCAGGAGCAGGCACTGGACTGTGCCACCATTTTGGAGGAGGGCAGAACTGTGGCCAGGGTCGCTTTCCAGGTGGCCTTGGATGCTGTTGACTCGGCTGCAAGATCTATGGTCTCTGTGATCTCCACATACCGATGCTTGTGATTATAATCATCCGGTCTGTCCCAGGAAGTGCAGCAGTCCAGCCAAGACCTTCCATTCAATGGAAGTGCACTCTTCTTGTACCAGACTGACACCAAGCTCCATGGGTTGAAGGACTCTAGGACCGTTTTGCGCTCTTGGGCCTTTACACGCCCCAGGCCTCTAGGAGGCAGTTCTGTCCCCAGCAACAGCAGCTGAGGTTCCAGGCCTAGTGCTTCGAGACCTACAAAAGGAGAGGCAGAAACAGGAGATTTAAGTGGTGTCGACCAGCCCTGTCTTTCTCCTCAGCCAATCAGCTGGGCAGTTCCCAGTGCTCTAGAGGGCAGCACCAATCGTTTTGATAGTGCCCTCAAGTATGGCCTTCCAGTCTCGTGCCAGGATTCTACTTCCCCAAGATACCTGAACTGCCTCGCCCCCTTCCTTTTGGCATGGGCCCATAGAACATCAGATCGTTGGGTCCTTGGAACCATTGCAGCAGGGTATATCCTGCAATTTTATTCTCCCCTCCCTTCCATGCCGCCCCTCTCTCCCCCCCACCGTGAACACCCCCCCATCCCTTTTCAGGGATCCCTCTCAAAGCAACTCCTCATGCAGGAAGTGGAGAGCCTTCTCGCAGTTGGACCGTAGAGGAAACTCCATGGTACATGGAGGAAGAGGTTTCTATTTCTGTTACTTTCTCATTCCCATTCTGGACCTGCGGTGGTTGAACAAGTACATCAGAAAGCTGAAATTCTGCATGGTCTCCCTAGCCTCCATTATCCCCTCTTTGGATCCAGGAGACTGATATGCCGCCCTTGACCTGAAGAACGCATATTTCCATATTGCAGTATTCCCTGGCCACAGGTATTTCCTCCGGTTTGTGACGAGTCGTTCCCACTACCAGTTTACAGCCCTTCCCTTTGTCCTGTCTTCCGCCCCAAGGGTATTTACAAAATGCTTGGCGGCTGTGACCATGTATCTCAGGTGTCAAGGAATGCAGATTTACCTGTATTTGGACAATTGGCTGATGAGGGGTCAGACACAGGTCCAGAACAGTGTTGACTTAGTTCCCTTGGTTACCCTGGTATCGGATGATTTGGACCTGGGGTGGGGAGCACATATCAGATCCAGTCATAGTACCCAATGGACCTGGTCCAACGAGGACCATGGATTCTACATAAATATCAGGAAGATCAAGGCAATTTGCTTAGCATGCGGGGTGCTCCTTCTCTTTGTGAGAGGCAAGGTAGTTTAGGTCCTGATGGACATGCTGTCACAACGTATTACATCAACAGACAGGGTGGGGCCCACTCCCCAGACCAATGTCAGGAGGCAGTGTGTCTGTGGGATCTGGTAATAGGCCAAGATACTCACCTCGTGGCTGCACATCTCCTGGGTATCAAGAATGCCACAGCAGACTACTCAGCAGGACCCTCTTACCTTGCCATGAGTGGTGTCTCCACCCGTCGGTAGCCAACATGATCTCCTGGAAGTGGTGGTTTCCTCAAGTTGGCCTCTTTACCTGCAAGTTCAACAAGAAGTGCCATCAGTTCTGCTCCATTCACAGGCTTGATGAAGGAGCGCTATCAGATGCTTTTCTCCTTCCATGGTCAAGGCAGCTGATGTATGTCTTTCCACCCATTCTGCCGAGTGTCAGCGTCCTGCTAAAAATCAAAAAGGCAAATGTCATCCTCATAGAGCCTGTGTGGCCTTGGCAACATTGGTTCACGATGCTACTGGAGCTGTCTGTTGCCGTATTGGAATAACCTCCTCTCCCAGCGTCACAGCCCATTTGACCAGGGCACACGCCTCTTCTGCAGCATTCTTGGCTCAAGTGCCCATTCAAGACATGTAAAACTGCGTTATGGTCATTGGGGCACACCTTTATGTCCTACAATGCCATCATTCAGCAGATGTGGGATGAAGCCAGCTTTGGCAGAGCGGTGCTGCAAACAGTGAACTCCGAACCCACCTCCAAGATACTGCTTGTGAGTCACCTAGAGTGGAATTGACATGAGCAAGCACTCGGAGAAAAAGAGACGGTTACTCACCTTGTAACTGTTGTTCTTTGAGATGTGTTGCTCATGTCTATTCCATGACCCCCCTCATGTCCCCGGGCCTGCTGTCGGAGTTGATGGCAAGAAGGAACTGAGGAGGTGTAGGACCGGCGGTGTCTCATGCTCTACAGTATGTGCGCGGGACTCCACGGGGCACTGAAGCCAGCCCTATGGATACTGCTAAAGGGAAAAAAATTCCGGTAACCATGCACGGAGGTATGCTCGCACCTAGAATAAAATGTACATGAGCAACACATCTTGAAGAACAACAGTTACAAGGTGAGTAACGATCCTTTTCTCCTCCTCAGCCTTCTTTTCCTGAAACGAAACATGTCCAGTTTTTTTTAATCTGTCATCATAGGTCAGGTTTCCTAAATGTTTTATCACTTTTCCTGCTCTCTTCTGGACTCTCTCCAGTTTGTCTCCCTCTTCCCTAAAGCATGGCGCCCATAATTGGACATAGTATTCCATCTGAGGCTTCAGCAGTGCTGACTATAGCAGGACAGATACCTCTCTTGTCTTAAAAAAACACTCCTGTTAATACAAAATACAAATACTCCTGTTATAAAAATTTCTTTAATTCAGCCCTTGTCTACGCTTACTTGGCGATTTGCCGACAGTCGACGGGAGTTACATAGCTACGCAAGAGTAGCTTTCGTAACTCCCATTAACTGCTGTACTTCCCTTCTGTGTGGCATCTTCACTACACTGCGCCGACAGGAACCGCATTACCGATGACACAGTCCTGTGCCACTTGAGGGGGTGGTTTTACAGCGTCGACTTCTGGATCAATTGAGCATCACTGACTGTTCAATCAATCCAAAAAGGTCAATCTGATGGCGGTGACTTTGCTGCTGTCAGTGTAGATATACCATTAGTGTGTGGGCTGTACAAATGGGTCATGTTCTTTAAGATGAGCATCTCTTAAGATCAGATTTCTGCTGTTGAAGCTGATATTTAAATTTAAAACTCTTTCTATATAATTTGCTCAGAACTCCCCGGTTCCATGAAAATTCCTGCAAATAAATGCCTTCATTTGATTATTTATGGAAAGTAAACACAAAAATGACATGAACACAATGAAAACAGATTCAATATTTTATTTGAACAAATTTATTTTTATTAGTAGAAATGCTTTGAGGTATTTACCCAGCTCTAGCTAGTTCAGGTGATGAAACTGACAATTGTTTTTTAGAAGCCTAACCTTAACACTAGTGTTAAATACTTTTAAAAAATGGTTTGTTCCATCTTTGTATCAGACACAATATTTTAATAGTCATGAATGTATTTCAGAGTGTATAGTTCAATGTGAAACAAAATGGTGCCTTTGCATTTCAGAAGAGTGTATGAATTGATTTTATTGTAAGATTAGTTTCTTGTGCATTCTATTTGATTTTCTCTCTTCACTAAAGTTTATAGCTTTTGAAATTAATTGTTCTTTTTGTCAGTACTGTTCTCTCTTGATTTCTGCTGGTTTTCTACTGTTAGGACCATTTCTACACTCATTTGCAGCCATGCATTGCTACTGGGGGCATGTAGTTGAAGTAATTGATCATAAATTGGCCCAATGACGGGGGAACTCTACAGTTCAGCAGTCTGAAATTTCTGACGATAAGTATTTCTAACATGAGTATATTCTTAAATATAGTTGAAATTAATTCTAAATGTCAGTTGTCAATAAAAACCTATTTAAAACTCATTTTACAGTTCAGTCATGCTCAGAAGTGCTAACCTTTTGAACTTTCAGATCACTGGCCTGAAAAGTGAGTTTACTTTTTTCCACAATTTATTTGAAAGCATCATATGAGAGGAATTTGACCGAAATTACATTGAAAATATTGCACTATGTAGTGTGCAGCCACTCCTGGGTTTTGGTTAGATCTGTGTGAAATAACATCTGGAGCCTCATCACTTACCATTGTGGAAATATGAGACACTGTCCTCCAATTCAAACTGGAACAAATGCAGAGGAGGACTACTAGGGAGAGCAGGGGAAAGGAGAGCTTATTTTATCTGAGGAAGCTGAAAACGTTTGGCTTATTTAGCTTAGCAAAACAAAAGCTGTGACAGGATAGGGTTACTCTTTCTAAATACATCAGAGAGGGAGAAAAACTATTTAAACAAAAGGATAATGTTGGCACAAGAACAGATGGGTATAAACTGTCCATAAATACATTTGTACTTTAAATTAAATTACTGAAATTAAAAGATACCTAAACATCTGTGGGGTGAGGTTCTGGAACAGCCTTCTAATGGGAGCAATGGAGACAAGCAATCTAATTAGTTCTAAGATGGATCTTCATACATTTATTAACAGAATTATATGATGGGATTTCCTGTGATAGCAGGTGACTGGATTTTGGTGATCCAGTTGTTCCCATTCAGTCCTATGTTATGATATTTTTTCCAGCTTGCCTTTGACTTTATTAAGTCTGCTGAACCAACTGCTGCTTATTTGTAAGGCTCTTTGGAGTTAGGTGAATTCCAGACAACAACTGGGAAAACCAGAGATGAAGGCAGAGTGAACCTTTCTATGCATTATATGAGAGGGCAGTAGGGAAACTCAGTAGAGAGAGAAGAGATGGGAAGAAAACACACCCTTTTAAGTGGTTGAATGCGGGATAGGTAAGAGCAGACTCTCTTTCGGGCTATCTTTGTGCAGTTCTTAATATTACTTTTATGTATAAACACTGCAGTGATAAACTATCTGTCATAGCCATCTGGCACTAGCTTCATACTGGCAGCCTGGGAATTGAGGATGGTGTTCTCTCTTGTGTATTTTCTGTGCATGTAGTGTATGCACCAAAATGACACTCCTTTGCATTGTGGAATTTATGAGAATTAAGTACTAGGGATTAATCTGTTCCTGTTAGGTTTATATAAACAGTGTGGTCTTCTAGTTCTTCAAAAAGGTGCAATAAAAGATGATTTTGGAATTTTTCAGTTATTCGATCTGAAATCAGTTTAATTCTCCTTTAGTTATTTAATTTCCAAGCTTGGGTTTCCATATGGTCTTTGATTTTTGTCAGTAATGGATAAAACACCTGGAGAAAAATCATTGCATCTTTTTTTGCTTCTTCTGACGTTGAGACAATAACAGTGCCAGTGTTCAATAACAGAGTCATTGAAATGGTTGTCCCTGTGTATTTCTCATTGGTTTTCTATGGAACAAATTAAAGTCTGTTTAATTAAAGCTGTAACATTGATAGTAGCTGTCACTGCCCTGAAGCAAGCTATCAAAATCTGCCAGGCAGCAAGCTAATGCTCATTATATACTCTTTTTAATATTACTGCTTTGATGCAATGTTACAAGGATGATCTTGGGTCAGCTTACCAGTATGACCAGTGTGTCAGGCCAGTATTGCTGGTCCCTGCCTGAACTTCCCATTTTCCCAGTTTTCTGTGAAGAGGGTTCTGTATATATTCTGTATTCCTGTCAATAGCTGCTTTAAGCTATTTCTTTTAGTGGAAATAGCACTATTTGGAATAATCAAGTATTCCAATGCCACCTACGTGTCCCTCCCTCCCCCCAAAGACCTTCTCTTTTTGTTAGAGGAGAGATTTTTATATTATGTAGATTGTTACTTGACCACTAATCAACCTCTGCCTGAGAGCCTAGAAGTTCCATGATAGGTAAATTTATGAACCAGAAAGGAACTTTGGAGCCATTCTGGTTTGAGTAATTGTTGGACCACAAGATAAGAAAACCCTATCTAGTCATAAACAAGATGTATTAGGCCCAAAGGGACATTGAGAATGAATTTTTTCCCCTTTCCCTAGTGAAAAATGAGTGTGACGTTATGTAACACTGGGCATGTGCAAAAAATTACAAGTAACCTTGTAATTGTGTTCTAAAACTGAGTTAGATATATTAAGACGTGATCATATTTTTAAATCTGTCTGTGATGATTTGGGAAATCTGTCTATACATTTTGTAAATTCTGGTTGATATGAAATTGTGGAATCATGGAATGCTTCTGTATGTGGAATATACCATTTGATCACAGGAGCTGTCTCATATTTACTGGACCAGGGGAAAGGGTCAATTGTTAAGCCTTAATGATCACCTATTAAGTTGAAACACCTTGGGACAGTGGCTGGCTGAAGTTAGGACAAACAGTTTTTTCCAACTTCTCTGCAGAGTGCTCAGTTCTGGAGAGGTGTAAAATCCTTAGGAGCAGAACAAAGGTGTTAGTGGGTGGACATATAAATGCAAGAGATACTTAGACGCACAGGATTCTTCATTCAAGAGAAAAGAAGAAACTGGTGTGATTTCATAGTGGTGGTGAGTGTCCTGTTTAACTGCAGGACCAGCTGAGAAAGAAGGAAGCTAGCTGTCTTAGAGAGGGAGAGATTGTCCATTATTAGGGGAAGAATCCATGAGCTGCAATAGACAGATCCTAGCCACCCCAGAGAACTCTCCAGAGTGGTGAGGAAACTACGACAGGGAAACATGAATAAGTGTATTTTTTTTTGTACAGATCTGTGTATTTCTTGTGCTGTCTAAGTAAAGAGTAATTTGTTTTAGAATTCTGTGCAAGGTCTGTCTGTTGGTCCGCCTTCAGTATCACATGCCCCAGAAGAGTTTTGGGGAGGGTTTACTTACGCTTCTGAGAAAGGGAAGTTTTAAGCACTTAGGTCCAGTGGATTGGGATGCAACAGAACAGCCTGGGGAATGTCCTGTGAAGGGAGTTTTACTCAGGGTTACATGCCACACTGTTCTTCTCACTTGCTTGATTAGCACATCAGACAACATGCTATGAGAAGTGAAGGTAGATGGCTTTACCTGTGTATCAGAGTGGATTTGCCTGTTCTTTTATCGAGAGTGATTTTTCCCCCCCACTGCAACAAAATACTTTCCCCATTTCACAGACCTAGATAGCTTGTGGGAGGCTGTTTGCAGTGTGAGATGGTGAAGTACAGGGATCAAGTAGGATTGTGTTAGAGCACTCCTAATCTGAAGTCTTTCTACCTTTCTCTCCCCTCTGAGACTCTGAATCACTTCTTCCATCAAAATTTAAAGGCCAAGGAGGGTTTTGACTGAAATCTTTAAAGCAGCATATGCTTTGTGAAAGTTTCACAAAAGATACAAAGCTTCTTGGAAAACAGGGTGGAGTCCATGTTCTGTTCTGCTTAGAAAACCTCAGCCCAGAGTTTCTTGCTAGTTGCCCCCCAAGGAAGATAAAATTGTGAATTCTTAGCATGTAGTTTTCAGGCATCCCTGGCATTGCATCGTTCCCACACTAGCAGTTATGAAGCATCTTTGCATCTGGCTTGGGAAAAAATCAGCTTGCAGGAAAAAGTGAGTTCCCTCAGGAGCTGGCACTCCTTTCTGTCCTGTGGAGTGAGCAGAGTGTTTCTGTCCCACCCCTTGCGGGAAGATTTCTGAAGGACAGGACCACTTCTTCCACACCCCTGAAAATGCTGGAACCCCTTCATGACTTGGAAGATGGTGGAGATGACTGTAAGTCCCCTTGAGGTGTGGCAAATGGCCAGCTTCTCCCTAGTGGGTCTTGCACTTTTGCCCGTCACAGTGGGCCCGGGTGTCGCCGGTTACCCCGTTTTCCCAGGGAGGGGGGTAGGGACCCGGGCCCACCTGTTCCTCCGGGTCCCAGCCCAGGGGCCCTCTGAGTAGCAGCTCTGTGCTGCTGGCACCTTACTTGCAGCTGCAGACTTTTCCCCTGGGCTACTTTCCCCCCTCTGTCTTTCTGGCTTCTTGAGCCCAGTACCTTCCTCAGGACTCCCCCTCTCTCCCACACACCACTGCACTCTGTTCTGTTCTTCTCCACGACTCCACACACCACTGTACTCTGTTCTTCTTCACAATCTCCACACATTCTTCTGCTCACCACAACCTACTTCAGCTCCCACACTGTCTCTCAGGAGTAGAGGGTTTTTATAGGCACCTGGGTGGGGCCTTAATTGGTGGCAGGTGACTCTAATTACCCTGTACTGACTCTGGCTAGTCTATAGGGAATAAAGCCCGGGTCATTCTAGCATTTACATACCGCCCTTCCAGAACTTTCCTACTGCCTTCTGCCCTTGCTATACCACAGAGGTCATTGAGGTGTTAGGAAGAAGTGGCCTGCCACCTGCATGGCCAGCTAAACCCCTCATTATTTTGGAAAAACTTATGCCTTGTTTCTATCTTGTCCCACTTACATTATAGCCTCTCAAAAGCATACAAACGTCCTTTCCAATATGTAGAAACATTGGTTATTAATAAAATGAAAACATTGCCAAGCTCCTATATCATAATATTTATTTCTTTACTTTCCAGGATTTCATGCCATAACACTATTCACTTGCGGTCTGACTTAAAACCCTATTAGTCAGTAGGTTTCTTTTAATTGGCTGATGGGGATGTGGATCATACAATTAATAGCACTGATGGTGGCCTTTTTCACAGTCTAGGCTTAAGGAATTTTTTTTTAAAAAAAAAAACAACCTTGTCATTGTCACCGGTATTTGAATGCTGGATGTACCATGAGCGGACACCAAAGCCAGTATGTCTTGAGTGGAGGTGGAGGGAGACCAAAAGGCATTCCTAAACTGGATATATATTGTCATGTTTAGTCCTTTTGCCAAGACCACAAAACTAACAACCTTAGTGGATGACTCTTAACTATTTGGAGAAAGGAACATCTCCTGCTTGAAGTTTTTTCTCAATTGTGTGTATTTCCAGTTCAGCCATCTAACTGAAATCAGTTTAATATGCGTTTTCTTAAGAAATATGTAAATTCATAATTGCTTCATACATTATTCAAGAAAAGGCTTATTTTGTATCACTGATAGCTTTTCTAATCTTATATAAAGATATGCTAATGGATTTAATTAAAATAATTATACTGAATAATGTACCCTGAACTTTACCCTAAAATAGTATATATTAATCATCATCAGTAGTCATATTTCTAGCTACAAAGACAATTACAATATTTGATTGATATTGGATAACAAACCAAATATTTTTTCCCTTTTTTTGTTTAAAGAATTGGATTGAGTATTAGTAGTCTAATTTATCTGTGACATCATGAGACTTGGCATTGGAAACGTTGTGATCATAAATAAATATGAGGACTCTTCTGTCTAGTGATTTATGATCTATTCTGATTTGATTGTGAGAACTTGCAACTGCCATTGACTAAAATGGGAGCTGCAGGTGCTCAGTATTTCTCAAAATGACGCTCTGATGAAGGGACCTGATGCCTTTTGCCTTTTTTTTAAAGGGGATAAAGTTATTTAGTAATCCAACTATTTTTTCATATAAAGAGTAAGACCCAGGACAAAGGGAGATGATTCTCCTTTACAGAATTGCTTTGGCCTGGTCTGCACTTACCTTAACATTTGGCAGCAGTCAGCAGGAGTTACACAAGCTGTGCAGATTAGCTTGCGTAACTCCCATTGATTTCTTAACTTCCATTGTGTGCAGCATCTTCACTGTGCCACTTGATGGGGTGGTTTTAACAAGTCGACTTCTGGATTGATTGAGTGGGTCTTCACTGGCTGTTCAATCGATCCGGATAGATCAATCTGACGGTGGCAAATTTGCCGCCATCCGTGAAGACTTACTCTTTGTGATACATCTGCATCTGAAATATTATGTTCCTTCCTGGGTACTACATTGCTAGAAATATGCTGGCAAAATGGAGGGAGATCAGGGGCTATCGCAGTTGACTTCTTAAATAAGATTTAAAACTAACTGTATTGTTTTCTTAGGTGCACATCTATAAATGTTTGAATGGTTTAAAAACTAAAAAGGGAGAACAGTTATTTAGTATGTTTGTGAGGGTGTAACTAAGCTGAATCAGATATTCATAATTGACAATCCTAGTGATAGTGAGATGTGGAATAATGCCTCAGTGGAGGTGATGAAACCTTTGTTGATTGGGGCTTTGAAAATCAACTGGACAAAAGGCTAGAAAATGCATTGTAGAATTAAGTCCTGCATTGACAAAGCGATGAACTTAGATGACTTAATGGGCTTTTTCTATATCCAACTTCTAGGGTTATGTGCTTATAACATGTGCTCTCCTATTACAGTATTGTTTGTGGAATAATTGGGCTGAGATCTCTTGGTTCTTGCACCCAAATTATTGATAACATGGCAATCTTAAAGTGAAAGTCTAGAGTAATTTATTAACAGCTGGGATAGTAGATGCTGAGCTGAAGGCTGTGTCATCCACTGAAAGGCAAGCAAAGCACAAGATATCTATTCTTAGCTGGCCCCCAGGGATAAAAAGCAATGTTACAATGTAAAAATAACTCCCCTTTATATTCCCAAGGGAATGGCAGACCCTCATGCCAATTTCTACTTGTTGTAGGGGTGTAGTGCCGTTGCAGCCATGGTAAGTAAACGGCTAGTGCATCCATTTCAGGGAAATCCTTCATAGTTCCACAAGCAGCAGGATTGTTGTGCCCCGCCCAATCCTCCCAAAAATGGTTTTTGAAGAGGCAGTCCAGTGGGGGTGTGTTGGGGGGGATGCTGGTGAAATTCCCCTGGCAAAACCATATGTGGGCACCCATATTGGGACCCCTAAGACTCCATCGCAACCACTTGCTGTCTTGGAACTTGCGGTTTACATACCCCAAGAAACCTCCCATGGCAGAGGGAAAAAAACCCAATTATATGGAGCGGGTACTGCAAATTTGCACTCTCTTCTCTAATTGACCATGAATGATATCAGTCTCCTGAGGGTAGCAGGTGGAAAGGGAGGATTTACTCCTAGCATCTGGGTACAGGCGTGGCCCTTACGCTACTATGCTGTGTTTTCTGATGATGCATGCACAATTAATAAGAGAGTGGCGGGGGGAAAGTGTCCTATCGTGGTGGAAGAAATAAGGCTGCTCTCCCCAGAAACCTGCAAAGGATCACAGAGTATCTAAATCGGAGTTTTCTGGAGACTTCCATGGAGGATTCTCAGAGCATCCCTCTGCACATAAACATATTTTTCTGGGGTGAACCCCTTGCTTAGGTGAACTAACCATGAGGAAGTCCATCTGCACCATCACAGTCAGTTTTTTCCCCGGCTATGACAAGAAGCTGGACTGGGGAGGTAGCCATAGAAATGAGATTTGCAGTACATACTCACCAGGTATGCCTTCTCCGGCATCTCAGTCACTCATGCTGTCCTGCGTCTGCCTGGGCTATTCTGGGATTACAAACAGCTCCTGGCTTTCCAGGAGAATGGATTCCTCAGTTGCTTGGCCCCTGTTTTCCTTCTCCTCCTCATCTCCAAAGTCATCCTCGTTCATCCTGGATTCTCCCGAGATATCTATGCTGCATGGGGATCACCACCGAGAATCACATGCAACTTCTCATAAAAGCAGCATGTCTTTGGTGATGTGCCAGAACAACTGTTCGCCTCCTGAGTTTTCTGTTACGCCAGCCTCAGCTTTTTCACTTTAATGCAACACTGCTTCGCGTCCCTTCTGTGCCCCTTTTCCAGCATGCCATGTGATATTGTTTAGTAAATATCTAAATTCCTTTTGCTGGCTTGGAGCTAAGCCAGGGCAGATCTTCACCCCAGAGACCAATGAGATTCAAGCCCTCAGGTTGACTCCAGTCTGGAGTGTGTTTGAGGCATGCAGTCATCATGATCAGTTCTGCTGGCAAGTTCTCTCCACGCTGACAAAACAGGACATGGGAATTCAAAATTTCCTGAGGCTTGAGGGGAGGGGCTGTTTCCTGTGTACGCGACCACAGTGCAGCAGAATGCAACTGTGCAGAGCTGTCACAACAGAGCATCAATTTGATTTCAGCACTACGCTACTTACAGAGGTGGTTTTATTAAGTCGAATTTTCCCACAATGTAGGTTGCTGGAACGAGCCAGTGAAGACTCATACATTATGTGGTCGATGGAAGCTACATTCCATCGACATACCTTCGCAGTGTTGACCAGGCCTAAGACTGCAAAGGGCCTCATTAGGTCATCTTGCCCAGTTCCCTGCCTGACAGGTGTTTGTCTAAACTCATCAAAACCTCCAATGACCGGAATTCCATAATCTCCCTAGGTATTTTGTTTCAGTGCTTAACTGCCTTACAGTTAGGAAGTGTTTCCTAATGTGTAATCGAAATCTCCCTTGGTGCAACTAAACCCATTACTTCTTGTCTGTCCTCCATGGATAATGAGAACAATATGTCACCCTCCTCTTTATAGCAACCTTTTATGTACTTGAAGACTGTTACCATGTCCCCACTCAGTTGTCTCTTCTCCAGACTAAACAAACCCAATTTTTTCAATTTTGTCTTTTATGTTCTGCCTTCTAGACCTTTAATGTGTATGTGGTGAGTGCAGAACTGACAACAGTACGTATGCCAGTGTTTGAGTCATTACAGTACTTTTAATTTGGTTCTCTGCTCCAGAAGAAGAGAAGGCAGCTTGGCAGCTTGGAGACTGGGGGGTTCCACGGTACCAACGAAGACCTCCCACATGTATTGAGTTGCCATCTTTCCTTCCAGAGTGTGGAGCTGGGTCGGTGAAGTTCTAGCCCTTCTAAAATAAGGATGAAAATCAGTAAAAGCCATATCATAGCTTCTGTAAAATCTGGGAAATTTTGGGCCAAAATTGGTTTAAAAAAAAATAAAAATGGAAAGTCCTCATTCATGGTGTATATGCCCAAGGAGATAGAATTAAAGTTCCACAGGCAACCTTAAGTCTGGCATCTTTTAACTTTTCAGTGCTTGATTTTGCAATTGTAAGATTCTTTTAACATAGTCTTTTGGATCTAAGTAATATTAAGTGTGTGTGTGTAAAATTTTGTGTGTGAACTCCTAATATCTTGGAAACTGACAACATATTGAAATGATTGACATTTCACTATTGGATGATAAATTCAAAAAATTAGCTATTGAGTCTTCAGTCAGTCTAACAGTCTAATTGGGTGAATTGTTTTTGATACTACATGATGCAAATATTTCATATATATTGTGAGTATAATTTGATTTGAATATTATTTTAGAGATGGAGTCTAATTTGAAAAATTCACCTATGTGCTTCCTCTTTTTTCTCTCCCCCCCCCCACCCTTTTTTATTTGGTTGACACTAGACTTGCTCCATTATGTTGAATTTGAATTCTTACACTTTCTGGAGCAAGGACCCATAGCTGCACTTGTTTTGTGAGGAATGTGTCATCTTTTTTGGGCACTTGAAAAGTTGATGTCAGCAGAGGGGACTGAGAACTCCTGATATCTATTCCTGACTCTGCATTCACCTAACCTCTTTTTGTTCCTTCTGTAAATATTTATTATTTATCCACCTTTGAGGTTAGAAGGAGATAAATGAAGATAAAGGTAGGGAGAGGGAGGAAATTCTTTGTCCCGTGAGAAGAAAGGTCTTGGTTTGACACAAAGCAGAACTTGCCTAATCTGAGCCTAAATTTTTCATTGAGCTTCTGTTTTTTTCTGATTAGTTTCACTTGACTTAACAGTTGTGTTTATTCTCATTTGAACTGTGCAAACTTTTTTTTTATATGGTTAGATTTTGCAATGATAGTGGAACTAACCAGTGTCACTTTTACACAGTAAGCTAGAATGTGTACATAAATATTACAAGACACTATATTTTAATCTGTGTGTGTGGCCAAGGGAAAAAGACAGAAGATGGAATAACCTTAAATTAAGATTTATATAGAGTTAGTGGTTGTGAATTTTGGTGCCACTAAAAAGATTTGAACCATAATATAATTCATTAACTTGAGGGTTTATTAGCTAATATATTGTGAGCCAGAAAGAGAAACTGAATACTTTCAGTGATTCAGTGACTGAAGAGGTAAGGGAAGGAAGGTCAATTTACCTTTTCAGTGACACAAAATTTTTATTGTAATGCTAATACGGTTGGATGTCCATTTTAATGATTGGTTTTAGATTATTAATAATGCAGATTAAAAAATGTAACGTAAATAAATTAGTGGCTGCTGATCTTGGGAGAAAGTTACTCAAGAAGAGCTGAAGAGAACACCAAAATTAATTTAATTATTGACAACTAAAAAAGCACTGTTTATAATTTATTTAATATTTATATCTATTACTAGTAATTTTATAATGTGGTATGGAATGTGGAAATGATTGACAGTATCCAAAGTTCAGGGAGAATGAAGAGGGAACAAGAACTTTATTAGTGGGTGAAGGGAAGTTACAACAGGAAAAACAATTTTCATAGTGTAGCCAAGGATTTGAGACCTACTTTACTGTGTGATAGATAATAGAAAGAGAGGTCTTGCTTGTCAATCACTTCATTGTGAAAGAAAAGGTGAGAGTGTGGTAGGTGGTGATAAAGTCAAAGAATGCTGTAGACAGTGCCAGATTTGAGGGTTGTGGAAGCTGTCATAACAAAGAAATTTTTATTGAGACTGATGTGGTCAGACAGGTTCGGAGGATAATGGGAGGAAAAGGGCCAGTGAAGATGGTGATGTACTGAATCCCCCAGGTTTCCCCAGTAGTTTGAAAACATCTTTTCCTAGAGCTCCACCTTAGTGATAGTTGGTTTACAGTGTAATCCTTCATGGACTTGTTACTATATAATCAAGTAACGAAGTCTCTTCAGTGAGGTTTCTAATCACACATCTGCATTTCACTGTTAGTCAGCAGAAGAGATATACAGATCTAAAAATAAATAAATAAGTTCCTTATTATTTATCCATGTAAATAATCAATTTTTCAAAAAGGCTCTGGAGGCAATGCAGGCAATTACAGGCTGATAAGCTTGACTTCAGTACCAGGCAGATTGGTTGAAGCTGAAGTAAAGAACAGAATTATCAGACACATTGATGCATTCAACATGCTGAGGAAGAGTCAACACAGCTTTTGTAAAAGGAAATAGTGCCTCATCAATCTATTAAATTCTTTGAAGATCACTGCACTGCACCTAAAGGGTGGGGGGAACATTGTCTGGGCTTGCTGAAGGAAGGGTGGCAGTGCTTTATGGGTGCGGGGGAGAAGGAAGTCAGAAGCTGCTGCAGAAGGGGTGGTTGGGGGTTAACATGGGGGATGCTGACTGGGAACATAAGTTCAGAAGACTCTTAAAAGTGGTAGGTTCAGGCATTAGAAGCCCTTTCTTAATGCCGTAGATGAGGCAGCTTGGTCAGGACCTGCTCTTGGCATTGACTTAGTTGCTGCATTTTAGGAGGGCTAGGAAGGAATTTTTCCCTTACCACCAGATTGGCTTAGGTGGAGTAAAGGTTTTTTGCCTTCCCCACAGCGGGTTTTGGGGGGGACTTACTATGGTGAGGAGGAAAGGGGGCAGGCTGTATGTTGCCATTTATTTTGTATGTGTGAGGCAGATGTCCAATGCAGGTACTCTATAGGGAAGGGATCCAGTGATGAGATAAATGGCCTGGTAAAGTATTAAAAAGGAGGTGCTGGGTAAAGGAATGGAATGCGGGGAGGTTGGGGCTCCTATGATGGGTACAGTAGGGAGCCAACCCCCGTTTCTTATAGATCACCGTAACCATCCTATGAGGGGGGGTAGATGGTAAGGTCCCATCCATGGGTTGGCTGGAGGACCTGGTTGGAAAATGAAGGGGGGCTGGTGGAAGCCCTGAGCAGTTATTTGAGTGAGCATGGATTTGCCTGCACTGTACACTATTATCTGCCATTTAATCCCCAAACATCTAATAATAAAGTTGCAGCCTGGTTAAATCCATATGAAGTATCTCCTTTCGGTATAGCCAGATAATGTCAACAAGCATGTAGACAAAGATGATCCAGTTGATATAGTTCAGGTGTCTAATGACGCCTCTGGATTTCTTCAAGATTGGGGGACTTCATATTGCTTTCCTGATTTTTTTCATTATTGTTCCACTGGCAAATCCCTTAATCTGTTCCTTCTCATGGGGGACCATTTCCACCTTATTCTGGTAAAAGAAATTTGCCTCTTTTTCTAATTCAAGTAGTTTCTGTTTTAATGGTGTGTCTTGTTATATTGTACAACTCTCTTATTTTTAATCTCTCCTCCTTTCACTGAATTCTGCATAATAACTTTACATTGTGGTAAATGTCAAAGTGTTGTTTACACTAAGTTCATTGGTTTGTTTTTAATTTTTAGGGGGCTGCACTTAAATACTTGCCAACTATTGTCAATGATGTGAAATTGGTATTTGACCCAAAAGAACTTAGGTGAGTAATTGTAATAAAATGAGTATACAATGTACAATCCTATTGTTGAGATCTAGATTTTTCTGTTGAATTTGTGTATAATCATTTTAATGCACAACTTTTATATACTTTTTTTTGCTATATTGGTAACTTGAATCCCTAGGACAAGAAATTATCATCTATGATATTGCACTTTGATCAAAATTCTTTGCTCCAGCCACCTTGAGGCATATTTTTTTCTTGACAAATTTGCAAGCCTATCTAGTAAAGATCACGTAATGAGATGCCAAAAATTGTAAATCATGTGAGTGATATCAGACTTACAGTTCATGTGTTCGGTGCATCACTGTGTACCTCAACTGATTTGAATAATGCTCCATGGACCCCTTTTAAAAAGAAGAAAAGGGGAAAATTTGTTTTTAAAAAATCAGATAACTAAAATTTGAGTAGCTCATCTAATATGTTAAGAAAAAAACTATGATAATCTATTTTGGATATTTTGGTTGAACAGACTCTTGTACATTGTCTTCAATTGACATTCTGTCATTTTATTGTGGGGGGGGGTTAAGAGGAGAACACTCAAGTGATAATACAAAATAAATGTGGAAATTGAGTTAATTTTTAAAAAATAATTGTTTGGAGGCTGGAAAATTAGAAGGCTATAATTAAAAAGCTAACTTTCAGTCTGGAAATGCTCTGTACAAAAAGTCATAATTATTGCTGAAAGTTTTCATTTTATCTAGAAGCTAGAGATAACTTTCCATTACTTACTCTGCATACCTCTGTATATCCTTTTCCACTAGGTCTCCTAGGGCCTTGAGTCTTAGGATATACAGAAAGTATAAAGTTCTGAGACTGTCATTTTTGAAAGCTGTATGGTACCAAAAAGTATTGAAAATGTGTCCGAAAGTGAAATATCAATCACTGCACTATCTCACTAAAGGATGTTGTAAATTTTCTATCACTTTAAGTCTTCTAATCAAGACTGGATGTCTTTCTAAGCAATACATTTAGCTCAACCAGAAGTTATAGGGCATGATCCAGGAATTACTGGGTCAAGTTCAAGGGCCTTATGAACTTATGAACTTTATCAACCAATGGTTGTAATGGTCCCTTCTGGTCCCATTTTTCTAATTCAGTATCAGTTCTGCCCCCATTGAGGAAAATTGCTGCTGTTCACATAAAGGATCTTTGCTATCATGCTTCTTTGCTTACCTGAGTAACAGGCTTTTGCATTTACAATAATTGATATTTATGATTTAATTGTCTATGAACATTGCCTCTGTACCTCAGATCAACTTTTGAAATACATAAGCTGAAATGAAAAATAGAGAAACTGTATGCTGCTAAAAGAATAGAGCCTTGTTCATCTGTAGTAGGGTGTGGGAGGAAAACGAGGAGTAGAAATAAATTCATTGGTCACAGAAATTTAAACTATTTCTGTACACTGAATTGCCTTTGTATAACTCCTCACTCTGTGTATAAAAGGATTTGGTCCTTCTCTGGCCCTTCCCTCCCAATGTTAACTGAATTAACTGGTCAATTTCTTTTCTAGCTATAGATATTTGTTTTCATATACTTTTGAGAAATTAACATATTCCTTTTCTTAATTGTCTGTTGGTGTTTAGCAAGCTGTTCACAGATTTCATCCTAAATGTTCCAATGGGCCGGCTCACAATTCAGAAGCTGTACTGTTTAATCGAAATAGTTCACAGTGACCTCTTCACACAGCATGGTAAGCAAAGTCCTGGGAATCGTTACATTGTCACAGTATTCACCTTCTCTAGACCTCTGCCAGTCAGATTTGTCCTCATTGCAGAAGATAGTGAAGGTTGTAACGAATTAAAACTATTCCACTACAAGGACAAGCAGATTTAGACTATGTAAGAAAATGCTAATTGACAGTTAGTGCAGGTGATAGATCATGGAGAAATGAAGATGGAAACTTGTAATTTGTAATTTAAAAGAGCATTAAACACCTAGTGTAATTGGCTTAGATTGTAATTTTTAAAATGTGAAATTGTCACTTTTGCATTTCTGTAATGGAATTTTGTGTCAAGGAATTTGTGTGTGAGAACTGGACCTTTTTAATACCTCCCACATTTACACTATACCATGCACCTACATTTTCATTCCACTTTGCAGTTAGTGGTCCAGTGAAAGACAGGTTCAAGTGGTTATTTTATGGATTATCAACTTGTTCATTCAAGGTATGGCATTGCCTTTCTTTCTAGAATGCTATAGGATAGACCAAAGTGTTGCTTCTTGGCAAGATAAGTTAACATAGTGAGCAACTAACTGTTGTCCTCTCCTTCCTTCCTAGTCATCTCCTCAGTTTTATCAAAGTTCTAATGGCCCAAAGGGAGAGAAGCAAAGTTCTTCTCTTAATTTAGATGTTTTTTAGTGTCAAAGTAGGGTGAACGAATTTAACCAGTATAACTTAAAAGGAAGCTGCTAAACGATTCGGGTCCCAAGTTTAGGTTGGATTGGGTTTTTTGTTAAAAGTTTTACAAATCTTTAATAGTAAAAAATGTTGTAGTTATGAAACTATACCTGAGCAGTGAAGAATTATTTTTGGATTTAAATGCCCCCCAAACTGTTTGCAAATACAGATTTATATTGGTATATCAAGTAAACTGAGCTATTGAAAAAGAACAGTCTAATTTTGCTGCCCAATTTATATGAAACTATCACTTGAATGAAGAAAAGTAATTTTTTAATTTAAAAAATATGGTCAGTCTTGATTATTTAAGGGAGTTTTAGTAATACTGACAAGGATTTTAAAGAAAATTAAACCTGACAGTATACTTTTTAATGTATCTATTTTCTAGGCAACAAAATATTAGAGATTTAATAAACATAATTCTTTCTGTGTCTGAAACGATTATAAAAAGAAGCCAATTAGGAAAGAAGTAACAGGGACTTGCAACTTTCTAGAAGGCTATGCTGAAAAACGAAGCACAGCCTGAAAAATGAAGGCACACTGAAAAACGAATGAAGTCTGAACTTAGTGATCAGAACATAGAGTTGTAGGAATTTTTGTGTGTGGCTTTTTTGCCTTGCATACCTTGCAATGCTGAGTAAGCCTATTTATCAAACAACCCTTCCCCTTCTGCCCCCTCTTCCCCCCCAATAAAGTCAACTTAAAAGTGTATGTCCTACTGAAGAGAAAAATGTATTACGACTAATGATAAGATTTTGTCACAGAGGCCGCGGAAGTCATGGATTCCGTGACTTCCAAAGACCTGCGTGAAGTTATCATCTTCAGCTTCTCAGCCACCACAGGTGGTGAGGGTTCTGGAACGCTGGGGGGTAGAGGGGCGGCTCCAAACTGCTGCCACCAGCAGAGTCCACTGCTATCTGCCATTGTGGGCAACGGGGACCCCTGGCCCCAAAACCCCATTGGCCCCCACAGCTCCTAGCCTCCACCAGGGACCCCACAGCCCGACCCACCTTGGGCTGTGGGGATATCCTGCAGCTTCCAGCCTCAGCAGCAGACCCAGAGACATCATCTGTGACTGGGGTGGACACCGGAGCCACAACAGGTGATCCTGGAGCAGGGAGCCACAAGGCTTAATGGAGGACCCAAAGTAGCTATCCATGATTGCTGCACCCTCTCCTTCCGGCAGTGGGGCTAAGGCTCTCATCCTCCGTCGTGGGGCATTTGGTCAGCACCCTACTCCCTCCCTCTCCCCTTTTTTTTAGCAGAAGTTAGAGACAGGTTGCAGCTTCCATAAATTTTTGTGTATTGCCCATGACCTGTCCCTGACTTTTATTAAAAATAACCATGACAATATCTTAACCTTAATTATGACACTTTTATTTAAAAATGTATTGTACATTTCATGGAATGACTTTCCATTCGTAACCCAGAGTTCTCAGGTATTTAGTGATTATGCTGAAAAATGTATTTTGTTGCTAAATTATTGAGGAAAAGAGCTAGGGAAAAATTGTAGGGGAAATAGTTATAATTATTCATAAGAGGAGTAGGAAACTGACTTTTCAAAATAAAAATGAACCTATGCAGTGTGCATTAGTCCTTAAGGCCCAACGTTTTAAAATGGCTGTGCCATTGTTGCCGTGCCTTAAAAAACACGAGTATACTCTGCAACTTTGGTGTTCCATAGTTACCTGAATTATATGTACCCCCGTAGCACTATACTGTGAAAATGGAGTCCTAAATGTGCGGAGTAATTGCTTTTTCCTTGTTTAGGTTTTTTAGTAAACGGATTGGTTGAACCCAGCATACACACATGCACAAATACTCTGAATCAGTATACATGTAGTATACATGAGCATACAAGCAGTATACATGTAGTATACATGAGCAGACAAGCAGTATACATGAGGTAGCTACTGCACCAGCAGAGCAGTTCAGCAGGTTCTTAATGCTCTGGGCCTCTAAGAAATAACTGTAACCTGACATTTTCCTGTTACATTGCTGGTCATCTGTGATAACCTCCCTATGTTGGCATCTGATAGCAAGAGGAAAAAAGCAGACCCCGTGGCCCATGGCAGAGGGCGAAGAGTAGAAGCAAATTTTAAAGTCCTTGAGGTTTATGATGGTCAGAAATCATGTGCTGTGAAATATTCATCATGTAATTGAGTTACTTCGATATTTCAGTGAACAGTGAAGTATTTGGATGGTGATAGAGGACAGACATGAAATGTGAGGGGATTGATTGAATGGTGAAGAAAGATGGGGTGACGGACTGATCGGATGGTGAGGGAGGTGTGGTAATGGGAGACATGAATAAGAAGGCACTCTTCCCTAGGAGACCATTTTAATGGTTTGGGCTGCATATACATGTATATGACATACACAAAATGTCTGGTTACAAAATGTGTATAACTACTAAGTAACTGCATGACCTTATTTCTGTAAGGCTCATCTTACAATTTCTCTTCCCTTTCTCCTCTGCCCTCCACCCCCAGCATGTAGTAGCTTTCCCTTGCTATGTCTACTCTTGGACTGTAGACTCTTTGGGGCAGGGACTGTTTTCCCATGTGTTTGAAAAATGCCAGTGCATTTTGAGTTCTAATTTAATATAAACAATAAAATAATTTGTTGGAATCTAGCCCAGTTTTGGTGAGAGTGTTACCATTTGATAGTTTTTGGAGGGTATAATTGAAATGGGTCTCTGGTTTCAGTACAGTTCATAGAAGATGGGTCACCATGTTACAAATACAACTTGTTGTAATTCTAAGTAGACAAGGCCTAACACTGAATGGGAATGGAGTCTCAATCATTCAGTCCTCCAGGTCACGGTTGAAGTAGGTTACCGTGGCATTATGTTATCTACCAGTTTTGTGGCTAGAAAGATGACTGCACTGGGAACTTTTCACAAACACTACCATTTGCTTGAAAATAAATTAAGCCAAGAGCTTTGTTCACAGCCAGCCTGGCCGCCTCCAATGATTTGTGCGTTTGGTGAGTCCTTGTTACTGAAACATAGTACCTCTCCCCACCCCAGTCCCTTCTCATTTATTCAAGAAGCTGATTTAAAACTGATAACAGTATTTTTCATATTAATAACCTATGTTCTAACCTAGTATCATATTATAAAAATATATTTTCTAACTAGCCAAAGACTGTGCAGGCTGTTGGAATATATAAAAAGCTTTAAGATGCGTAGAAAATCAAGAAGTCCAAAAATCTTTACACTGTTGGAAAAACATTCCATCAAAGTACATGTCACTGGAGGACAGGACAGGTTTTATTTGTGGTACATCCAGCTAACTTCATGAATCAGAATACCTGAAAGACATGGATTTCAGAAGACTTTGGGATATTTTCTCCACAAATGCCCCCTCCTTCCCAAGCAGCTGAAATATCAGTTATTGAGAGTGCTGGAGGAAGCATACCAGACCATATATCCAATGTTCTTTATTCTGCATGGCAACTTGGGTTCCTTAGAAACATGAATATGTGCTTAGGTAGTCCAGAACATCTGTGTGATTATAGTAATGCTGTATATTCAAGTCCGATTTAGCATTTTTAATTTGTATGGCAACTCCTGTGTCTTCAGAATAGGGCATACAGGACATACTTGAGCAATGAATTAGTTTGTTTATTTTATCCACTGTTGTGCCATATTCTCAGTATATGGAATTTTGTTGCTTGGGGAGTCTTAGATTACTCCTTTTCCTTTACAGAACATGTGTCACTTTTAGCAGGATTCCTGCTGCTCTGGATGGAAACTCCTATACAATACTTTAATTTTGTTGCTTGTTCTCTTTCTGCAGTGATTCAAAATGGAGAACGTGTACGAAAAAGGAGTGAGGTTGATCAGTGTTTAAAATTAGTCAGTCAAAGGAATATCAAGCAGTACTATTTTGTTGGTGAGGAATTGTCAGTTGATTTTCAAGACCTGCACTTTTCAAAGCCCGTGACCATTTCTAAATTTTCTACATAAACTTCCAAGTATAGTAAAGAGCTCTGTACAGATTGATTCTCCTTTGGGTATTCATCACTTTCTTGGTTTTAAGAGCATGAATATTCACTACTGCTTGAAGACAGAAGGTTTTCTTTTTCTGCTGGGAGTTATTTCCCTACTAATAGAACCACACCAATTTCTTTAAAGTTCTGATGGTCATAGTCATTGAGTTCCATCCAAAGGCTACTTTGTATATCTACTTTAATCTGTTAGATGTACTGCTAGCTTTATATCTTCCTTACATACTCATTTTCCTGAACCTTGAAATTAGATTTTCCTGAGGGAGGAGGGGGGGCAACTAATTATCTTGGTCTTTCTTTGGCATGGACAAAGCTCTTGGAAAATTATAGCCAAACTTTTCTCTCCTTTCACAAAAGAATCATATTTAAATTACTTCTACCTTCTTATGTCCTCAGTCTTATTTGATAGAAGAGTTACTGTACGGGCATTGAAAAGATCATTTGGTCACAGTTATGTTATTAGAGAAGTTTATTAGTCCTTGACAAAACATTATTGCCTTGAAATTGTATCACAAAAATGATCCAAGTATGTCCAGTTTGATTTGCAAGAGTTATCCAAGAGCTAGAGGCCCATGCTCTTCCACCTTTTTTTTTTGAGTATTTGTTTTGTTTTATGCAATTTGCATAAATATTGGATAAATATGTGGTCAGTAGGAGTAAGGTGTGGGGCTGAGAATAAGGATATGTGGAGTCAGTATTGTGAAGAAGATAGTTCACATCTCTGTGAATTTGGTAGAGATTTTCAAGGAAAGTTAAGAGGATTTGGTGCCAAAATCCCTTCAGAATTCAAGAGAATTAGATGCCCAGCTCCTACTGGATTCCTTTGAAAATCCCAGCTTTCATCTGTAAAAATTGGGATACTACTTTCTTACCTTTGTAAACCATCTTGAAGTATAATTTTGCAAGGTACTGAGCATATTGATATTTAGAAGTTCAAGTCCTGATTCAGCTAGGTACTTGAGTACATGCCTAACTATAAAAATGCAAGTATTGCCACTGAAAGTGACAAGGTGGGTGAGAAAATATCTTTTATTGGACCAACTTCTGTTGGTGGAAAAGGCAAGCTTTCAAGCCTCACAGCATTCTTCCTTGGATCTGGGGAAAGTAACCAGTGTGTCCAAGCTAAATGCAAGGTGGGATAGATGGTTAAGCGTAAGGGGCTTATACCTTAAGCATAAGGGCTCATACATGTTGTAAGAGACCACTTAAAATGAAGTGTGGAATTAACATCCCTGCAGTCCTAGGACAAAGGAGGGTTAGTCAGCAGCAGGCTTTGTTACAAATTGTTGTAATGAGCCATAAAACCAGTGTCTCTGTTAAGTGCATGGTTTTTAGTGTCCAGCAGAGTGGGTTTCTAGGCTTGTCTTTTGAAAGTGTTGTGCAGGTTTCTTTGAGGTTGAAGAATGAGAGGTGAGATATAGAATGATCATTCTGTGAAAAGTGTTCACCCACAGGTGATAGGGTGTTTTCTCTTTTATCATTTTTCTGTGAGTTCATTCAAGAGCACAGCATTTGTCTTGTTTCACCCACATAGTTGTTGAAGTATTTTATGCACTGGATGAAGTACACAAGATATTGTGATATAGCATATGTAGGACTATGGATCTCGAAAGGTATGTTTTTTGGGGGGCTGAGGCGGAAGGCACTGATGATCGTAGCAGTGGTGATAAGTCTACAGAATTTGCATCTGTTGTTCTTTTGGGGTCTGGTGCCACATTAAGTTGATGTGTCCTGTTCTCTGTGGAGCATACTTCTGGTAATGTGCCTGGGGAGGTTGAGGAATTGTTTGAAGGGCAAGAGAAGGGAGTTCAGGAAAGATTTCTTTTGGGATATGGTCTCCATCAAGTGTGGACTATAATTGGCTCCAGTGGGACTGCTCATGTACTTAGTTAGTTAATAAATGCACTGCTGAATACGTGCATAATTTCTTATTATTACTACTACTGCAGTATTTTTTATAAATGTTTTGTGATGCATATTTTTTGCAGTTTTTGTGCACAATTGCTGATTATTATTGGTAACTAAAAATAGGCTACTGATTGCTCTTTTAAAGAATGCAGACATCCATGTATGTCATTCTGTATATTGCAAATATGTTGTCTTCAAGTGTTTGCCCATGTTCATTCCATGTTAGATGTGTGCACTCCACATGCACCGTGCCAGAGATTTTTCCCTCAGTGGTATCAGTAGGGCTGGCTCTGTGCCCTCTGGAGTCATGTACGTATGCGCTGGTATAAAGGGCATCACCACCTCCCTGCCCTCTGAGTTCCTTCTTACCACGTGTGACGGTTACTGGAACAACTCTCTTGCATTTGCAAGTCTTCTACCAGTGGTTTGATCTGAATTCACTGTAGATAGTTTTGATAGTTATAAGTGTTAGTTGTCGTATTTAGGGTTACTTCGTTAACTGTAGACAGCGGTTCCAGTTAGGGACAGAATGGCGCATGCCCTGATCCATTGGCTTCAGACTGTGTGCGACCTGCAATAAGCCCAAGCCAGTTAGCAACTCGCATTCAAGCTGCCAAACATACCTTAGGCAATCTCACATCAGAGATCACCGCATTGGTTCAGCGTGCTACTAGACGTAGCAGAAGCAGCCCCATGAGCGCTTCCACCCCGTCTGGACTTGATCTCTCAAGACAACGGGCAGTTGTTCCATCCAGGCCTAGAATCCTTGCAGTTGACAGCATGGCCTCCGCATGGCTAAACAACAAGGCACGGGTCTGCTCTGAACAGGTCCCACTAGTCTTGCTATGTACTGTAGTAGGAAACCCTCCACCAGTGCTACCCACCTGGCTAAGTGGAAGCATTTCACCGGTTGGGCTTCTGAATGGGGCTTGTCTCCATCTTGGTCTTCCCTACGATCCATCTTGGACTATCTGCTCCACCTGAAGCATCAAGATCTGGCTTTTTTGTCGGTCAGGGTTCACTTGGCAGCCATTTCAGCCTTCCATCCTCTAATTCAGGTCAAATCCATCTTCTCCCACCAATTGACAATCAGGTTCCTCAAAGGTTTAGAAAGGCTCTGCCCACAGGTCTGCAACCCAATCTTCCCATGGGATCTGAATCTGATCCTTTCAAGACTTATGACCCCCCTCTCCCCAACCCCCTTTTGAGCCTCTGGCATCTTGCTCTCTGCTTCTCCTTTCATGGGAAGTGGCCTTCCTGGTGGCAATTACTTCAGCCAGAAGAATCTCTGAAATCAAGTCCCTGACTTCAGAGCGCCCTTATGCGGTGTCCTGAAAAGACAGGGTCCAGATGCGCCCTCACCTGGCCTTTCACGTGGAACTGCAACATCACCTTTGGCAGAATCAGGACATTTTTCTGCCCGTCGTCTTTGCGAAGCCTCACAGCACTGACGAATAAAGGTGGCCACATATTCCAGATGTTAGACGAGCCCTAGTGCTCCACATCAAGAGGACTAAGCCCTTCCACAGGTCTGTGCAGCTTTTCTTGCTGTGGCTGACAGGATGATGGGACTCCCTGTGTCATCTCAGAGTCTTGTCCTGGGGTACCGCCGGCAGGTGAGCTTTCTACAAGCAGGCAAAGATCCTGTTTCCAGCTGTCATGACAGCTGTCTTGATAAGAGTGCAGGCATCAGCACCAGCATTCCTAGTGCAGATCCCACTCCAGGACAGCTGCAGGGCCACAAGCAGTCATCAGTCCTCACATGCACGTCCCACTATGCCATCACTCAATAGGCCTGTGATGATGACAGCTTCGGGATAGTTGTGTTGTGAGTGACATGTCTGTGAGCTCCTAGCCCACCTCCAGGGAACTACTTGTGTCACCTGACATGGAATGGACATGAACAAGCACTCAAAGAAAAAATGGTTACTAACCTTTTGTAACTGTTGTTCTTTGAGATGTGTTGCTCATGTCCATTCCATGACCCAACCCACCCTTCTTCCCCTCTGTCAGCGTTCCAGCAAGAAGGAACTGGGTTTATGCGCACGACAGCACCCCTTATCCGGCGCATGTGCGTGTGACCACAGAGGGTGCAAGAGCTGTCCCTACGGATACCACTGACGGAAAAATCTCTGGAGCCTATGCATGTGATGCGCACATACCTAACGTGGAATGGACATGAACAACACATCTCACAGAACAACAGCTATGAAAGGTTAATAACCATTATTTACATAGGGCATGCATGTATGTATATGAATATATGTGTATTTGAATATACTGGATTAACAGTAACCTAATGAATGCTTTAAACTCTGAATATATTATATTTTTGTTATGAATGCTGCTAGTGAAATAAAATATGCAATTCAAATGCCAAGATTTGGTTTATACTAATGATTTATCAGCTTTGTTATTTTTAGCTATTTCTCTGTAGCTTGAGTTCTTTTGTAAAGCAAAGCCAAGTTTCAGGTGAAGTATGTGGGTGCTGGGATTCTTAGCTGAAAAATCAAGTGATTTCTCTATTAGAAAATTGTTTATCCATGAAAGTTTAATAGACAGCATGCACCATTTATATGAGGTCTGCCTTACTGTTTAATTCTCATAAGTGTTAATCTTCATCTGCTATAATATGGGAGCAAAGTTATTTAACATCACTCTATGGATCATTTATTTAATGTGGCCAAACAAAATATTAAAAAACACACTACTTAGTGTTCATAAAAATGAATGTTTTAAACTGACAAATTTGTTAATGTACGTGCAATTTGCTGTAACTAAGTTCCCATTTCAGTGTCGTGGTGAAACACTTGCTTGGATATCCGTAAGCTGATAATGCCTGTTGAACATCCTCTTATAAAGATTAATACTTTATTTTCAGTGCACATCACCCTGACATTAATCATTGTGGATTAGACCTGTGCAGCAGGGGATGAACAGATGTCGAATTATTGTTCTCTATAATCGTTGTGTATCATACTCATGAGCTATTTTCAGAGTTGGCTTTTGAACAGGAGAATCATGTTAGGCTATAGATTTATAAAGGTTGTTCATTAATCAGTGTTGTGAGGTGTATGTGACAGGCAGTTTTGTGAAGATTAACCTTTGCTATTCTGTACGTTTTGATAATTTAAATATAGATGATAAAATATTGAGACTAAAACTCGGGTTTGTAGAAAGGATGCATTTAAAGCATCACCTACTTTGTAGACTATATTATTGTAGTGCTGGGTGTAAAGCAATTTCTCTGAAATTGTCTTTGGATTACTACGTCGAGGTTGTACTGCTTGTAATTGGGGCTGGCTGGAAAGCAGTTCAGTTTTGTGAAAAATTTTGAAGCTTTGAAATTCATTTTCATTCCAATGCAGAATGAAACAGAAACCTTTCAAAATGTTTGTTTCTCCGTTACAGGATGGAACTATTCTTGACAAATCGGCATTCTTTTTTACAGGAAAAAAACTGTCAACATTTTTTCAGCCAGCTCTAGCTATGATTCATGCCATCAATAGAGGTGAATTTGTAGATCAAAGGTAAAGACTTGTGCCTCTCAACACAAATATTAGGTCTGCTCCTTGAATGCTGGAAGGAGAAATGTTTGTGGATACAAAAATCACTCACCATCTAAACACTATATTTTCTACCACTGTCAAATGCTTGTTTTGTGTATATTTCTGAATGTATGATACCCAGAATTTCCATTTTCTTAGTTCCTGATAATATTTATTACTTTTCTGACGGATGGAAAATAAGCTTTGATCAGTGGTTCCCAACCTTTTTGGCTCAAGGGCCCAGATATCATTTTTACAATCCTGAAGGGCCACCAGTCTCCTCCAACAGCCCCCCGCCACAGCACTGCCGCCAGATGGAAGGAGGTCTCAGCTGCCTCCTCTCTGATCTCCCATCCCCCTGGCTGCAACAGGGAAACCACACACGTCCTGTAGTCCCATGTACTCCAGCTGGGTTCTGAGACAGTGGCTCCTTTCTGTAACCAGGGGCGGGCTGGGGGGGGGAGGAGATCAGTGCTCCATTCCCTCTGGCTCCAGCAGAGCCCCAGTGCCTATGGACCCAGATGGAATGCTTTGCCATGCTCTCTGCTAGAGCCGGGGGCCAAGGGAGATCCACTTCCACTCCACTTCTCTTTGGCTGCAGCAAGGAGCCTGCACCAGTCTTGTAGCCCCGCAACAACAAATTCCCCTTGGTCCTTAGGCAGTGGCTCCCTTCTGCAGCCAACAGGAGAGGAGTAGCGGGCCACTTTGAAAGACACCCATGGGTTGGGAACCAGTGCTTTAGACTGTAGGATTGTTTCTATTCAGTATTTCCACCCATTATTAGGCAGAGTGTACCAAGAGGTCCCAGAAAGATCTCATGGTGATGACTGTGTTTGTAATGTACTTCATATACCATTTTGTTGTTTACTTGTGAAAGCTCTCATGTCTGGGGAGGAGATCTCCAAGTATATAACTTATAATTAACTAATGTTACTGTCCCAAACAAGAACAAGTATGAGAATGACTAACGTTTTCCAGTGAAGCCTTTGAATATAAGCTAAGGCCAGATCCAATAGCAGAATCACGTTCTGTGCAAACTTTTTTTTGTGTGACTTATATTGATTGATGGTGCAGCCAAGACATCCTTGATTCCATGTTTTGTCTTCCACATTATATAATCTGCCAGACTTACAAACCACACAGTTCATTTACTCACAGCTTGGTTCTTGGGAAGGCAGAGATTCACTGAAGTGATGAGTGAGAAATTCATCAAGTCCTCTTTGCTACTTGAAAGGAGCCAGCTCTCTGTATAGAGGCTTATAATTTCAAATGGAAGTAATATGACAAATCAGTTAGGTGGTTTTCCTTGTCTCTGAAAATCAGCTTGCTTACCTTCTGTGTTGATCAGTCTCGACTCCAGGCAACCCCATTTAAAACTGATGTAGCCGCAGTTTTACCTTTCCACATGCTTTGCAGATAGTACATTGTGCAATCTCTAATTTAAGAGCTTTTGTAATGGTATTGATTGATGCATCCTACAGTCTTCACAAAGAGAAGTTAGCGGGGGGGGGAGGAGGGTGCTACCCCACTGGGGGCCCTACGGAGGAATATTTTTGCCCACTCCCTCACACAACACATGCTAATAATTATTTGGGGGGGCCTTTGAGCTGACTCAGTTGACCTGGGCTCTGAGACTTGCTGCTGAAGAGATTTTTTTGCTGTGTAGCTGTACTCTGCTTCTCATTATAAAGGGTCATTTTGCATTTGCTTATGACTGTTAGGTTTTTTTGTTTTTTTTTTAAACTTTTGCCCAAAATTTAGTCTGGTTTGCTGACTTGCAGGAAGTTTTGTTTAAAATATTTGATTTATTTGCAACATTATATGTGTTACACTATGAAATTATGTAAGATTTTATACTAGTAATATTGTATCTTTATATGTAGACTGCAGGGAGATCTTGCTGCCGATGATGACGGATCAGTTGAAGTATCATTTGGAAAGGCAGGAAGACTTGGAGGCTTGCTGCCAACTGCTTAGTAACATCCTGGAAGTCCTTTACAGGAAAGATGTGGTTAGTAACTGATGTTCTACCAATTAGCACTTAAGAATACTATGTCTTTTGAGTGAGAGGAGCAATGATGAAAGAAAGCTGGCAATGACTTAATTTTTTGTCATTTATTTTTGTTGTAAGTTTTTACTTTCTTTTTTCTTCTCCTCCTCTTTGGTAGTGATTGATTGTGAGGAGGTGTTGTCTGATGTTTACTTTTTCACCACGTTTCTCTCTGGGCTCAAGGTTTCTCACTTAGGGCAACATTTGCTCTGGCCAAGAGGAAAAGGAATATGGCGCCCTCCAGAGCTCATCCAATAACACCACTCCTGATATGTCAGATACTTATAGGATTTGAGCATCATTCCTCCACAGCACTTCCAGCTCTTGCCAAATAGGGAGTGTTGGATGCTCTTGGAATATGAACTCTTTAACGTCGTCATTACAGTGATGCTGGTTTGCTGGCCAGCTTTTAGCCCTGTGTCAATACAAACTTAGCTGATTGTTCATCAGCTAAACTGGATAAAAACTGAGAGTGCTGTTTCAACTATTGTAGTAGAAATTTTCACTACAGGAAAAAATAGGCTCTTAATAGTCTCTCACTGTTAAAGAGTAGCCTTAAATGACTTTCTTAGCAACAGGTTATGGGAAAATCCAAAATGCTGGTTTGATGGTGTGAATGAATAATTTGTTAGGAATTTTAAATGTATCCCTGTGTTACCTATGACATTTAAAAACTATCTGCAGGAAGAGGCTGCTCTTTAGAGTGCTCAGTAAAACAAAGCATTCCCCCTCTAGCTAACTTTCTGAAGTTACAACTAAATAATTTGATAGTGCTTCCTTCTGCATGAGTATTATAGGGAAGTTGAACAGTCCTATCCATTCAGAATGTAAAGGTGGTTCCACAGTTACACAGGCAAAATTGCATACCATTTTTCTCAGTTATGCAGGGCCCTGTGCTCAATTGTGGGTGTATCATTTGCCTTGATGATAAATTTTTCTTGACTAGACAGTGACTACACAAATATCTCTTCTTTCAATGTGGAGTTATAACCCTTTCTGGCTATTTGCTAGCAATAAAGATTTTTGGACCGATGGGGTTGCTGCCTCAGTCTGCATTCCTGTACATGAGCTGCATAGCTACCTAGACTTTGTCCCGGGCAGTTCCAACTTTTTAAGAACGGTCCTGGGTAACTGCTTTCTTGACCAATGGTCCCAGACCCTCAGGCATCAGGAAGCACATGATTTAAAAAATGAGCTGCTGTCCTGACAGCACAGCAGCCCCTCCCCACTCTTTGCTGGCTGCATCTCTCTCAGCAAGCAGGACTTACTGGCTTTCAGCTCCACCACCTGCTGAGTTGAACACAGCTGAGAGGTCTGCAAGAGGGGTGGGAGCAGAATTAGATCCTGGCTTCTCTTACTGAGAGAGGCGACCACCAATTGGGTGAGAGAGGGCTGCTGAGCTGCCAGAATGATTGAAGCCTGTATGCAGGTGGAAAAGGGAGATGGAGGAGCTGTGGGGAAAGGAGGCATCCCCTGGAGGTAAGACGGGACACAGTAGGAAAGTCACAGCTTGTCACCAGCAGGGAGCTTGGGCAGTACAGAACAGTAGCTGCGCGTACAGGTGATTCACATGAGACAAACTTATTCAGATATGCCAATGGGAGCCTCTGAAAGTTAAATGCAACCTTGTGATTCTTGGGTTACTTTTCACTAGAAAGTTTTCACAGCTGTCCAGCAGTAGTCCGCAGCGCAACATATTCAGAGAATTGTCTGGCAAAATGTATCAGATGTTCACTCCCATAGGGTGTAGTCCCTAAGGACAGTTGCATTAAGGTAAAGGAAGGCAAATAACTTTTAAGGAGCACGTTTACCTTGTGGGAGGCAGGGGAAGTAGGATGCTTTCCTACCCCCAATCGTTGTGGGACTTCCTCCCCTTACAAAGTTGGGAAATACCATCCTAATGTGTCCACAAAGGGCATTCAGAGTCAACATCACACTTTTGATGCTTAAAAAAAAAAAGCTAGTAGATCACTTCTAAGACCAGAATATATTTGAAACAATTGAGAATCAGTTTGAAATGCCTTAATTAAGGTATTCAGTTTATCTGGTACACTGTTATTAAATATGCCAGATTTACCTTGGTCAGAGATATTTGATTTTAAATGGTGAAAAAAATGTCTTTGGAAAACTAAATCATGAAGTAACTAAATGTCAGTAACGTTGCTTTTTTTCCCCTCAAGGATTTGGTTTTTATTTAAACAACTATAATTATTTAATTGACTTTCAGTAGCAGGAAGTAATAAATAAAAAGTCTTCTGTTTTCTTTGTGCAGTCTTTGCTTTTAACAAAGACTGTTTTTCATCTTGTTGAGCAGTAGTTGTGAGGAGTTATAATTAATTTGGTTTCAGCAGGGTAGATGGATTTAATAACAAGCATCAATTTTTGAGTTGTATTGTCTTTTGGTGATAGTTCCCACTAGATTATCCTTTCTCTCCAGGGACCAACACAGCGACACGTTCAGATAATCATGGAAAAGCTATTGAGGACAGTAAATAGAACAGTCATTTCCATGGGACGCGATTCAGAGCTCATTGTAAGTGTTTCTTGATGTAAACTTTAAAAGTATTCTTATCACAACTTCTTGCACCTCACACAATATAGGATTTAATTCCCTTGTGGTAAAAAGCAATCAAAACCTCCTGTAACTCTCTTGTGTGTTCAGTAAAGTGTAAAGTTTTGCTTTATAATTTATCTGTGGCTTACAGTAGGAGAAAGATCCTTTTAAAATTGTCAGTGACCAAATGATGAAGCAAATTTAATTGGGTATGTTTAACCAAAACTAATTTTATTTTTTGTAGTTATAAGACTTTAACTAGCTAAAAATGTTGTGTAAAAGAAACAAGCTTTTGTTGTTGACGTGTAAAATCAGAATGGAGGCTTGATTCTGCCAACATTTACTCACATTATGATTGTTCATGTGGGGTAATGACTCAGCCATCTTGAGTCAAATAATTAAGGATTGTGGAATAGGGCCTTCAGAATTACAACTTTCACATTGAAACAAGGACTTTGATGTGTGCTTATGTAAATCCTGAGAAATAATATGGTTATTCCAAGGTTGTATATTTAAAAATTCACTGACATAACTTGATATTAGAAGAGCATAACTCTTGAGTTTGGCTCTCCATTATAGTTTACAAAGTTAGGTACATTTTTAAATACTTTGTTTATTGAACCATTTAAATATTCTGCATCAGATGTTTGGCTTCAATGGAGCTATGCTGGTTTGCATCGGCTGAAGATATGAGCCTTTAACTTTTCAAAAAGTCTCTAAAGGTTTGTCACTATATGCACACAATGCATTTAATTTGTGTAAAAGCTTGCATTTTGCGTGAACATTATTCATTTAAAGTTCTGTACCATTCTGGAATAATTATTTGGTGGCAATCTAGAAAGAGAGATCATGAAATGTTTCCGACCAGCGTGCACAGATGCTTTTCTACCTTTAACTCATCTTAAAACTTCTTCTGTTACCTATTCTTTCTCTGTACTGGATTATATCATTTAAAAAAAAATTCCTATGTTCTGAATCAACGCTCTCCTCCTTCCTCTACGTCCATATTATTCCTTCACCCCAGTCTCTGACTATGATGACTCCTAGCCCCCCAGTCTGTCCCCTGTAACTCATCCTCTTTCACTCTGTCCTCCACTCTTTTTCATCTATAATGGTGTTTGTACCCCTATGAATGATGATAACCTTCTCTTAGTTCTGTCTCTCCAGCTATCATCTTGTCACCTGCCTCCCCACTTCCAACATGCTATCTATTAATGAATTTGTACCCCCTGTCTGCCCCTCAAAAAAGAGAAGATGACAAGGAGTAATCCTAGAGTAAGTAAAAGAGCTATAATTCATAGAGAAGAAAAACTGAATACTGAGAAAGCAATTGAAAGTCATTAGGTTTGAATTGAGTGTGTTTATATATAACAAAGTGTATAGACACATAGTAGAATGCAGACATATTGTCATTGTTTGTGTATGTTAAATTGTTTTTAGAAATGTAGCTGATATATTTATCAAACTTCCTTAATTTTATTTCCCCTCTGCCAAACTCTGAATATGTCTGTGTATTGATATTTGAAATGATACAAAAATAGAACAGGGTCTATTCTGAAGCATTAAGTTAGTAGACCCATAGTTAGTTTTTTCCCCTTTTTAACTGCAGCAAAATGTATTTGCAAGTTTGTCTTGCATATATGTATATTTTTAACTAAGCGCAATTGTATTAAAAATGCACGCTGTGAACATGAACATAGCCTGAAAGCATTACATCTGAACACACTATAATTATTTAATGAATGCTGACAGCACCAGGAATTTTTAAGAGGGCACTTACTATTTAAAATTCTCTGCATTTCTAAAAGCATTTCTCAGTAATCAACCAATAATGATTCACTTTTGTGATGTCAATAAAGTATAAGATTGAAGTGCAACCAACATTTAGTATGCATAACCTTACCCTTGTTGGATCAGCATCAGATTGAGATTTATGCATTAAATTTTTTTTGTCTTGGAAGTTGCACCTAGAATTTAGATTAGAGAATAGATTGTAGAACAAACAGAAGGGGGAAAAAACCAGTTTCTAGGAAAAGAACCATAAAAAGGAATAGTTTAGGTGATGGCATGTTTTAAAAAGAAATAATTTATCTCAAGATCATATATAATTCATTTCTTTCATAAAAATCGCTATACAAGTGTTACAGGAGTTGAATCTAAATAATTTTTCACCTTGAAAAAATGACTATATGTTTCACCTCTTATTTAAAATGTATTGCCCTGGTAATAATATGGAATTTGCATAAGAAGTATTTGATGCAAAGATATTGGAAGAATTGTGATGCTTTAAAAGAAGGCACTATGTTCATTAGGGTGCATATTTATATCTTGATTCTGGAAATATTCACTCGTGAGTGGTCTTGCTTGAGTATCCCCAATGAATGAGGTGGAACTGTGTGTCTGAACAAGGGCTTATAGGGTTGGGCCCAACGCCAGAACTAGGTACCCCGTAAGACAAAGTTAATCAAATAACCTTACATGTTCTTTTCATAATTAGGTTTTAAGATCAATGGGATTTTTATTTGGTTTTTTGAGATACGCTGAAATGGTTGCTTTTTATGTAGAAATATCCAATACTGTTCTTTTGTTGGTGCTTTAATTTGCATACCTAATACTCTCTACGCGCATTCCAAAGTTCTAAACTGATCACAAATGTGCAATATGCCTCAAAGTGTATGTGTTTCATTCCCTTTGTGCCTGAGAGCTTAGCGTTTTGGATATCAATGAGGGATTTTAACAGAATTCAACTACTCAAGGTAGTATGGAGTGGTCTTGAAGCAGAGGGAGTGAAGGTATGTTGATGATTTTTTTTTTTTATCAACAGTATATTTTCTCACCACAGGACAAAGAGCATCATCAGTAGAACATGAAATCAGTAGATAAGCGGTAATATAGCATGCAAAATATTCACTGTTTCAAGAGGATATATAATTCAAGAGTCTAGTTAAGAAACTATAAATAATTTAATACTAAGTCTTGCTTTCAGCTTCTTTGAGAATTTCTGGTTATTCAAAAAGATTTATTTTCTCTGGCTTATAACTTATGGATGTGATTTCAGATCTTTATTATCTGATGACAGTTGTTAAATTAATTCAACGTAAGTATTGACAGTAAATTATTCTGTTGTACACAATGGGCCCAGATACTTATGTCTGACATGACACACTGTCACATCCTATACGTCACAAACTGACAATCCACATGAGCACAGCAAAAATTTTAGAGGTCACAACATTTTAATTTTGTTGTTTGTTAAATTTAAAATTTGCAAAGATTCCTGAAAACCTGGACTACTCAGGACTCCAAAAAGCCCCCCTTCAATGATGGTTTTTACCATTTTTGTCCTAAATGTGTTTTTACTATAAAACCTAAATCTGTTTTGTTCATTTAGTTTTCTCTTTAGTGTTTTGTTCAGCCTTCACCAGGGTTTGAAAACCTTCAGACATGATCTAGTCAGAAAACGAAGCTCACTAGCCAGATGACACTAATAAAGGCAAAGTGGTTTCTTGCCAGTGAAATGAACAGGCAATGATGTAATGAGAATGTCAGCCTTCCATCACCACTCTTGGCTACTGAGAAGGGGAAATAGAGTTTGAGCTCTAGGGAATTCAGAGGATTCTCCATATTCTTCAAGGCTATCTGTCACCTCCATTGCAAGCCTTCTGGCTAATGCCTTTAAAGAACTTAATTACCTAGTTAGTAACTTGTTGAATTATATGAGGCACTGTTCCTCTCATTGTATTTGAATGGGCTGAAAGGATTACCACACATAAAAGATCCTGCTTGTGTACTTAGAATCTAGTTTATTTTTGAATACTCCGTTATTTAAGGTAAGGAACATAAATATTATCTATTAGAAACAGTTTTTATTCTTAAAAAGACAAAAACCTCTTAAAAAGGAAACAAAAACAAAAACAAAAGGCAAAAGCAAACAGAACTTGGAAGCAACAGATGATCAGGTTTAGAATAGTTATTTCTGGTCAAGTCATTATTAATGATAGCACTATATTTTATTCTTGCCTAGATGATTTATAAGAATTTGACATGCTGTTTAACATGCAAAAGAATATGCTAGCATGGGCTCTATTAGCTTGGATTTAAATGCAGAATGCTCACTTAATCAGCTTGTTTCATAGAGAGTTGTGAAGTTATATATATGTAACAATGTGCATAAATTCTGAGTCTGTATGGTTTATAATTTACAGGAAGGGAATTATTTTCACCATTTTGAAACTGATGGTTTTTGGATATTTTGCACTTGAAGTTAAACCTTTTTGCACAATATTTAAAAAAAGGTATTTGCTAAATATGCGTGCATTGACGTGGACATGTTACAGCGTTGATAAACTGATACAAATTGTTATTAGTTTTATCTCCTCGATATCCAGAGGTGAAGATAATCATGAGTAGTTACTAGAATATGATATGGACCAGGATGTTTGCAAGATAACAATGGCCTCTGTAGACTTGCATCCAGTCTCCAGTGTCTGTCTTCTCAAGTCTGTATTCTTCTAGTCTTCTCTCTTTTTCTTTTTTTGTTTATTCTGCTACCTATGGCCCCTCTGTCCATACTAGATTATTTATTTATTTCATTTTATTATGGAAGGCCCAATAAAAGCATCATGCATGCAGTTGCAGCAAGATTTCGCTTTGAAAGAACCAGGACCTTTAAGCTTTGTTGTTGCTGGAAAAAAAAAGTGCTTTAAAACTGATAAATGGAAAGTACTTTGAGTGCCCTGTAAACACATTTTAGAAATTCTGATGCACTTTTCTAGGCATTACTGATAAGTGTTATAACACTGCGTATAACTCAGTGCACCTACTACCAGTCCTGAGCCAAATAATCAAAACTGACCAGACAGAATGTTAAGTCCGAAATAAATCACAAAAACCCACTTGACTCCCAAATGCAATCTCAATATGTATCCCCCACAACCACTGCGATGAAAGTAGATAGATAGACTTCTTAGTATTTGCTAAAGATCAACCAATTTTGGCTATTTTGGATCATTGCTTATATTATTTGAGGAAGTAATTTAAAATAATTTCTGATACGTTTTGCCAATGACAGAAAGATTGTTGGAGTGGTAAATAATTATGAGAACGTAATCATATGGAGCAGTCTGAATCTCTTGATAACCTGGGCCTATTCAAACAAAATATATTTTAATACCATCAAATGCAAGGTCACCATCTAGCAACAATGCAGGCCATTTCTACAGAATGGGAGACTCTGTTCTGGAAACCAGGATTTTTGGGGGGGAGGGGAGAGAATTATAGGTATCAATAGAAAAACAATTGAACACAGCTCTCAGCATGATGCTGTGACAAATAGAACTAAACTGATCCTTGAATGTATAAAGAGAGGATAAGAATAGGGAGATGATTTTAATTTTGTATATGGCACTTGTGAGACCAGTACTGGAATACTCCACCCAGTTCTGGCATCTGCATTTTAAAAGTTATATGGAAAAATTGGAGAGGGTGCTATAAAAGACCCATACAAATTATATGAGGGCTGGAAAAAATGCCTTGCAGTTAGAGACTTGAGGTGTTCAAACTGTTTACCAAAAGAAGATCAAGAGGTGATTTGAGTATGGGTAGAAGTATCTTCCTGGTGAAAAAATAACATACATAAAGGGCTTTTTTAATCTAGAGGAGAAAGCCGTAACAAGAACCAAGGCCAGACAAATTCAAATTACAAATAAGTACTGACTTTTAACAGTGAGAGCAATTAACCACCTGAACAAACTACCAAGAGAAGTGGTGGGTTATCCAAGTCTTCAAATTACGACCAAGGCCTTTCTGGAAGATATGCTTCAGTGAAACCCAAGTTACTGGGCTCAGTACTGGGATAACTGAATGAAATTCAGTGGCCTGTGTTATACAGGTGATCACACTAGATGATCTAATGGTCCTTTCTTGTCTTAAACTCTACAAATCATGGTTTTACAGTGAGTGCCAAAGTCTTGGGCAGGATGTTTGCAGTGTTACTTTCTTCACTGGCTAGTATAAAGTAAAAAATAGTATTTACTTGTGGCACAATGTAAATTTTTTTCCTCATACATACACACATTTCAAATTACTAGTTGCAAGCTATTACTGCAAATATTAAGAATGGTATTGAGTAACTATTACGACTTTGTTCCCTCACTACTATCTAGCTTTTTGTGCATTGAAGTATGAATATCATCATGAATGGCGCGTGCGTGCGTGCGTGTGTGTGTACACACACCAATTTTTCCCTCAGCAGACTGCATTCAGTTAAATAAATTGGCAGCATGTTTCCAGCAGCTACAGTTGTACTTTACTGATGCTGAAATAATGCTAAGAAATGTTTCAGACCTTCTGCTTCATCCTGGTATAGCAGAGCTGTAAACATACTGCCATTATATCATTGGTGGCAATCATAGCTATCAATACAAATAGTACATACTGTGTGCTATTACAGATGCTATTAGACTAATGCAATTTTAACAGCTTGATTTGAAAATGCTTATGAAAAATTAATCTTTTACATTCTTTTAAATGTAATGTACCATTAAAACATTGAGTGAAATTGAAGAATGCATAGCCAGTTATTTTGTTTGTTCGTTGTACAGCATCTTATCTGAAGCAAGACAAACCAAACACTTATACTTGTGGTGGGTTTTTTTCAGTTTTAATCATGATTTTTACCCTGATTGTAAAGTATTTTACAGTGATTTAATTTTAAGAAAACAAGTGGCACTTACACGAATTGTTTCCTAATAATAATTTCAAACCCAAGGAATGTCACTGTAGCTTAATTGTGCAGACTTAGAAAATGTCCATGTAGTCTGAAAACAGTAAGTAATGCAAAATTACTGCAGCATTTATTGATTAGAAAGTAATTAAAGCATGTTATGGGAGCAATGCATATAGTAAATTTAGTGTCTGAGAATGCATGATATTGCCAATGAATTTAGCAGCAAAATTACATATATGCCACAATAATAGTGATGGTGTTTCCTTTGTTATAATATTGTTCCTGTTTTTTATAACATGTATCACATTAGAGTGGAAATAGTTCTATGTTAGTCACATACCATATCTAACTAAAAATTTTAAAGAATTAAATAGTCTCCTCAAAATCTAAATCGAGCCTGAGTGATCCTAAATGTAAGACAATATGATGCGTTTAACACACTTGCAAAAACATTTTATTACAAATTACATAGTATGATACGATATAACACAATATGTATTTTTGAGCAAGACTGTGTATTGTTAGCTTTTTCTTTTTTAAAAAAAAATGTAAAAAATTAAAAATCTGCAACTTGGTTAAGAAAATAGCCTGGACATCTAGAGAACACTCAGTGATAACTTTCATTTTTAGCTCTTAAATATTTCACCAAAGAATCCTTTTTTTTCATTCTGAATGCCCGTATTAATACTAGTTTTGGGGATGACTCAATAACCGAGCATAAAAACATATATAGAATTTTCCATCAGAGTCCCTGCTCACAAGAATATTTAGAATGGACTTTTAGGAAATCTGTCTTAACTATAATAACCGTCTGTAAAGAATCCCGGTTGTGAGATGTTTGACTCAATGTTTTTAAAAAATACTTGACATGCATGATATTTTCTTTGTGTGACAGTATACTTTGAAGTATAGTACTAAGTTTTGTTTTAAAATATTGAATGTGTTTATTTTTCTACTTATGCCCATATTTGAGACTTCATCCTGTCTAGGAAAAATAAATAAATATAATGTATATATAATGCTCTGAAATAGTTGGGATTTTTAAAACAAGATGGGATATCTTGTAAACAGTTTTTTATAACTTTAATTAAAAACAGTATAAAATACATGAAACAAATTTTTTTCCACATGAAACAATTGCACTTCCTTCATGGCACACCTTTTCTCATCCTTTATCTCTCACAAAAATATTTTAGAATATTGTTAACTTATGTACATGGATTTGTAGCCCTCTTGACATTTACTGCAAAGGTGAGTTTTTCATTAAAGCATCCATTTGAAATAGTTTTGAAGTGGACATAAACAATTTTCACATATACTGTATGTACTCACATTAACATTCTAATTACTTTGAAGACAAAGACCAAATTGCTTGCTTCAGGATCCTTGTAGAATTAATAGTACTTAAAAATAGATTTGCTGCTGAGGTAAAAGGGGAAAAGCGTTGAACATAAACACCTCCGGGTTTATTTTGTAGGTCCAGACTCTTCTGTTAGGGATTCATTTCTTCCACCTTTTTGCTGCATCTAAAGACTAAAAAATTCACATCTTAATGGTGCCTTGGGATATGAAATTGCAGAACCAGTACCTTGTATCCCAGTTTCTATCACATGACTGTATACTACTCAAATTATTTAGCTATAAAAGAAAAAGGAAACAGGATTCCCAATCCCTATAATTACAAGAGGTTTCCAGACCGTCACCTAGATTAGGATTTTTTAAGGACAGTGCTAAATATGCAAAGGAAAAAGACTGCAATGTATAACTGATAGTGGATTTAAAGTATTACTGTTTTTAAAAATCTAAGAATAAAATTGAGTCATAGTTTTTTCCCCTAAGTGTGATTGATTAGTACAGTTTAATATATTATTTTAATACAAATGATATTATGTTAGTCTGGAAGTTGATCTTAGACGCTCAGCTAAATAAATAAATATTAAAGTTGCACATCCTTCTGAACTCTTGTAATAAAGCCTAATGCATACTATGAAATTTCTAGCACCCTCTACAATAGTGTACAATTTTTCTGAAGACTGAATTACAAAAAAGTTTTAAATTGTGGCAACTGCCAAATATCTACCATTTTAATAATAATACCCATCTGATTTTTTTTCAAATTCTGTGCCAGAACATAATATTTTGGCCTTTGAGTACCAAAAGATAAAAGTGAGATCTAAGCAAGCTTAGTGTCCCATAGTTTTGACCCTGTCAACTTTTAGTGATTAAAGGCATGTCCTGACTTCGGGTGGTTTCTGGCTGCTCGTCTTTGGAAATGAGCAGTAAACATGTCATAAGTCTGGTGATAAAGATGACACTAAATCAGCGGTGTCAATATGATGCTGAGATATAATAAGTTGGTTTAAATCTATAGCACATGAAGGCAAATATACATATATAGTCATATCATAGACATTTATGGTCTTGGACCATTTGAAAAATTGTGCTTTCTCCAGGATATTATGTGCTAAAAATTGCACTCCTCATGACCCCCACTTATTTGCAAAATTAAATGTAAAATTAAAGATCTTTGCAAACGTAAGGCTTGCTTTTTTTCTCATTAATGTTTAAAATAAAACATCAAATGGCTTGAAAATAGTGATTTTAGCTGTGTACAGGATGCCATTTACCATGTTGAAATGTGGCACTTGCCAATCTGGGGGTGGGTGGCAAAATAGTTTTACTTGTCATCTTTGTACAAATTTAAATTCTGATTTTTACATCCCACACTGGAGAACTGCAAATAAAAGTTGGCAAGGTATGATTTAAAGCCTTGCTCGTGAACATTAGTTTATAGGTACAAAGGCCTTTTTGGTACATATGGTGAGAACTGAATGCTTCTCATAATAACCAGAGTAACAGTGGCTGATAACTGATCAATTTACCAAGGTCCCTTTTTAGTTGATTAATTGAACTCCAAATATGTTTCAAAGAAGGCCTTAAACTCCATAGCTAATGGACTTAAAGAAACCAGAGTTTCCATCTTCCATGCTTTTTTGATTCAGTTTTGGATTTTTGTTTGGGAGTTGAGGAGTAATTCTCCTGAGAATAAGGCAAAGGTGCAACCTGAGTTTCCTCAATAGGATGAAGTTTTCTCAGAACCGGCTGTAGTTTGTCTTCCTGCTGTTTAAAATCCAACTCCACACTAAAAAAATAAACACACACACAAAAATCAACTGCTATATTATTAGGATACAATGATTTCAGTTAAGATAACATCCAACAGTGATATTCAAGTGCTGTGGTATTAAAAGACATATACAAAAGAAATGTTAAAGTAGATCTCTGTGTAACCCCTCCAACAAATGTGAGTGGGGGGGGAATCCTTGTACTACAAAGGAAAATAGGAATTCTGGCCACACTCAGAAATATTGCTATGCCACAGATCATCCTCAATTTGCAAAATCCCTCACCATCATGGTAGCCCCATCCTTCTTGGACTCTGCAAAGATCTCTATGGGTCTGGATCTGTATTGAGGAAGATATTTTGCTGCCCTCCTAATTCTCAGTCATGTGGAGATACCCGCCGAGGGGGTCTCAGGCTCAGCTATCAGTAGGGCAACCCCTTGGTGGCATAGTTGTACTGGGGCCAAAGCTGGTGGAGAGAGACATACGTCCTTTTTAATATTTTGGGATCTGCATAGATCTCTTTGGATTTATAAGTTTGCGAGCAGGCCCCCACACCTTTTTTCCACAGGTGGGTAAAATCGGTCCACACAGGATAATGTGGGGGTACATCTACAAGGGCATTCTTGTGTGGTAATCCTAATCCCTTGTTGGTTTTACTGGGGGGGAAAGGGGGAGAATGATCTTACCCTCAGACTGTCAGGAGATTAATTTATACTATACCAAATGAGGCTCCCTTAGGCTCACATGTACCTAGTGGTGCATGGCACCCCTTTGTACATCACTTCTAAATCTGGCCCAGGACTGGAAGACAGGGACATAGCAGGAAAAACTACTAACAGGAGGCTATTAGGTCATATCAGTCCTCCTTTATTAAATTGATGCCATCTTCATGTTACCTATATGGACATTACACTGGCTTAAGTAAGGCTTCTTGATACTCAAGCTTCCTAGCATACAGTAATTGCCTCTGAAATTGGCTATATTTCTGGCAGCATAATCTAATGTACACTTAACCATTCCAAGTCAAAAACATGCCCGAGTCTTTATTTTCATTATAAGACAAAACTGTTGTAGATCCAAATTTTTAGTTTAAGAAAGAGAAGTTGTTTCATTAGGATGTAGGGTGTAACTTGTGATCACTCTGGGTTATAGTTTATTTAAAAAAAAAAAAAAAAGGATAAAAACCCCCTAATACTCAACAATCTAAAACTATCACCTGAAAGTATACTTAAACGCATAAAATATGCATTCTAAATTGTAAGCAGTTTGTGGGGTAGAAAACCTGGCTGGCTACCCTGTAGTTAAGAAAAAAGATGCAAAAGAATATATAGCCCTAAAATCAACATACAGTACTAAAATACATTTCAAAACAATATAGTGTTTAAGAACAAAGATGCAATCTCAAGTGGCAGCAAAAGGGTGAGTAAAAATAGGAATTTGGCTCAGTAATCCAAGCCAGATAAGGACCACAAAAGCTCTGAATGAAGATGAAATGATGAGGTTCCAATGCATCTAGTGTAGCTGGATGTGGAGAAAGTAGACAGTGCATCTTCTCAACACACCCTATGAGTTAGGGAGCAGAGTGGGATATTGGAAGGTGGATTAGGGGAGAGGGCAGAGTTAGGCTTGGAGGAATTTGGGGTATAGCAAGGAGCTAACTGACTCCCTGGGACAAGTCACCTGGCTTCATGCAGCAGCTACTGTTAATATTTGATTAAACAGTATGTGAAAAAAATTGTGCATCGTAATGCATATGCTCAAGGGGCAGAAATAAGGCTGCCCATTTAAGCTTAACTTTTGGTATTTCCTGGCTTTTCAGTGCTTAAATGTGCAACTTTAATACTGCATAAATGTGTGTTTTACCTTTGTTTTCTAGGTGTTTGTGGGCCTTTTTTTTTCCTGACACCTGAGGTCAGCTAGGCTTAGCATTTTTAAGGTGAGCCTGTGAAGCAACTTTTTATGCATATTCCCAGTGTAACCAACTCCACGTACTGGGTTAACCTTAATGATATTGATGTGGAGAGATTCTTTAAGCCATCACCAAATTAACTGACTAGATGTATGCTAAAAGGGAGATCTTTGATTCCTCCTTTCCCAATCTCAAGATGCAGAAGTGAAGCCTTGTTGCTTATGTATGGGTCCTTGCTTAACATATTTGAAAGAGTTTCAAGAGAAAATTTTCCAGATAAGATGGGGTATTTGAGAACCATTATGCCCCCCAGCCATTGGAAGTTCTTGATGTATGTTAGCATCTATGTAGCACTTTGCAAATATTGAGTGCTTCTCATTTCAATCCTGTAAGGTAGCTAAATGTTATCTGCAATTTACAGATGGGGAAAGAGAGCCAGAGAGGTTAAGTAAGTTGATTAAGAGAAACTGGTGTCAGAGCTGACAAGAATCCACCTGCAGGAAGTGCCTGTGAAGTCAGTGGGGCTCTGTACCAGTGTATGGGTCCATTTATGTGGATCATAAATGCAAGAGTAGGGCCTAGTTTGCTAAATGCATTCTAGGCTTCAATATAAGTATGGACATTCCTGTCAGTTTAAAATCTTTGGATGGCCTTTCTGACTGCCAGTATAAGAGAGAGGTAAATATACCTCTAAGAATGGAAGCACTTAAAGGTGGATATTGAATATTAATCCAACAGCATGAAAGACATGTTTAAAATTCTAAGTTTTTTCTATGTTGGTGGATGCCATTTAAATTATCCCAGACTGATTGAAGATTATAGTTTTGTATGTTATAGTGAATATTTGATATTGTACCTGTGAATATTGTATTTCTATTAAGCAGCTACATTAGGTATCTTGTTGTTAAGCAATTAATCTCACTACAGAACCGATGTAATTACAGAATAATCTAATCCAGTTTCTTGTTAACAAAATGACAAGACTATGTGGATGACAAATTCTTATTTGCAGTTTAGATGCACTGTTAGCAAAAGAAAGCTAGCAAGAAAGCTGTTTGGTTAAAAAGGTTGGGATACCATTATAGTGAGCGTGCATGCTGTATGTATATTTCCAAAAATAAAACTGGAAAAATCAGCATGGCAATTAATATCTTACATAGAAAACGACAGATTTTGCTTTACAGATCTGTTCATTACAGTGGGGTGCAAACCTTGGCAGAATTTGGCTTGCAGTGTTATAGCATTAGCTTGTTTACCTGATAATATGTATAACATGCAGTTCACCTCTAACTATTGGGGAAAAATGTTAATTTTCACTTAGCTCAATATGTTTTTATTATGTTCTGTCATGTTCACAAATGTAAAGCTATTTTAAATTAAGGTCTATTTTAGGCTTCAAAGATAAGTGCTAAAATCATTTATAACCTGTTAAGCAAATTTTTATAATCAATTGCCTTACAAAATGTTTACCAACTGCAAGAGAAAAGCTTATGCAATTTTAATTCCTGTGAGGAAAAGCATATTTTGGTTTAGAAACTATTGTTATTCTGTGCTGCATAAAACCATCTGTATTGCATCTCAGGCTGTTTTTATCAGTTGCCATCAAAATAACAATGCGTTACTTTGAAGAGAATGAGAGAATACTAACACTTATATCCTGTCACCTTTTATAACTGTATAGGTTTTACAGGCGAATGGCTTGTTGGCTCAGAAGATAAATACATTTAAATTGGAATTTTCTTATATTCCTGTTACCTTCCATGCAAATAACTTGTTTGATGGCAAATTAATGACTTAATACCTATTTGTTTTGGTTTCTACAGTGATAACATATGCAAAGTCTTTTATTTATAATGCAATAAAATGTAGCTGGTCATGTGTATATCTATATTCTCTCTCTCTCTTGCACATGCACACATGCATGCATGTGACCAGCTGTCGTTTCATATAATATATATTTTGGGATGGTATAACTGGGATGGTTTTTCAGGAGACTGAAAATGAGAATTTGAAAGCCATGAGCATTCATTAATTACAAGTATTTTAACTGAATATTTCTGAATTAGTCGAACAACTAACATTTACATTTTTAAGAACTACATGACATCAACTAATGGGATCTGGTCTAAATACTGAGGTTTACTTTTGGTATATGCTTCTTTGTCCTTACATTTTGCTCAGCTGTTACTAGCATCGTGCTGCTGATACGGACATATCAGTGTACATTTAAAAGAAGGCCGACTAAAATGTAAGCTCTTTTACAACTGACCTCTAAATGATTGGCTGTATACAAGTACTCCTTCCAAAAATAAATAAAAAATTGGGAAACTTATAAACAGGAACAGAAATACATTGTTTTTGTGTCTCGTACCATTACCTTGACTTCCTTGCTGCTAAATCTGTCCTTGACTCTTCCATCTGACTTGCCCTCTTTCACTCCACTGAGCCTCCACTTAAAATCTGTATCTGGCCAAATCCAACAGCTTTTTCTTAATCTTCGCTTTTTGTGACCTATTCATCATGTTCAACGTAATTGACAACATCATTCTTTGTAGTTTTGTCCTGCTTTGCCTTTCAAAGCTCTGGGCTTGGTTGGCTTTAGTACATATAGGTTATTGCTAAAAAATTGTCATTTCTTCCTCTACAGTATATCCAAATGTATCCCTCCTCCTTATCCCTATTTCCAAACACTCACTTCTTACCCAGACTACTTCAATCTTCTTCCTGATCTACCTAATTCCCACATTGCACACCTCTGGAGTATCCAAAATACCATTGCCAAAGTCCTCTCCAGCTACTCTGACCATGTCATTCCCCCTCTGAGTCTCTTCATTTCCTCATCTTCGTCAATATTAAACTGAAACTCCTCGCCCTTGTCTTCAGGGAACTGCACATCTTTGAACATGCTTGGATGTTATCTCTTACTGAGTGTCACTCTTCTGCTTGAATCCTACACTCTGATAATCTTGTTTCCCTTCATGCCTGTTTGTATCCTTCCCATGATGACCTCTGTGCTTAAATATCCAGGATCCTGTCAGCCACTGTGTCTCATTCACCTTCATATTCTTCAATAATGACCCACACAAGCTTTATAAAAGTGTTGGCTACATCACCTTGACTCATGAGTTTTACCGTTGGCATGAATGGTTTTGAGTGAGGTATGAACATGTGAAAAGGTAGTAATAAGCAGTTTTAACTTTTATTTGACCAGTCTCAAATTAGTAAATAACAGATCAAACCAGAAGCCAGAGAAATGCTAAATATTATGGATGGGGCTGGTAACACTCCCCGACACTACATACAGTTGCTTATATTTTTGACAGTTTTTAACCAGATGGGCTGAAATTTTGCACATCAGTGCCCACCTCTGACCAAATGTGTATGTGTGTGTAAATTTCAACCAAAATAGTTCAGCTGTTTCTGAGAACTTGACATTTCATGGGGAAGGGAAGTGGCTTTTGTATCAAGGATGTGCCTTTTGTCTTCCCTGTGAAAAGCCACTCAAATGTGGCCAAATTATTAGTCTTTAAGAACTGCGCGCTCTCGGCTTCATAGGTAAAAACACAGAACATTCCACTTTCAATAAACATGGTTCAGCCTGGGGCTGGACAGCACTTTGCCTCAAATTAAAGCTCTGTACTGGTGCAGGTTGTACTGGTGTTGGGGCTAAGCACCGGAGCTCAGGGCAAGGGGCCTGTCCCTCCTGTGCTCTCAGTGCTCCCCTCTGCTGATGCCCAGGCAGCATGGAAGAGGAAACTGGATATTTCCAATGCAGAGAAGACAAGCCAGAGCAGGGCGCATAGACTGGGACAGAGGCCTGGATGGGGGTACATTACTGGGACTGTGGGCTGATGGGGGAGTACAGCAGGAACCTGAGGCTGGGTATTTTGGTGGGAGGTGGCTGGTCCTATCTGGTCGAGAAGATTAGGACTGGGAGCTGAGGGGTGAGGTTAGGACTGGCTGAGCAAGCAGAGTAGGAGTGGGAAACACTGGGGACAGGAAATAAAGGCAGGGGGAGTAGGCAAATGGAGTTTGGGAGGTGGAGAAGAAAGAGAAACAGGTTGGATGAGGAGCTGGGAGGGGGAAAACTGAAAATGACCAGGCACAGGAGTGGGAAGGTGATTGGGAATGGCTGGCCAAGGGTTTGGGACTTGGTGATGCGTTGGAGGGGATGAGTAGAAGAGGTTGAGCATGAGGGAGGAGTGGGAAGGCAGAACAGTCTGTGCCCACTAGAGGACACTCCTCTCTCGAGTCCAGAATGGCACTCGTGATTTTTGAGTCTTGTCATTCATCTGGCAGTAAATATTTGTGAAACCCTTTGGCAGTGTCTCTCCTCCCCTTCTAGTGCTGGTCTACACGGGATGAAAAGCTGTTAACTGCTGTCAGTTACTCTTTTAGCTCAAATGGCAGAGGTGTCTGTGGTGGATGTAAAGGTTCCAAACCCTGTTGATGACCCATGTGGGTGTCAATATGACGTGGCATGATGTCATTTCTGATTTTTCAACTTCATTTTAAAAAACTTAGTAAATTACGTATGCACCCCATCCTCGTGTTAGAACTAATTAAAGTTGCATACTCAAACAGGAAATCCCTGAATGAACGCTGCCCCTCCCTTGTGCATATGCATTGAGACAAGTCTAATTACAAGAGCACATGCTCGTTTTATTCCCACAGGACACCTGCCTCATTAAATACAGAGGATGGACCTGCTCTGTGAGTTAATCAAGGCTGTCTAGTGAAGAAGGCTGTTCTATGTAGAACCCCTACATCTCTGTTTTAACAGGAAAAATGAGGACCTGGGAAATTATAGACCAGTCAGCCCAAAGTTGATACCTGGAAAGATAATGGGACAAATGATTAAGAAATCAATTTGAAAGCATGCAGAGGAAAAGAAGATAAGTAATAGGCAACGTGGTTTTGTCAATAACAAATGCCAAACCAAACTAATTTCCTCGTTTGCCAGGGTTACTGGCCTAGTGGATAGGGGAAGGCGTAGACCTGATATACTAGATTTTTAATAAGGGTTTTGACACAGTCCCACATGACAGTCTCATGCAAACTCAGAGAGTAAGGTCTAGCTGAAATTACCATTAGGTGGGTGCATAACTGGTTGAAAGACGATGCTCAAAGAGCTGTTCTCAGTGGTTTGCTGTCAAATTCGGGGGAGCTGTATCTAATGGGAGCCTGCATGGTTCAGTCTTGGTACAGTACTATTCAATGTTTTCATTTATGACTTGGCTAAAGAAAGGAGAGTGTGCTTATAATATTTGCGAAAGACAACGAGCAAGGAGGGGGGTTGCAAGCGTGTTGGAGGACAGGATTAGAATTCAAAATATGTGACAAATTGGAGATCTGGTCTGAAATCAACAAGATGGAATTCAGTATAGACAAGTGCAAAGCACTACATTTAAGAAAAGAATCAAATGAGCAACTGCAAAATGAGGAATAACTGCTGGGTAATAGTACTGCAGAAAAGGATCTTGAGGTTATAGTGGATCACAAATTGACTGAGTCAGTAACATGATGTTGCTGCTAAAGAGGCTAAGATCTGGCATGTATTAACAGGAGTCTCATATGTAAGACTTGGAAGGCAATTGTCCCACTCTACTTGGCACTGGTGAGGCCCCGGCTAGACTATTGATTCCAGTTCTGGGCACCACACTTTAAGAAAGTGCAGAGAATGTAGGATAAGAAGTAATCAGCTTAATCTGCAGAAAGAGAGATTTAGGTTATATATTAGGAAAATCTTTCTAATTACAAGGTAGTTGAGTTCTGGAATAAGCTCTCCAATGGAGGCTGTGGAATCCTCATCACTGGAGGTTTTTAAGGATAGGTTGGACAAACATCTGTCCAGGATGGCATACTTGGTTATGCTGCAGTGCTTGAGGTCCCTTCCAGCTCCATGTTTCAGGGGTGTATAATGCTAGGTACTCTGAAAAATCAGGTCCTAGGCTTTCAAATTGGGCATCCAAAATTAGTAGATACTTTTCCTTATCTGTAAAATGGGGATAAGACCTACTCATCTCACAGGTGTGTTGTGAAAATAAATTGTGAAGCATTCAAATTTTATAGTGATGAGTTTAGTAGAAAAGACCATAAGGAAATTAATGAATACTGTCTGCAGTAAAGAAGGGATTGGGGCCAGGAACTGACTGACGAAGATAAGATATGAATCATCATCCATCCAGTGCACTGAATGAGCCAAAAGTTCTGTGGAAAAAACAGTATGTGATCATGCAATTAAAGACTGTCTCATAATGCATCTGCTCAGGTGGCCAAATGAAGGTTCCACTGGCATTATGAGAGGGTTTTGCTTTCATGATTTGCATTATATTATGATAACTTCATACACCCCCTCTGCCCCCTCAAAATATTAAAAAGACATTTTAGTTTAAAAGTCAAGGTCTCAAAAGTTAGGAAATTCTGGTATTTGAGTGCTTCGCTTTGCAAGCCCAACAATGTTCTTGTACTTTGTGTGTGTGTGTAATTGGCACAATATAATGTATACTTTGTGAAAGCATGCATCTCTCATAATAGTATTTATATAAACTCGCTATCCTTCCTCTTGTTCGACATATTTTCCCCGTGTATCATGTCGTATCTAATTTAGATTATAAACTCTTTAAGCAAGGAGCTTGTTTGTCTCTGTAAAATGCTACCCAATATAAGCAATATGTTCTATGCCAATAGAACTACATACAAATGTTAAATACAAGACAGCACTCCCTTCAACCCATAACATTTATCTTTAATTCAGATGTAGAGCTACATATTTATACCAAAATTCCAATGAACAATCAGCAGGGATAGCATCATTATTGTGACTCCCCAGGAAGGTCACTCTAGGGAGTGCCTTCATCATAGCCTTTCATTTACCACCCCATTTCAAACTAGTTTCCCTCTTTCCTGATCCCCCTTCCTCTCCTTTCTCTTCACCCTTATCAAGTAGGATTCTTATCTTGTTTCTGATGGGAGTTTCAGCAACATAATAAGAGTCTTTAACTTCTAAAAGAAACTGTGGATGAGTGTACAAACTCATTTCAACTCAGATCTGCAGTAACATGAAACCAGCAGATTAAGCATAGCTATGCCTTTTTTTAGGAATAATTTTTTTCTCCTTTTGTTTCCTTTTACTAATTTGACTAACGTTTTTAAGGTAACATACACAGCAGTCCTTCATTAAAACGACAGGAAAAGTATTCAACAGTAATAACCCCACACATTGCAGGATCAGCTATTGAAAACTGTAATGTTTTAGATGATTACAGTAGAATTCTGTACTTTTTTTGAGAGTGAATATATTTTAAAATGCTGGAAACAGCAAGCTTTAAAATTATTCTGTTAGCGTGCATGGTTTTGAGCATAGTGTCTGCTGAGTCATAAACACTTAGTTTCAATCATATGGTATGTGGGAGGAGATATAACAGCAAACTGAGAAGTTCGGATGGATTTACTCCTTACCTAAGAATCTTACATAATTACTACACATTCCTCTAAGAAATAAAATTGTAACAAACTGAGACATGTTAGTTGTTTACGAGATAACAATTTAGAAATCTCTCAAAACCAAATAACATTACAGCAGTTTTGTAAAGCCCACATTAACATCCTGATTTGTTAAAGATACTATGCCAACAGATGCCTCAGGTCTCTGGGATACTGCCTGTGAGGTAACATTCAGATGGAATATGCTGGAGGAAAGCATAGCAATATCATGGGTAATTTTTAGAGGTCCGAAGATGGGTTTGGGTGATGGCTCTTTCAGATTGGAGCTGGAAGAGTAGGTGTTTTCATGAGGATTTCTCTGTTCTGGATCATGTCCCTTCCTGGATGCCCCAGAACTCAGATTTGTTAGCTTCTGGTCATGCTAAAGATGGGAAGAAGTTAGATGTGTGGTGGTTATTAAGGCTATAATACTGTGAGGCTGTCTAGAGCAGAGGATGGGTGCTATAAAAAGTTGAAATAAATAATTTACTTTTAAGTATTAATTTCCATGTTTCTTTCTCAATAGCCTGCACATGAAGTGTGCTCAGTTTACCAAAAAATTAAAAAAAAATATAACTATTAATCCTGCAAATTTAGGATCAGAAAATCAAGCATATTTGTTTCCTTCTAGCATATCAGTGATGATAAAAGTTTTGAGGCATGCAGTTATAACGGGGGCATCCCACTGCTATCAGTGGGATTGCACAGATGTAAGTGGCTCTGTAGTTGGGATTCTTCTGCTGTTGCACAAGAAGGATTAAATGTAGCTCACTCTCCCATAGCTATGCTGGCTGTGCAGGACTAACAGGTAAGAGTAGCAAAAATGTACTTGTTCAGGTGAATGGATGTGACTGTGTGTAAAAGGAGCAGGTCTGTTGAGTAAGAAGGTGCCATTTTCAAATGGTTCCTTTTCAGATCAGAACTACACATCAGAGGTGCCTTGTGTAACAAGTTGTTGAACTTCAGTAACCTTAACAATATATCGAATGCTCCAGTAGCTGGATTGAGAGACATTTGAAACCTGCTTTCTCAGGTCATTTTTTAAGCAGTTTTTCTATTGTTCTGGCTGTGTCTCATTTTGGTTCATACCTCCAAGAGAATATGGGACTTTGCCACTGACTTCATCACTAGAAGTAAATATGAAGTGGCCTACCTTTCAGAGGGAGCTGAGGGTGCTCAACTCTTCCGTAAATTAGGACATAAATTTATATTGTGTTTAGTAAAATATTCCCAAAATAGTTTCTAAAACAATTAGCGCATGCATGCGTGAGAGAGAGAGAGCAAGCCTCAAAACTAAATGTTAAAGACATTGACATAAATTGTCCAAAAGAAGCATTATTTGCTGTAGCTCCAGTTCAAAATAGCACTTACACTTGCTTAAAGTTAAGCACATGTTTAACTGCTCTCCTGAATAGGGATGCTTTCCTCTCCCTGCTTTAATTTACCATGTAGGATAGCAATGATTATGCGCTGATCTGGAAACTGTAGAATACTTAGCCACTATGGTCAACGTTTATCAAGATTTTCTTGCTTTTGTTTACTTAAGTCTGGAGTTGAATTATTTGAATGATTAGCTTTTAATTTAATCTATTTGGCTAAATTAAAAACAAACAAACAAAAAAAACCCTCAAGCAGCTCCCTGATGTGAAGAACTAGAGACCTGATGGGTTATTCCAGTGATTGGCACCGGATTTAAAATATTTGTATTTGTGTGCCCTTTCTAACTATTTACCGGAAGTGTCTGATGATAGTTTGGAGAATGAGGCTAGCAGACGTGTATATTAAGGAGTTTGGCGGTCTCCTACACATTGCATAAAATCACTACAGAGTTTGGCCCTTTCTGCTGTAATTAGCATAAGAGTGGGGCAAAACTAGGAGAGTCAGGACTTTCAATGTGCTGCATTAACAATGCTGTTTGGAGAATCTTTTTGTTCTTAATGCTTATCTAGTAGCCAGTACTATTTATCTTTTTAATCAGCCCTATGAATTTAAAATATATATACTTGGCAAAATAGAAATAGGGATGTATGTGTACACACAGGTGCATGCAGTGGAACAGTAGGTATACTTGCAGTTACTGAAGCATTTATTGAGATTACCTCGTGACCTAGTTACAGTCAATTCCTAATACACTTAACGCCTAAAGTAATGCTTTTTGTATGTTTACTTTTTTTTACTATGTAATATGTGACATTAGAACACATTAAGGCCTGGATCCTGCAAATGTTTACCCACTGGCTTAACTTGATGTGTACAAGTAGTCCCACTGGAACAAGAAGAGAAGACTATCTGAAATACCATTACATCCCATCTTCCCCTCCTCCCCCCTCCCTTTCTAATGTACCAATAATACATATTTCAATTAATTGGACTCAATGGGACCACTCATGTAAGTTCTTTGAAGCTTTGGGGTCAAAGTCACTAATTACATTTGAAAATCTAAGCTAATAGATTTATATCTAAATTTTAAAATTACACAATTTTAAATTAAATATAACTTGTTGAGAAAGCACAAGTATGTTTATACTTCACGTGTTAGGTTGCTTATGCACATGTACTAATAGTTTTCAGTCTACTATCTACTTTTTTTACTTTTTTCCATATTGACTTTAAATTAATAGACTTTTTTACAGACTTCTGACATTCATAGGTAAGGGAAACTTAGTTCTGTGGAAAATTTTCTGCTATCTAATTAGCTTTCATCTGGCAAGTGTGATTTTTAACCTATGAACTTGTTTCATTTGCTGTGTTGTATTGAGAGGATTAAATTTCATAGACTTGAATAATCTATTTTTAATTCAGTTGTCAGAACTCAACATGAGAAGAACTATAATATAAAAGAAAACATTATTGAAAATAGCAAATACAATTTAAAAATTTCACAGGAGTAGAAAATGTTTGAATTATTGGTTGATGTGGCTTTCAGTAATATTTATCAGTAACTCCAGTTCTAGAGTCTGGTTTAATAAGATTTTTTTCCTCTGCAGAAATTGACTAGTAATCTGGTTACTAAAAGAATCTTTCCAGAAGCTAACATAACCTTGAATGAGCTAGAGAGTACTTCTGATCTTTCTGATGAACATGAAATCTATTCTTTATGATGTTCCCAGTTGGATGTAATTCATGGTAAATGCCCAAGAGTAATGCACAAAATATTAAACAAAAGGCTCAGTTGCCCCACATTTATTCATGTTGTTAAACAATTTAAATTAACAAATGATAGTAATTTAAGCAGGAATGGAAAGGGTACTTTCACTAAGAGATAATCACAACATGACACAGGCTGCGAAGATTTTATTCCGAGTGGGCACCGGCTGTGATTGAATTGGCACAGTGTCTGCAGGCCAGTGCTATAACTTCCCTTAACAATAAGACTTCATTAAACTTCAGTATTTAAGTTGTTTTGATAGTGCACTATTTACTTTTTTTCTTTATTTTCGTAATCTAATTGAGCGGTGTACCTCCATTTGTAAAAGAGAGCCAGTTCCAAAAGTATGTATTTGTGATCTCGTATTTTATGATCATATCCCAATGGAATAGATTGTGTGTGTTTGTACAGTTGATTAATTGTTAAATTTATTTTACTACTTAAAATTGGGATTTTTGACTACTTTTGTTATGTTCTGTGTGGTCTAGACTACTAGAATTAGTGTTATTCCATAGTATGCTGAATATTTTTATATTGACTAAAGTTTAGTCTATTGCTATGTAATAAGAGCTTCATATTGATTCTTGAAGGGTAATGTTGATTGAACTATCTGTTTAATAGAAGTTTGACTTGGAACTTAAAGCATAAAGTAGTAGAGGTATGATTGCAGGCTAACCTCTACTGTAGGCTAGTAGTCTTCATCACATAATCTCTGTATGATTTAGCACAAATGACTCATGAGAAGTGTAGCGACAGAACCGTGGTGCTGCACTGGCAAAACCTTTTAGGATATTTACATAAATACCTACCCAGGCGACCAGGTCTGACCAGATCATTTTTCACTTGTATTAAAATAGTGAGGAATTGACGTGCAATAAATAGAGAGACGTAGGTAAATGTGCTTATCTTGTGAAATGAGAGAAAGTAGACAGTAGTATGTCAGTGGTTTTAATCCATGTCAAACTGTTTAATGGCAAAATAATTGGGGTTTGGGGAAAAAGATTCCGATCTTAAATATGTGTTACTGCCCTACTGACCTTCTACTTTCTTTGTAGTAACTGGAGGGAATGTATGTGTTTGTAACATACATTAGTCTGAGTACCCAGTGAAAACCTGTGTGTGTTGTCTGTTTTGTGTGGTATTTTTGAAGAAACAGAGACTTCTGTTTCTCTTTCATTATTATATAGTTGAATTTCACTGGAGTTTGGCACAGAGAATATTGGAAGGATATGGCCTGTGTTATCGAGCTAATACTTATAATAAAAACATACATGTACAAAAGACTGCATGTCTAAGTGTTGTTAGATAAACTTTGCTATAAAAATTTGGTCTAATTTCACATTATATATAAAGTTCAAATGTCAAAAAAATGCTGCTACCTTTAATCAAAAGGAAAAAAATCAAATAAATCTCCCCTACAAAAATTGCTTAATTTTTCAATACACAGTAGAGCCTTTCCCCATATGATTTATTAGTTATTCATTTATTTAAAAGAAGAGGGGAAATTACTTAATATTAAGGGTTTTTTTTACCTCTTTCTTTTTTCTCTTCAATATTAGCATTTCACTCTTATCAGTGTGGAAAAAAATCTAAAAAGTTACAAAAGATATAGTAATCCCTAGGGAAAATGTAAACTGCATATTGACAAATATATTAGTAATGCATATTTAAAATGTTTGCTAAAATACTCAGTATATTTTGAAATAAAAATCTACACATCCAACAAAAAGATGAAAATCTTAAAGTACTGAATCATGTTTAATCTTCTTCTGAGCCATGATGGTCTTTAACTAGACTTTAGACATTGTGCTAGATCACATTAATATTTTAAAAATGTCATCCTGAGGGAAAAAAAGTTAATTACATGAATCAGTTCTATATTCCAGTTTCTCAGTTATGCTGCACTTGACATTACTGAATGCAGTTGGATAGACGGCAGGGCAATAAACTCATTGCTGTAAAACTGCTGTTCTGCTTCACTTAAACCAGTTTAAGAATAAAGAGGGGATCTTTTAATTGAGAAACTCGCACATTTTTTACTATTAACCTGTTTAAACTTGAACATGCTCTTATATTATATGCAAAAGCTATGTTAAAGGAACATATAGGTTGCCAAGTCAAGTAGTCTAAATTTGGGAACTGCCGGATTCAAGGTTCTCTGTGCAACCGTAATTTGTCTCACTTGTGCACGTGCATTATGAGATTGTCTTTACTTACGAGATCATATACTGTCTTTTCCATTCAGGACACTGGATGAATGGTATTCATTGCATGAACAGCTTTTTAATAATTTGTTTTATCCTCATTATTCAATATATAGTTCCATCCTTTATTTACTGCACATTGTGCAAATTCTGCTCTGAAGACCGAATTAGTAATTTCTTCATTGCTTTTTTATGGCACTTATCAAGATAGCATCTGAGTGCTTCAGAAATATTAAAGAATTTATTTTCAAAACACCCTGTAAAATGAGGGACTTTTATCCCCATTTTACAGATGGAGGAACAGAAAAGTTTTGATTAAAAAAGTCTACATGAATTTTGGGTGCGAATTTGAGACACCTACGGCCTGATTTTTCAGAGTACTTAGCATTTTATAGCTGTTTATATGTTGAAAGCACAGATTCCATTAACTTCAGTTGGAGCTTTGAATGCTCAGCACCTCTACAAATTGGATCCCAGGGCCCAAGTCAATCACCAAGAAAATGAGGAACGCTCAATAAGTAACCACCTGTGAAATATTTGGCCAATTTTGTTCCAGCAACACACTAACTCTGTGGCAGAGGCAGAAATATATAATCTAGTTGTGTAATCGACTGCCTTAAGCTTTTTCTTACTGCAGTCCCCTTCTTCAGTCACTAAAATTTCCAATTTCTATAACAAACAAGGTAGATGTCCTACAGACAACAGCCTCCTTCACTACATAACCCATCCCCAGAACATCCTGTTCACTGAATGAGGCAAGAGTCGTGTGGGGGGAAAAAAATTATATGATCATGTAATTAAAGACTATACAGTAGTAATGCAGACATTGAAAGGGGCAAATTAATGTTACATAGGAAATATTAGAATAAAGGATGTCTAACTTCTGACTTTAGATTGTGTGCAACCTTACTGCTCTTTTAACATACCTTTTTTTGTATAATTTTCTAGATTTAAAACACCAAACTCATTATCTGGAGTCATATTGCCACCTATGAGATTCATAAGCAGAGTTGGAAAATTTAGATCCACTGCACAGACTCCTGTCATTTGAACTAACTGAGAAACTGATAGCAGTAGTAGGTTTTAATTGTTTCTGTGGACCAGCTCTAGAGGGGAACGAGATACTTTTTGCTAATGGATTTCAGAGATATTTGCTGACTGAGGGATGATGAGACTCAGAAATATTTGTTTCCATTCCAGGTTTTGTATGGTGGCATGTTCTCTAATGGTCACAGATATTCCTGCCCTTGTTTCTCTCAACCCAAGCCTGACACCTTATTTTCCTTTCCCTGATAGCCTGTCTATATCTCAGTCTTTTCTTCTGCCACCAACTCTTTATCTAAGTCCCTGTTCCTCAGTCCCCTCATGGATCCTAGTCCTTGCCTAACCACTCCATTTCCCCCTTCTTTTCCTCTGGGGTACTCATTTGATCTTAGTCTATGCCTTCCTTTCTTCTTACACAGCCAGCATATTTTTCCCTAATTTTGTTCTCTGAAATAGGTGAAGCATTTTTTATTAAACTTTTAATCTCAGGCAGCTGCCTATCATTGAAAATTTCAGCCCAAATGATTGAAATTAGGCAAAGTTATAAACAACAACAGGGTCTTAAAATGAGACTCATCAAACCATATTAGATGGAGTTATAGAACAACCTGTAATGAACCATTTTAAAGTAAATTTCTGTAATTTCATATAAATTTATAAATCTAATGGGTGGAAAGTGAAAGGCAGGGTCCGTGTGACTTAGGTAACTTCAATGGTATAACTATTACAGTATATCGTACAGCCGGTGCATAGGAGGCTTACAACAGATTGTGCAATGTAGAAGGATGAATTTACAATCTAGTCCTGATCCAGCTCCCACTGAAATTGTTAGACTCTGGACAGGCCCTTATATGTGGACTCTAGTTACAGGATAATGAACCTGCAATTTTGTTCTTAAGACTCTTGCTCCATAAACATCTTAATGTCCCCTAATTTCTTGTATCTGAGATGCCTCATCTACAACTTTTCTTGGAGGGTTGGAGGCTTAATTGTTAATTCTAGTACATGTGCACTAGACTATTGTGTGCTATGTACTATTACTGTTATACTTCACTATGGTATTATGTATGTGATGCAGAAATTTCACCTTCCTTGTCTACATTCTGGTTCTTAGATGCACGTGAAGCTGGAGTACTAAGTGGCTGGATCTATCTATTGGAAATAAATGTATCTGTTTCTTTCTCTTCTTTTTGTAACAGGTAAAACAAAATCAGAGCTCTTATTTAAGGCTAGATTGTAGTTTCGCAATCTGCTTTGGGAAAGGAGTTGTGCATAGCTGCTAGCCTCCAGAGCTGAGCTAGCTCAAATTGTGGTTTAATTAGCTAGACTTCTTCCTCTTCTTCCCCTTTTGCTGAGAGGAGGGACATAATTTGCGTTACCCACTTCATAGAGCAGCATCCTCACCCCACCCAGTCTCCATGGGCATAGGCAGCTGCTGAGCAGGGGGAGGTGGAGTTGGGGACTTTGATTCTTTTCCAACTCTTTGATCACTTGTTTGCAGGGAGAGAGCATTGGGTAAATAACTCCGGCTACTCCCCCTGTGCTTAGAGCAAGACTACGTAAAGCAGTGGGGAGTGCGAGTTCTTATTTCTCTGCGTGGCTGAGTACAGGGTGTAAAAGCTAGCTCATAATTAATAGGCTTGTTGTATGTTTTCATGTGAACAGTGTGCCCCGAATCCCTGAAATAATTTTCATAAGTATGTCCTGGAAAGGAGATGGAAAAGGAGTTCTTGATAGGATAATTTAGTTCTGAGACATACTGTTTTTCCTTTTACTTGCAATACATGAAGACGTCCAATGGGTTTTTATAGCCTTCACTAAAGTGGGATGACTATAACTGGGTTGTCAGTATTAAAAGAACACCTTATGAAAGTCGTGACATTATCCTGTCACACTCATTGATTGTTAGAGCGCTTCATTATAGAGCAGACTGGCTTTAAACTGTTCAGCAAAGAGAGATGATAGTCTGCAGAAACTGAGCTATGTATTCAGTAATTCCAGACTGTCTTCCACAATTTAACATCGTAAGACTTATCTTTTAGGTGTTATGAAATGCATGTTTACAACTTGTGCAGATTCTGACTTCTTTTGTGATTAACAATTCCGGTGTTACAATAAACTTGGAAACTGCCTTGCTGTAGTAGAACTCTCACCTCATGCTAACTGATTTCATTACCGGAATCTTCAATTTCATAGCCAGATTTGTCACCATCCAACAGTGGCACTGATGCTTCAAAATCGTGCTCGCCTTTTTAACCTTGGCTGTGATCTTGAAAACAACCCAATGCTTAACTTGAAGAATGTGAGCAGCACCATTGTTATCCATGCACATGTGTGTGCGGAAGGCAGTGGTTTGTCCTCTTGAGGTTAGTGGTGCTATTCAAGTTAGGCAAGCCAGATTTATCCCATAGGCTTTAGTCTGGATTTCTGTGTATTTGATCTGTGGTGCAGAAGGCTTGCTGAAGAAGTGTCATTTTTCCACTTAAACACTCTTTGTAGTGCATGTCTATCTGATTATATCTGTGCTATCTGGTCTGTCCAGTACTACTTCCTCGATCCTACTGCATGATTGCTATGAAAAGCTATTCTGAAATAATTTTACTGCATCACAGAGTCCCCAAAATGCTATATATCCTCAGCGTATTAAAATGAAACCCACCAATATTAATACCTGATACAGTTTGACACCAGAGGGACCCGTTATTAATGCAGTTTTACTTGTAACTCATAAACCTGAGAAATAAATGATGAATCTTATGATGGTTAAGAATGATCTTAACACTTACACAAAAGGTTCATAAATGATGCATTAAATGTAGAATTATTCATCTTAGAAGTCAATCTGAAGTGGCAACCACTAGAAATGCAGGATTTTTTCTGAAAAACTTTACATAAAACATGCATTGCAATGTGGATTTAATGGATTTTGTGCAGAATTTCATATATCCCTCTCTGCAGAATGTTTGCTTGTTAATGGTCTTCATGGAACATTAGCTGTTAACATTTGGTGATGGCAATCCTGATAAATAATATGATGTTTGCATTAATTCATTAAGGATTTTAGTCTGGAAACATTAATATTTCAAGTGATTGCTACTAGGTAAAGTTTTTGTTTGATTTGTTAATTTTAGGTGATGCTTAGGCTGAGATCTGGGAGTAGTGGAAACTCCTCTCTCTTTTTGTACTGCTTTGATTTTAAGATCTCAAGTATTTTTGTAGGTAGAAGATAGCTGTCCACAGCCTGTCTAAATGAGGTGGGAGGTGTGGGTTAGGGATGCAGAGCTACTCCACAGTCACTGCTCAAGGTTCCCCTTGCTACTCCAGAGGGGTAATGGTCACTAATGTAGGTACGTGAATATCCAATGGCCAGATCCCCATTTTCTCTGCTGCCACAGCTCCTTCTATGGCAGCTCCAGAGAAGCCTCCAATGAAGATCAGCTGTGTGGCACACAGGTTCCAGTAACCGTTCCTGCTCCCTCCCCAGGTGCAGTGGAATTGCGCCTGTTCCACTAAATTCAGGGTCGTCTTTAGGACTTTTGGGTATTTCTCCTGAACAAGAGTAGTGCTTTGACGGTGAAAGCTGCAAGATTATGCTAAAACCCTCCAGGTCATGGTGTGTTGCTTAAAACAGCCAGCTAAAATTGCAAAGCAGAGGTGAAAAGAACCTGCTTAATTCATGGACTATACTCATATCCTGTATTTTAGTTTTAATATTAAAAATACTTTAGTCATTGAATTTTATAGCAAAATGAAGATTAATTTCTGGTCTTTTATTTTTCCTTTTTTCTCATTAAAATACCAATTTATAATATTGACTAACATTTGATCTTGCATTGGTGGATAAAATCATTACTTTCAATAAAAAGTGGGAATATTAGAATTTTTAACCTACCTATAGATAATACATGCACTGTTCCTGCATGTGTCACAATTAGCTGTGTCTTGACCAGTCCGATATGAAAGCCTACAAAGATAAGAACATGATATCATTACAAGTGGTTGTTTTATCCTTTTTTGTCCTCTATCATTGCTGTTCATTAAACCAAAAGTTTTTTTTCCCCCATTTTAATGTTGATTATAAAATCTAATTGTCCATAGGAAATACACTGTCCAAAATTAGTGTTCTTCAACTTTTGAAGTTTGCAACATGAAGATAAGGGAATTTTGGAAATTATGAAAAACTTTATTTAATCATTCAGGGAGGAAAGGTAATGATTCAGTTTAGCTATGCTTCTATGAACATTTCTATAGAAAACTCTGAGCAAACCAATTTATATAAATACTAGTTTTAGATTACTTTTTTGTGCACCAAAATGCTAAGTCAAAATGTCTCATTACAAGACATAGCAATGGTGGTTTTACTACTTTCCTGTACAGCTGCCTTAGAAATTTCAGTAAACCACAGAGGTTTTACTAGCAAGCATTGCATGTATAATGTCATACTAATTGTGTAAAATATTAATTTGTACTCTTTTGATGGTAGCATTTTCTTTGGAAATTTTGCCTGAGAGGGAATGAGGTCACTGAAAGTTTGTTACAGTGATGATCTTAAAAATCAGCCAAAGGTAGCTTTCTTTCATAATACTTCCTTTACTCCCTTGTACTGTATCTACCTTCCATCTCATATTGTTGTGAAATGCATGGGAGACATCTCTGAATGTCCTTCAGTAACAGAAAGCAAGCATGGGAGGATCTGTCAAATTTATGGAAAAAGCAGAATATCTTTGTGAGTGTTAGATTTTGTTTGTGTCTTATAATTGCCTTCTGCTTTATGGGAAATTTTCTTACATACATACTGGGTTTTAAAATGGGAAAAAAGTTTTTATTCAGTGCCTATTTGTGTATCTTGTGCTACATACAAATTTTGGGGGAAATTCGACGTGTGTATGAAGAAAGTGAAATAAAATATTAAAAACTATTTTGTTTGATTGGTCAAACTGCCAGTTGATTTGTGGTTGCTTTTCAAATCTTCTTTATCTCAGTTTTCTATCACCAGAATAATCTCTTTTGTGCCCTTTACCCAGTAATATTAGGAATGATAAAATATTAGTTGATATGGAATTCATACTATAAAACTTCTACAAAAAGAAACCATTAATTATTGATGCAGTCAACCTAACTTGAGAAAATTACAATGTAACACACAGGCTGTTTACCTGCAAACTTCCTATCTGGTTACATTAAATGGAAAAATATTTAGTCAGTGAATTGAAGTGTTTGTTTCTTGTAGATAATCAGTTTCAAAGAATGCTGTCATTTCAAGGTCTGCAGTTAGACTTGTGCCCTCCATGTATTAAATTATTTTAGTGTCGAGCTTTGCTCTTGTATAACCTCTCTGCACCCTTCAGTGTTCTAATTGCACCTATTGTGGATAGAGACCTCCTTCCCTCTACTTCCCTGACAGACAATATAGAAACACCCCTCCCCCCAACTTCCCCATAACTATAAAAATAACTTCTGGTTTTCTTAAATTAGAGCTTTATTAAAGAGCAAATCCATAGATTATTAAATACTCACCTGTAGCCATATCACTCAAGCTACTCTACAGACCTAATTCTAATAGGAAGAATAAATGTTACTTAAGGAATTCACAACTCTTAATGACCCTTGAAGAATTCATGGCCCTACACAAGAGACATTCAGTATGTAGTCTCTATGGACATTTGCTCTCAGGTACTTGGAATGGCTATCTCATTACAAGAAGTAATTGTCACTGTTCACACATTCTCACTTTGTAATCAATGGTTGTGAATAGGCCTCAGCTACTCTTAACTGAACAGACCTACCCTCCTCCTTTCTTACCCTTGGATGTGTATATATATACACACCTCCTATCTGATTTCTGTTCCTTACATCTGATGAAGTAGGTTACAGCCCACGAAAGCTTATGTCTGCAAACGTTAAATTTGTTAGTCTTTAAAGTGCTACAGGACTCTCATTTTTTTATCTTCAAGATAGCTTATCTGATCTGTCACTACTCCCCTGCTTCCTATAGCTTCCAGGCTTGTCCCCTGGATTGACTGATGTGCTTAAATGATGTTTTTTCCAGCAGAACATAAATTAATCATGTCTTTGTTTAATTTTTGCTAACTGGTCAATTGGTATCTCTACCTTTTAGATCACTAGACCTGAGAGTAAGGAGACTTGTGTTCTCTGCTATTACTACTTAAAGTAGGACTACTTAGAATATAAACTTTAGGGTGCAGGGATGGTCTTTTTGTTCTGTGTTTGTATAGCGTCTAGCACAATGGGGTCCTGTTCCATGATCAAGGCTCCTAAACACTATGGTAATACAAATAATAATAATATGGCAAGTTGTAGCCTCATTGTGGCTCTTTTTCTTTATCTCTAAATTGGGAGCTATTGATCTTAACACATCCTCCTTTCTGAAGGACTTTTGAGATTTGTGAATGAAAAGAACAATCTTAAGTACTAACTAAAGAGCATCAATAATATATGTAAGAACCAATTAAAGTTAACTTTTAACCCATCAGGTTCAAAATGTAGTAACAATCACTCATTCAATAAAATTCTCTTTTTTGCATGTGGTGGTTAAATGTACGCATCATTACTTTCCAGGGAACTACTTCTTCGTGTTCTATCCTATTGTACGTCAGTGGGATGACCTAGTATCTCTCTCTGATGACATGAAAATTTTGGTTTGAAAGAGAATTTCAGAAGCCACCAACTTTCAAATAGTCCCATAACACCTAAGGGTCCATGTGAAACAGGATTTTTCCAGCATTATTGAGAAATTCAGATTTAATCTTCCACTCTAGGGATTACGTATTTAACATTCTTATTACAGGTGTGACATTTAAAAATATGTACTGATGAATCAATAAAGGGCATAAACACTACAGCATATAAGTGCCAGCTGTTGTAATCTAGTTCAGAAGGCACGTGGCATTGCTGTCTGTATATGGATTTAAACGGAAGATTGATCATTTACAATAAAATGCTAATATTTGAACAGATTTTGGTTGGACGTGCACACTAATTTGATGGTTATTTCACATTCTGAATACACAAACTACCACTTTAATATATTACCTATAGAACAAGTGCTCTCATCTGTGTGCAACTTGAGAAAATCATTCAAAACCAAGTATCTGTCTATCTTAAGCTTCAGCTATTTGCACTTAGTGTTGGATTATGGATTAACAGCAAAAATCAAAGAATAATGTTCATAGACACAGCATGCATTGTTTCTGGCCTAGTGATTAAGAATTTGCTTCAGGGCAAAAGGCAGGGAAGATGGGGGAGAGTAATCTGTGATGGAAATCTGCTCCAAGCTGCCAAATATCTGGCCAAAAATTAGTTCCATGTTTTGGATGCATTTTTACTTAACATGGCTGAAGGACAATTAGATCAGTTCTGTGGCTTTTTATGCTGTGCAGTATTTCTAAAGGAGGAGAGCCCTTAATGAATTGCTATATATTATTTAGATAAGTTGCTTTCCAAAATTCATCAGTTTCCAATACCATATTTGGCAGGCAATATTCTCTCTCTAGCCTATATTCAAGACTCTCAACTCCCACAGCAAACAATAGGTAGTGTCACCAGAGATCCATGCTTCTGAGATCTTAAGAAAACTCACATTCTACAATGTTGAGAAAATAAAGCTAGCTCCATACTCAGTACATATGTACAAAGGTGATGGCTTAGTTACTATGGCAAATATAACCGGCACTGTTGAGCAATTAAAATCTCACTCTTATTTTTGTATAGCTTTGCATTTAATTTCCTGGGTTTTCTGGTAAAAGGCTCATTTATGTTTGTTTAATTGTAGAGTTTGTTTGTTTAATTGTAGAGTTCTTTAGGACACTAGCTAATTTCCGGGGATTGCTTTAGGGACTGGCCTCTTCCTTAAAGGTTTCCTTAAAGCAGGAGGAGGAAAGGTTTCTGTGTACTGCTGTAAAAGCAGTGGGGATGAGGTCACCTGCATCTGGACTGGTCTCCCTTTTTTGTTGCCTCTGCTCTCCTGAGATGCTCTGTTTTCTCCCGCTCTTGGTTTCTGATCTATTTCTGAGGCTGGCACCACATATGAGGGATTGATACAGACCGTTGTTAAACTGTGTCCCAACCTTGGCTACACAAACAAAAATGCTCTAAAGATTTTTCATCAGTTTTGGTTTAACTTTTCCAATCAACTCTAGGGTGGTGATGGTGTGTTACCAGCTTACTGGCAACATGGAAGAGGGGGTCTGCTGGCTGAGAGAAGGAGGGCAGGAAAGATTGGTTTTCAGGGCTCAACAGGGACCATGAGAAGGCAGGAGGGTTTTGTTTGGGAGAGAGGGAAAAGGATCATGTAGAGGGTTGGTGCTTGTGTTGAAGGAAGGTTAGTGGAGCAGTATAAATGTAGTTTCTACCCTTTAGTTTCGAACCCTAAGGACGAGTATGCAATATTAATGTGAATTCTAATGATAACACATTCAAAGAAATTTTCTAGAATAAAACTTTGAAGCACTTCAAGGAAAAGTCATATGGGATTAAACATCCAAATACATTTTTAGTATTTGAATATCTACTCATTAAAGTGATCACGATAGTTTCCCCACCCTCAGTAGAAAGCGTCTGTCCCCAAGAGGTAGTCAGGATTAAATTCTGGCCAAGGTCTCAAAATCGAACTGTAGACAGGGAATCATTGAATGTGTGTGTATCTAGTGGGGTCTTACATGGATAGATTCTTGGCCCAACGCAATTTAATATTTTTATTAATGATCTGGTAAGAAACACATAATAATCACTGATTTAAATTTGCAGATGACACAAATTGGGGAAGCAGTAAATAGTGAAGAAGACAGGGAACTGATACAGAGTAATCTGGATTGCTTGGTAAACTGGGCTCAAGCAAACAACATGCATTTTAATATGGTTAAATGTAAATGTATACATCTAGGAAAAAAGACAATACTTACAGGATGGGGGACTCTATCATGGGAAGCAGCGAACGAAAAAGATTTGGGAGTTGTGGTGGATAATTAGCTGAACATGAATTTCCAGTATGACATTGTGACCAAAAGGGGTAATGTGATCCTCAGATGTGTAGACAGGACTATCAAGTAGGAGTAGATAGGTTATGTTACCCCTATATTTGATGAAGGTGCCACTGCTGCTGGAATATGGTGTCCATTCTGGAGTCCGCAATTCAAGAATGAAGTTGATAATTTAAAGATGGTTCAGAGAAGAGCCAAGAGAATGACTGAAGTCTTGGAAAACGTGTCTTATAGTGACAGACTCAGGGAGTTCATTGAGTTTAACAAAGAGAAAGTTAAGGAGTGACTTGATTACAGTCTATGGGTATGTCTACACAGCAAATAAAACCCGTGGTTGGCCTGTACGAGTTCACTTGGGCTTGCTGGGCCTGGGCCGTATCATTGTTGTATAGACTTCTGGGCTCAGGCTGGAACCCGAGCTCTGTGGACCCTTCCATCCCTCAGGGTCTGAGAGTCTGGGGTCCAAGGCTCTGAGCCCCGGAAATCTACACAGCAATGAAACAGCCCTGCAGCCCGAGCCCTTTGAGCCTGAGTCAGCTGCTATGGGCTAACTGTGGGTTTTTCTTTGCTTTTTAGATATATCCTTTAAGTGCTTACATGGGGACCACATTTAACATTGGGCTCTTCAGTCACACACAGAGAGAGAGATAACATGATCCAATAGATGAAAGTTGAATCTAGACAAAGTCAGATGGGAAATAAGGTATACAATTGTAACAATGAGAGTAATTAAACCATTGGAACAATTTCTCAAGGTTGTGGTGGATTCTCCATCATGGACTATTTTAAAATCAAGATTGGATGTTTTTCTAAAAGATGTTCTAGGAATAATTTTAGGAAAAGTTCTATGGCTTGTGTTATACTGGAGGTCAGCCTAGATAATCACAGTGCTCCATTCTGCCCTTGGAATCTATGAATGTAATTACACTCTGTGCACTCAAATGTAAAAGGAAAAGGGTACATGCACAGTTGATTTTCTTCGTACCTAACTTTATTTACCCATCCAGTTTTCCTCCCGACGTAGCAAAGCAACGTTCTTTAGTGAGGACTATGTGACAAGTTTGAACAGTTAAATTAAAAATAGTTTATTTTCAGTCAACTATGAAAAATAAACACAGACTGAGGATGCAAGTGCCGTTTGATTCATACTTATCTAAAATTAACATACTTTTTCTTAAATTGGAGTGACCGAGTAACTCTGTGGCTAAAACAGTATTCTGGAATGGTGGATACAATGTAAGTACAATTATTCTTCTAAGTTAAACTCCTTCTGTCAAGGATATCTATCTTGTTCACCTTGAGGCACTGAGATCACACTTTCTCATTTCCATATAATCATCTACTTAATAGAAAATTGCATGGAATTCATCTCGTTGCTATTCTCCTTCAGGCCGCTAAAGATGATGTTGTGCTTAACTGACAATTGCCTTGTAAAATCATGCGGTGAGGTCCTTCTAAAATACAAACCTGTTAAGAAATAGAGCTGTTAAAAGATGACCTTTTCTTCCTACCCAAACATACATGGAAATAGAAGCTTATGAACATGTTTTAGATGCACTGGGCAAGAATACAAATGACTGTACTTTCAGTATGAGGGGGAAAAGGTTAAATTCAGCTGCCTTTTTTTATTATTATTTTAATGGTGGTGGGGGAGGAGAGGGGAAGAATGCTGCTTGAGGTAGCAAGAGTCCAGGTTATAAACCTAGTAATATCCATTCTTCACTAATTATTAGAGCTGGGCTAATGAACTACAGTGGGAAAGTGTAGTCTAATGCGAAAATGTAGTCTAAGCATTTCAACAACCCAAAATTTGATTGACAATCCTGACAACATTGGGTTCGTCGGAAATAAAAATTGTTCGCCATGAGTACACTGAAAGGAAAATTAATATGTTTAATTGTCTTCTGGATAATTGGACTGTCTCTGCTACTTGATGGTTTTCCTTAACAAGCCATCAGAAAGGTAATTATTTGAGTGTTTGTAAATATGATATATTATAAACAATAGTGAGGTAAATATGAAAGCATACGGTACTGTCTTAGACATGTTTTACAAAAATTAAAATGGAAGTGCTTATTAGCTTCTATTATAGGACAGTGGTTCTTAACATTTCCAGACTGCTGAACCCCTTTTAGGAGTTGGTTTTGTCTTGCGTACCCCAAGTTTCATTTCACTTAAAAGCAACTTGCTTACAAAAAGTCAGACATCAAAATACAAGTGTCACAACACATTATTACTGAAAAATTGCTTACTTTCTCATTTTACCATATAAAATAAATCAACTGGAATATAAATATTGTACTTATATTTCAGTATATAATATGTAGAAAAGTATAAGCTAGTCATTGTATGAAATTTTGGTTTGTACAGACTTTGGTAGTGCTTTTTATGTAGCCTCTTTTTAAACTAGGCAAATATCTATATGAGTTGATGTACCCCCTGAAAGACCTTTGCATACCCCCAGGGGTATGTGTATCCCTGATAGAGAACCACATTTCTAGGAGGCCATTGTGTATATAATTTGTTTGATATTAAGCAGCAGCCCAAATGTGGTAAGGATGGTATTCTTATAAAGGAATGTACAGTTCTTGCCATGAAGAGTTAATAGATTAAAAGCTGTGTATTCCTAGTATCTATATTATTTTACTGTTTTCACAGATAGGGACATTGTATTGGGGGTTGGTCAGACTCGTATGTAGCATGATCAAGTAAATGGTGACTTGGACTGGGACTTGAGAGAGAGATTCTGTCTGACTTGCTCTTTGGCTTTGGGCAAGTCACTTGACCTCTCTGTCTGTTTCCGCTTCCATCCTTTGTCTAATTTCTCTGTTTCTTGTGGGCAGCAACTGTCTCAATATATTTGTACAGCACCTAGCACAATGGAGTCTTGATCTTAACTACGGCATCTAGGCACTAATATGATACAAATAATAATATATGGGCTGACATGGACAGACATCTTTGTGAGTTGTAGACTAGTGACAACAGGCTGTGATTTATTTATTTTTTTAAAGGAACCTAAGGAAGTTAAGCTCCAAAATTACACAAATTCATTTGAAGCTGAGCACCCAACTGCTTTAGGCTTCTTTGAAAAGCTTAGCTGTAATGTATAAGAATCTGACTTGCATTTGAGTTGTCATTTGCTAGATTAATTTGACTGGGAGATCATGGAACTAAGAAACTGAAAACCAGATTCTCTCTCTCTAATGTCTTCAGTAGCTGTTTGGATGGTATGTGGAGGAGTCATGTTCTGTGCATGCTTGTGTATGTGTAAAAATCTGTTAGAGTTCAAATAGCCTTCCTATTTTTTTATATCTTTAATGTGAAAAGATTACGAAATAGGGGATCCTCCTCCATATTGATCCTTACTTGGTGGCATGATTTTCTTATGTGGGACTATGCTATGAAGATACATTGCATTAGTGCAGTAATTGTTCTCATTAGGCAGTATTGATGTAATACATCGAGTGATGAATTCAACACAACCACCTGGAGGAGGATAAATAGAGAATTTATTCTTCTAAAAGTTAAAATGTAAAAATTAAGAACAAAAACTAGTTAAACAAATTTGATTATGAGGAAAGTAATGGGACTTCCAAATCTTTTTAAGTGACAATTTTGGCTGCTCCTCATTATTGAAGTTTGTAGAGCTTAGATTTACTGTACAAATACATAGTAAGAATTTAGGCTCTGACCCTGCAAAGGCTTAAATATGTGCGTGTATTTCCATACTGTGGCTTGTTCCACTCATAGTGGACTACTCACAATGCATGTAGTTAAGCTAAGCACATGAATAAGTCTTTACAGGCTCAGGGTCTTAAAATGGAAATCCTGGTAGTAACTTGGTAATTTACCAAATGAATGCATTTTCTTGCTACTGGAAAAGCATTAAGTAGTTAACACTGTTTTAGTTCAACATATGATTTAAGTTACTTGCTCCACTCTCCGTACTTGAGGAAAATTAAATATGTAAATTTGTCAGATTATGAGTATAGCGATACTGGCAAATCCCTCTAATGTAGACACAGCTCCTACTGACAAATATTTGCTTTTGGTGGTGTCATTTATACCAGTTCCTATAAAGCACTTTTTTTTGCTGGTATAACTGTGTCTGTGCTACGGCTTTTGCTGGTATAAAAATGTCAAAAATCATACCCTAACTAATATTATTATACTGACAAATGATTCTTGTGAAGACCTGGCCTTAATGGTACCATGCTTCCATTATATGCATAAGTACAAGCACAGGGTTTTCATTCCCAGGCACTAATGTGCATTGCTTTCGTACAGTGATAACTGAGAACATATTGTTAACCATTTCGTCATGTTCTATCATTTCATTCTAAAAAATCCCTTGAGACTTTGGTGTTCAAGGTGTTTACCTGGCTATAAATTTGAAATTGTTTTCCTGCTTTACAATGATAATCCTCCCCCCCTCCCGCCCCCGGGATGAAATTTTTGTAGGCGATTAGTCTGCAGTATGTCCTAGGTCCATCTGATCATGTGACTGTTAAGTGTGACCCCAAGAAAGGTGCATTCTTGTGTAGATTATAGTTTTGGTTCATGGTCAAGATTGGTGGCTAACCTAGAGCATGACTCAAATACCTGTGTTCAAACACAATACTCTTTCTATCATATGTAGGTCAAGGTAGAATTTGGAGCAGTCAGTCTAGAGTTGGCTCCAAGTGAGGCTAAAGGGTGTTGTTCTGCTGTGTTCATGCCAATGTGGATGTATTGCAACAATCAATGGAAGCTAATCTTTTAATATTGTCCCATAATGCCATGCAGAGAGCCCCGGAATGGCTTTATTTAGCTAGTGTCAGTGGGTCAATCCAACCAGTAGCCTCTCCCAATATATGTTGCCAGGCACAGTCACTTGGCTTTTAGTGGTGGGGTGCTTCCATGGTAACTCATATCTTCATCATACTGATTCATTAAGTATTTGATGAACCTAGATCTATAATCGCTGCTAAGAACACATCACAGATGGTTTCCATCTGGCCAGAGGCCATCATCAGAACTTTGGGCTGATGCATCAACATTTCACAAATTTGGCTGTCACAATTAACATCAACATCTGTGCAATGTAATACATGCCCAGAAAATATTTCGACCAGCATAATTCAAGTGTAGAGCTATTGTAGATATTGAGTATAACAGCAAATACACTGAGCACATGTGAGGTCTGTGTGTAGATATCATGACTCTCTTTAGTTTGCATTAAGCTAATAGTTCTAGTTCAGTACCTTTGATACAAACTGTAACATAGACAAAGCCATAGTACCTCTGATCTTGGCTGGCTTGAAAATGACCCAACATTAAACCAGAACTTGGAATCAGGTGTCTTGAGTTGTATCCCTGGCTGAAGATTCATAGAATCCATATGTCATGTATCATATGATGTTCAGCAAATCACTTTACTTGTCTGTGCCTTGATCTTCCCGTCAATGAAACCAAGGAAGGTAATAAAAGTGCTAGGTATTTTAATTAATATTTAAATTGTAGCTGAAGCCTACTTTTTTACTGTAACAATGTAATAACTGTATCCTGAACTAATAAATTCTAGGGTTAAGCGATTATAACCATATTACTGGGGAGTACACTCAAAGCTGTTACACTAAAATAAGATCCATTTTTTCAGACCCTGCACTCGGATTATCATAAATCTCTCTCTCCTGTGATTTGTCACTGAACCTCATCATTACATATGCTGCCAACCAACCTCTAATCTTGAAGCCCATCCCCCCAACTAACTTGTTCTTTAATTTTAAAATTAAAAATGTCTCCACACTTGTCTCCACACTACTACTCCTTGCCATTTAGGAATGTTTGTGTTATCCTTCGTCCTGTTTCCTCTTACCTCCCATCCCCAAGCAAAGCCTCACCTAATTTAATTTTTAAATGAATTTCTTTTGTGTGTGTAATATCTGGGATTAGTGGCGGGTCATGTGTTGTTACAAGCATTATGCAAATCAGCCCTTGTGTGCTATTGCCGTCATAACTCCCTCTCATTTATGACCCCAGTTGAATTGTTTCTCAACTGTACAGTGATTATTCAGCTCTCTGCATTGTGGCTAATAACCCTTAGCAAGTCAGAGTACTGGACTTTATAACCATAGTTATTATGCAAATTAAAATCTCTCAACCAATCAGACTTTAGTGACTTTCATAACTGAGGACTAACTGTACACATGTGGGTCAGTAACTGTATAAAAAACCTTTGACTCTGGATGGCTGAGATGGTTCCATTTTCAGTACATTATCAGTAAGTATAACTTTTTAAAATACTTATTTTCTTTAACATTTTCTTACAACTGTCAAGAAAAAAAAAGCCTAAAAGAAAAATGAAATTGTCAACCACCTGTATACTATTTTAAGATGGATGTACTTTATATTGAAACTTCATTCAAATACTCCTTTTCTGTGCGTGTGAGATTCATACATAATCACATGTTGGCTTACAATAAAGTACTGAATGATCCAGTAGTCACTATGCAAAAAGAACTAGTTTCAAATCTTAAATATTCAATGTAGCATGAAATAAAGGGGATATAGTAGGAAGAGTAACCTGCAACTTTCCTAAATGTATAGTACCTGTAGTTAGGGGCAAAAGTCTATGGGGAAAAAAAAAACAATTAAAAAAAAAAAATACACACCAACCCACAGGGCAGAACTTTTTGTTAGTGTGTGCAGATATGCTGAACTTGAATACCTCTTTGCAGGTCGTATTAATTTTGTTTTCCCATTTGTGTGAATTTAATTTGTGGCAAAGTTTGTGAGATCTTATGGTAGTGCACCTCTGGTTCTCTGGTGACTTGTGACCAATAGAGTGGAAGGAAGAAAACTTTGATCATCTTAGTAGAAAGCACTATCTGTTAGATAGTCTCGCCATAATTCCTTGGGCTGGAGCCTGTGATCTGGTGGTGGTGAATGATGGCCTCTCTTCCACCAAGGCAGCTGCTGAACCATGCCATGCTGTGAACTATTCTGGAATGTGAATTGTCTTGTTATATCTCCAATTCTAGAACCTGGCATTTCTTAAGAATTATTAGCTGACCCTTTGTGGAAGATGACTTGCATCCAACATATCCTTTCAGAATGCTAGGAGCCAACAGACATACATACATCCTATAGGGTGCTATCAACTTAACTCATTCATGCAACAGGAGGCACTGTACAAAACTTAGCCACCACCTATCACTCTGATCCCTAACCACCTCGATTCTCTTTCATAAGCCAAGAGTATAAGACCCCTTATTAGATGAGACTGTTGTCAGCTCTCTTGAGGAGGAAAACTTACCATGCTAAAGTACCCTATAATCCAACCAGCACTTGAACCGTTGCTCGAGGCAACTATTTTTATTAACTAGCACCCGATTTGTAAATTCTTAAGTAGTCTGCCTAGAAATAGGAAGGTCCCCTAGGGTTGCCTACATCTTGCTTGAATGTTCTAATATCCTGGACCTCTCCCAATCCGTTTTCAGGCTAGGACATGGAACACAGGTGGTGCTGATGGCAGTGAGCAATGATCTAGTCCTGGTTATGGACAAGGTCTGTGTATATATATACTTATGTTGTTGGACTGCTCTTCCAGTTTTGATACAGTTGACCATAGCCATCAGCTCCTCTGCCTCTACCGTTCTTATCTGTGGAGTCCTACAAAGATCCATTGAGAAGCTACTAATGGAAATTGTGAAACAATATTGATTATGCCAGCAAATGATCCCCAGCTCTTAAGCACCTTCATATCAAACACAAATAGCGCCATTTCCCACCTAACAAAGTGCCCGACTGAGATCAGCAACTAGATGAAGAGCAGTTTGTTTTAAAATTGACTCTTGGAAAGAGAGGTTCATGTGTGGTGATTGAGGGGTGGGGGAGAAGAGCAGGGTGGGGGAGAGACCAACACATCTTGTACATTAATGATTCCACACAGAGGATGTCTGCCCTCAGATTGCTAAAACAGTGCAAAGACTTGATGTCTAACAACTTCTTGTTGCTTCTGGATACCCAGATTTAGCCACAGCTGTCTAAGTACACTAGTGTGTCTAAGGCACACTATTTCCATCTACATGAGAGAAATAGAGTGCATAGTGTTCCACACATTTAGGACTGATTCTCTGAACTTAGATATTAAACTGCTGAAGTTAATGGTTGGTTCAGAACACAGCAGCCTGTCTGCTCAACAACTCAGACTACTTAGATCACATCACAGCTGTGCTATACACTCTTCATTAGGATCTCCATTGAACATCAGGGCAAAGTAAAAGATTTTGGTCTTCATCTTGAAAACTCTCCATAAAAATGGACGGAGTTTACTTGAAAACCACTTCACTCAGTGATCCCCTACAACAACTATGGCCCACTGCAATGGCCAAACCCGAAAGTAAGACTCTTGTGGAGTTTTGTTGCTGATTGACTCTTAAATCTGGAACTTGCTCCAGAATCAGTGTGATCGTGAACTTCAGCAGTTTCAAAGCAAAACTGACTTCTTCAGTCTAGCCTTTGCACAGCAACAGCCCTGGCTCTTGAAGTCCAGTTTTTTCTGATCAAGATGAAAGACGCATGTATCTTTGTGTACTTCATAGTTTTCGTAGGTGCTCAGCCACAACCGTCCTGGTTATCCTATAGGATAGGTTGATTAATTTCTCTGAGCACAATATCAATTCAAATGTGGATACCTTTTAAGTTTTGTCTCTCTCATTTTAGCATGTTTGGATAGATATTTGGCTCACTGCCCTCTCTCTCTGGCTTCTTTCACCACTGACAGTCAAAATGCATTTATTATAGGATTACTCTAATCGTTTAAAGTGAAAACTGATAATTTACTGCCTAAATAGTATCCTTTGTAAATGATTGATTAGTAGAAAAGTTGTCCTTGCAGTTAACATAATTTGGAGGGCTATGTGAGGAGTGGAGAGTCAACTTGACATCTGGAAAAGCATCTGTAGCAACTAATATGAATGGATTTACCAGGAAGGTTAGTTAACATTTTACAGCACTACAAAGGAAAGTGGAAACTTTTGAGGACCAAAACCCTAGAAATGTTCTTTGTCATGAATAGCAGAGATCCTAGATCACAGTGACTTTCATACCATTATTCTCCTCCCAGCTTCAAAGTCTCTTCATGCTGAAGGACCCTTCTCTCAGACACATTGAGTTTCTGCTGAAGGAAAGGTAAAATATGATGAAACTTCAAGTTGTCTTTAAAATCAGTCCCATGAAATAGCAGCTAGCAGTAAATGAGTATCTCCTCTGAATGCCTCAAATGTTGGCTCATCTGGTAGAGTAGATAGAAAGTTTGATTCCAATTAAATGCCCATTTTTGACAGAAGATATTCCAATTGTGCTTGTACGGTATGTGCAGCCAAGCTAAGAGTGAATTAGTAAAATGAGATGTGTTTTCTGGGATACTAATTGTTCATACTGTCATGTTTTGAGGAGAAAAGGATAAGTATTAAGATTCTGAAACTCACTCAGTTACTGAATGTTTTCCCACCCTTGTATTTTCTGTAAGTTGGATGTTGCTAAAGTTTCCTTTTTTTGGCAATTTTGTATGGTCTAACCAATTTATTGGCTACTTCATTCCTTATTCATTTTTTTTTCAGGTTGCCTTTTGATTTTTTCTGATTAGATACATGGCAGGGCTATTATTGTATATCTGTAATCCTAATTGTCATAATATCTGGGTTCTCTGAATAGGTATTCACGAGTATAGGGAATATTTATGAATTGAGAAGGGATGTCCTCTCTCTTCATCCACGCTCTAGACATGTGATCTAAAGCTCTATTGCAAGAGGAGTAGAATGATTGCATCTAATTGCTATGAAAACACCTACCCAGAAAATACAAGTTTTGCACCATGGTCTGAAAGTCACAAGACTTAAGTTCAGTTCACATCTGTTGGAAACGAGTTCATCGCTACAGGTCCCTCAGAAAGAAATCTCTGCCCTCTACTCCCCATAGATGGGTAATACCTTACTTGTATTTGAAGTTGGATGAAAAATTAGGCTTCTACTCTGAACACAGGCTAATCATCTGGAGCTAGCTGTGTTCTCACAGGTCTGGCTGAGATGTAATCAGGTTTTGGTGATATAGGCCAAAAATGGAAGTAAGTCTGTGATTAAAAACTTGAATGGTACTGGATCTATTGTTGTCCAATCTTGAGTTTAATAGCAAGACCTTCAGTTTGGGGCCCACTGATCCCTCCTGTCGAGAATTATAAAGCTGCACTGGCAGAAGATGCCTGACCCTGCATTTTCACCTAGAAGCAGGGGATGTCTGAACAGGTAGGTGTCTCTTTGCCAGCACAACCAGCACAAGGAAAGTCACAAGTTCTGTATTCCAAGCATGTAGCATATTCTAAGCCTGCCAGTCACCAGTGTGCAGCACACGTGCTCTATGTTCACTCAGTTTTTATTATGGAGGGAGTGTAAGGGAACAGGTGGTAGCTATGCTGTGACCTAGCATTTACCAAGAGCTACCTCTATGAACAGCTAATGTTCATAGGGCCCGGATGCCACGCTCTGGCTAGAGGCAGTAGCATAAGGCCTATTAATGACACTGAAGAGCCAAAGCAAGGAAAACATGGTAGCACAGAGAGAAGTGAGAGCAGTGGAACTTCTTGCTCCCTTCCCACTCCCACACCCACAAAAGGTATTAGCCACAGAAGTGCTACAGTGAAGCGAAGTTGGGGAAGTGTCTTGAGTAAGAATGTGATCCCATGGAAGAAAGCATACAGTGTTTACACCAATAAATACTACTGCTTCTTGGAGTGGGAGAAGTGGTCTGACAGGTCAGACACTGATTCTTAAATTTCAGATCAGAGTTCAATGAACTTCAGATGTTAGATGTTTCAAAGAGAGGGTGTTTGTGTGATGAGCGAAAGGATTAAAGGCGGAGATGCTGTTTTTTTTCCCCCCAAGATAACCTAGAAAATTAAAATACAGCTGCTACTGCTGCTAGAAGACAAGAGAAATGTTTGACTGGCAAATGTGGTCACAGTGAAAAAGGGCAGTGTGAGTGTTCAAGGAAATGGCAGGCAACTTGGCCACTCTGAGCAAGCCTCAATAAAGCTCTAACTTGTGTGGAATTATGTCTGCCTGGACCAGGAAGAGATATCCAAGGAAATTTGCTGTCTTTGCTTCAGACGGGTGACTCAGAGTTTCTAAGCCATCTTAATACATCTGCACTCAGGAATAATCTATGAACAATGCATGCATTGCAATATGGCAGTGCTAGTATGGCTAAGGAGGTGAAAATTTAGGAGATGAATAATATCAGTAAATCACTAATTCATCAGCAAACAAACCAAAAATACAGAGATTACAGGGCAGAAAGCAAAGGACAATCAGTCGTCTAGTCTTCCAAAGGATTGTTGCCAGAGAAGCTAATGTATCAGTGTATAATGTATGATGCATTTATGTGATCTACATGGTCATATGATTTGTGTGTTTCTAGCTATAATAAAAATCTTTAAATATGCAGCTGCCTTCTGTTCATGAGCTTTTTCCACCCATCATACTGACTTCCTCCCTGGCCTAAGTTTCAACCACCATAATTTTATTGAATTTCCCATTACTGCTATTGGGCTATAATGGCCTTTAAAAGAGAAGAGCAGGACGTAGGCAAAATCAGCTCCTTCCAGAATGAGAACAGGCCATTGTCAGCACCCTATTCCCACTAGAACTTCTTTCTAAGAGTGTATTTATATGGACTCTTTGATTTTTACTTTTCCATTTGTGTGTAAGAAGGAAACATTTTGTTTCTAACTTGTATAGCTTTTGTGATTCTTAGAAACTTCCAAGAGTGAAGACTGGCTGTCTTGGAAAAGCTGTGGGGAGTAGAGGCAACCGGCATCAACATTAGTTGCAGTATTTGAGAGGACTGGAAAAGGCTGCTACTATAAACAGTTCTGAGAACTGTATGAGACTTGCCCCCTGCTGTCTGTGTCTCATACACTCTCTCTCTACTGTCTTCCAGTCATAATGAAAATACTATTCCAAACAATAACAAATTTGAGCATCCCCTATTCATTTGACTGAAGTGTGAATGCTGAATTTTAAACTTTTAGACTGTCAGCTCTTCGAGTTCCTAACTGCTGAAGTTAGCCTAGGAGCCGTGACACATCTTTCACAGTACAAATAATAGTTAAAATGCATCTTAGTGAGAACATAGAAGTTCATCGAAAAACTCAAAAGATACCAAGGGCAACAAATTTTCAAAAGTTAAGTGACTTAAGAACATAAGAATGGCCCTACTAAGTCAAGCCAATGGTCCACCTAGCCCACTATCCAGTCTTCAAGAGTGGCTGATGCCAGATGCTTCAGAGGAAATTAACACAACAGGGCAATTTATCAAGTGATTCGTCCTGTTGTCCAGTCATAGCTTGTTAGTCAATGGGACTTACTCTTTAATTGCTTGGAATCTTCTGAAATTTTTACCCTGAAAGATTTTTAATTGATATTGCCATATAATCCAATATACTCTGACACATAAATCAGAGATCTTTCCTACAGAATTTGTCTACTTTGCCATATAGTACAAAGGGATTAGTTTATAGCCATTAGCCATAGTTGGAGGTTTCAAAGGACAGGCACTGATGTGCCATAATTTAACAAATCACTTAAGTATGTTGCAATCCTCCTAATGCTCAAGCAGTGCATGTTCACTGTACATTCCATGTACAGTGATCAAGTTAACCAATTTTTAAAAGACAGTGATTCAAATTCTGCTTTCAGTGGCACTCCTGTGCAAGCCCATTGGCATAAATAAGGTTGCACAGAAGAAATAGAAAATTTGGCTCAATACGTGTGTACCCATTGCATTTAAATGAGGAGAAATACCCAACTACATGATTATAACGGTTTATTCGGAGGTATTCCAAATGTCTGTCCTTGATTGCCAGCAGGGAGTTGTGTGTTTGTTTTAAAGCTGCATCTCGTATCTTTAGTGTTGATAAAGATTATACAATATTTAATATATTATCTGCTTTAACTTACTCTAAGTTTAAAGCTATGTTTTAGCTCAGTGTTCCCCCATCATTATTTTTCCATGACCTAAATAAATATATACTCTAAATGTCTTTTTCCACAATTATTTACCAGTTTTTCCTGTATCACTTTTGCAATGGTTTGCTATACTACAAAGAAAGTTAGACTTTTTTCTGTTGAAATGAATTGCTAACCAAATAGTAATTAGTGATTATGCAATAGATACTTTACAGATGTGTTGCTTGTGCAATGTAAGCTTTTATTTTCTATAGGCTGTCTACAATGTCACACACACAAAAAAGCCCTCCAAAGTTTTGTTTGTTGGTTTTTTTCTTTTCTTTTTAATAAATCCCTCTTTGAACTTTGATCCCAGGTTAGACATACCCTTGGAAAATCCTACAAAACATTCAGACATTTACTATGTTAAAACTTTAATTTTGTTTTTTTTAATAAAACCTCAGACTTTCAGTATGGCCAGTAATATTTCTTCATGGCCCAATTTTAATGTTCTGTGAAAAGCATACAGAGACTGGAACCCAGTCTAGAGGCAAAAGAGACATCAGATTTTATTTCTCTAAATGTCAGGCTTGGGGGAGGAACTGTGACCAAAATACGATTTCTGTATGTAAACCAGAAAGAGCCAAACAGAGCCCTCTACTTGCTGTCAAGTATTACAGCTTCTCTCCTTTCAGCACTTGTTCAGAATGCATTTTCATTGCAGTCAAGTACTGTGTTACTATACGAATAAATGAGTAGAGAGAATGCAGAAATGACCATCTTGAAAAGTAAACAGATGCTTGTCAAACGGGGTGATGATACTAGGAGATATTGATATAACTGTTGCTGCCACAGACACATTTAGTGATGAGTGGTAGCAGTTCAAGCCCTACAACATATTAGTGAAAATGACTCCAGTGAGCACTAATCCTCTGGCACTACCACTGCACTTCAGAGCCCTGACTTTCTTGAAGGGAAGAAAGTCTGATCAAACGTTAAACTTTCTTTTCTACCAAATATTAAATTGTTCATGCTTAGCCACTGATTATAAATTATTTTTGTTAGCTATACTTAATGTACATTATAGAGTGAATGAAAAAAATGTATAGTGGTAGAAATGCTAAGTAGTATTGACATTTTGGCAGAAGAAATGCCAAGGAGTCTGCTATGACAGGCTTAGAACTAAAGGAATATTTTTTGTTTTCATGTGACCAAGGACATGATCATCTCCTAACAATATCCTAACAAGATGTTGAATAAAAGTCAGTTTTCTAGCACTGTAAAAAAGGACTGGTGGGCAGTATGAGTAAATTTGTGCATTTTTAGTTACTATAGAAAAAAGATGTTGCAGAAATGAATAAGTTATAGAGGAGAATTTCTCAAAGAATACAAGGGATTAACAATTTATTTATTCAAGAGTTGTCTATTTTGGGGGAGTGATTAAGATACACTTAGTCTTCATGAAGTAGACTTTTTTTAAGAGAACAGAATGCTCTTCCAGCCAATCTTAGGGAATCTGATCAATGGATTTACTTCATGCAGAGGGTCAAATTCTTTTATGTATTTTGGTCTTTGTGTTGCTCAGTAGATGCAAAGTCTGGGAAGTACACAGATTTGGCATTCCGAGAATTCTCTTGGCATGGGGGAAAATAGGCTGGCACAGCGTTGGTGTATCCAGTTCCTGCACTATACCCGTCATTTCTAAGTAGGTAGTGATTTGACTCTTAAGAACCCCTCAATACGAACTGGCAGACTTAGTGTTCTGCAACAGTCACCCCTGACAAGTCTGAGAAACTCATAATATCCAATACCTTGCTGACATAGTAGTTATCGATCAGGAATGTCATCAGGGATCTTAAATGAAGCCAGGACCACACTGATCTTCGTAATTATTGTGTGATGTGTATACAGATGATATTGAAGTTGTGTATATGTCCTAAATAGATGTCTAAATCCAGACAGGGATGAGAAACAGGCTTTGAGTCAAAGGAAGTTGATTCACCCGTCTTGCTGTTGCCTGTGTAAATTAAGCATGTAAACCCATACAATGAAAGCTAAATCTGCCATGGAGTAAACTGGGATGGGAAGACACTGGAGACTAAATCATAGAGGGTAACTTGACTTTAGGACTTTAGACAAAACAATGAACTTTGGGAATATAAGAAGGCAAAAGAACATATATTTATTCATCACTGAGAAAGCAAAATGGACAGCATTTTTTGCATTCAGGAAAGGTGGCTGCGGGGAGATTGCTTTAGTTGAGAAACTACTTTAGACAAGGATTTTAGTCTGTTAAAGTTATATTTTGACTCTTAAGAAGTGTTATGAATGGTTACATATAAAACAAAATATATTTCCATTATCTTTACTCAGTATCTCTTAAATCTCTATTTTCAAGACTAAGCTTATTGTTTTCACTATAACTGTATCTCAGGGCTGTGATGTTATAAAGGATCTGATACTGAGATGTTTCAATGAAACTGTGTGTATATTGTTCCCTTGGAGGAGAGCAAACTTCGTAACTTCTGTGAGTGTCCAGTGATGATAGCTGGATACTATGGGGGATACTTTACTACAGAGCTCTGTGTAGCTCAGAAGTTTGTCGCTTTCACCAGTAGAAGTTGGTTCAACAAAATATATTATCTCATCCATGTTCTGTGTCACAGTGCTAATATCGTTAGATTTGGGTATTATTTTATAGGTAGACTTTCACTGCTATAGATTGGGGAAAATATATAGGACAAAGGCTTTGTCATGTTGAAGAACTTTATAAGGGGGTTCATTCAATGATTCAGGTAAGAGTTGTGGTTTTGGGTAAGAGATTCATCAGTGCTACCCAGCCCTAACACTGGGTACATTGAATGAATCCATCTATGAGAGAGCCCTTAAAAACAAGCAGTGGTCTCTCTTATTTCAAGAGATATAAGTTTTGAGAACAAAGAAGATAAAGTGATGTTTTTGTATATGATTCTATGGGATGAAGAGATCATTAATAGTTACTGCCTGTTCCCCCCGCCTCCCCCCAGGTTCTAAATGTTCAGATGGCTGGACACATTAAAGAGATGAAATTGTTTTCTGGATATTGTGATTTAGCAAGCGGCAAGTTGCATACCTCAGATTATCTGCTGTTTATATGAGTTGTGACAACTATCAAAAGAGAAAAATGGGGCAGAATTGAGTTTTTGTGTTCTTTGCCCTTTTTATTTAAAGGGTACCTTCGAATTCTTTATTTTGGCTAATCTATGCTGTTGCTTGAGAGAGTAGATCCTTAAACTGAAGGACCAAATGCTATCAAACTCTCCTGAATATACTATAACCCTCTCTAAACTCAAATTAAAACAAAGAAAGTCATGTGTTGAGAAAACTGGCTGACATTTAATTTATTTATAAGCATTATATTTAGAGATTTAAGGATTGACAAAACATTCTCTAGTGCTTTAATAATGAACAAATTAAAACTTCTTATTTACAGTATATCTTTTAAGTCTATTGTTTTGGTGATGGAGACAAATATAGTCTACTTCAAACATGATGAGAAGGACTAGTGTTTATTTGAGAGGGGAAGACTGAGTTTGTTTTTGTTCAGTATAAAACCTTGTATGTTATAGAAGGGTTTAAAAAATACGCAAGCTTGTTAGAAAAGTGTTTCTTCAGAAAGGAAGCCATTCAGTAAATACTAGCAAATTAAGATAATGTACTCCAGACACCAAAGGAAACAAGGGTTGCAATTATCAGATAAAGACTAAATTATCTGTATCTAGTTAAATAACTATCACTTGCATCACTCATGCAGAAGTAATACTTGTAGGAAATTTGTAAGTTTATGGAAGAAAACAAATGGTTAAAAATACTTTTCCTCTTGGCTGTGATGAAAAGTTTTGCATATTTTGGACAGTATCAGCATTGAGTAGCAGACCTGCTGATCAAATATTTCATTTATATTCAATATCAGAAGTGATACAAATAAAATTAAAAACTCAAGTTTAAAAAATAAAACAATCAAGATTCTCATGCAGTTTTTGAGATTATATTCACAGTTGTATTAATATCCCTTAATCTAAAAAGATAAATCTATTATAGAATGAGGCTTTTCTTCTAATTTTAATGCCATAGGCAGCTTTATTGTTCATAAAAATTGTCAATATAAAAAGGACACTGAATAATATTGCATATTCTGAACGATATTTTGTTTTGTGCATATTAGAAAACAGTAAAATAGCTCCAATGTCATTTCAGGCACTAATTCTCAGACTAATAGATTCAGTTCTTTCACAAAAATACATACAGGAAGAAAGATGAATCAACTGTAATTATTTAACCTAAGAAACAGAAATAAATAAGAGCTCTGTTTTGAAGATAGCTATATAGTTAAATCTAGGTCGCATTTCTAAAGCAAAAAAATTAGTATATATGAGAAATAAGACATTGGTTCAGTACTGGAATTTACTTAAAATATATGCTGCTTGTATAAATTAAATGACAGTACATATTAAGAAAGCTTTTAAAAATAGTTTGGTTTGAACTTACCCTTCTCTATGAGCTTCTCCTTTTTCTAACTCCTGAATGACACCCAACAGCACTTTTATGGTTTCCTGGCTTGAGCTGATCAAATTCTCCATCATCTGAAGCTGTGCTTTCAAGTCTACCACTTCTGTGTGAGGCACAATTTGTTGGCATTCTTCACTCACAGCAACTGCTGTCTGACAAGGCTGGTTTTCTTCCATAGGTGAAACATTTATCTGAAGGGGTTGTTCATTACATTCAGCTGATTGGCACTGTGCCTGTGTCGAACAGGCCTGAGCATTTACTGATTGGTATTGTAGACCATTAAGATGCACAGTTCTCTTTTTTTCCTCATGTGTTGCCGGGCATAGTGACCATTCAGTCTCTGCTGCAGAGTTTTGCAGGTCAGGCTGTGTGGCATATGCACTGGATGCAGGTAAATAAATTGTAGCTACTTCCGTCTTAAACACTTTCCCATGTGCTGACTGATTAGGTTCCTCATTACCCAGTGGCCCTGTATCAAGTTTTGTGTTTTCATGCAGCTGGTAATCAGGCTCTTGTGAAGTAGAGTCTGCTGAGTTTTGAAGAGAAGGAGGTTCTTTAGTACAGCTGTGCAAATCAGTACTTTTACATGCCTCTGAACAGTTGTCTCTAGGAGGCTGATCTACAGCATTCATGCGTTCATGAGTATGGGAAATAAACTCTGCTGTCTTTAGGTCACTGACCTTGCTACGTTGAGCAGCCTCCTCTGAGTTTTTACTGTCTTTATCCTTAATATCTATGAAAAATCCATTGTTTTGACTCTTAAAGGTGTCAACAGCTGAGACGCTTTTAATAATATTTCCTTTTTTGCGGTCCAAAGGAAATGTCTGGTAACACTTTTTAAGATCTGGTGAGGTCTGAACGCCTGTGCTCTTAGTAACATTAGGTATTGACCTTCGTGCAGGCACCGTCATATACTTACGATAAGCTGCTTTATAAGAGATGGGCTTTGTTTCTCTTTTGTCTACGTGCTGCACTGTAGATAGTTGTTTGTCCCTTTGTTCATTCTGGGCCTCGCAGATATCTTTAAATCTCACCTGAAGGGCTTTGTTTCTTTTCTTAATCTGTCGGTTGGGATCCAATGCATATTTCATCTCCAAAGCAAGCGAAGCTGCTGGTTCAACTTCACTTTCAGAGCTTGTAAGTATGCATTTGCTGGGTTCCTTACTCACCATGATGCCTGTATTTAAAAACAGTTTAAGCAGTCTTTTATTACATCAGAAATATTTCCTGAAGTCAAACATTATAAACTTCTAGAAAATACCCTCTCTATTTTTAAGTAGTCCCCTTTTGTGTTTGTGAAAAACAGGCTGTGTGGCGGAAAGCCCAATCCTCATGGTAGCTTGAAAAGTTTTACTTCCTTTGTCCTATAAATTATTGCTTTGGGGAGAATTACGTACTTCTCTGTTGAATGTTTCATTATAATAATCATTTCATACAATCCGAGAGTTGAAAACTCTTATGGGTAGGGTGTCCGTCAGTGAACTGCACTGAGTTTCTTGCCAGAGACATAGACTTTTAAGGTTCTATGAATGCTGCTTAGTCCTCCCATTATTATACTTGAATGCATTTTTGGCTTTACTAATTTTTTGAACATTGCATAATTAATTTCTGATTAGATTTAGAGAACAATTGTTTTTAAATCCCCTGGCTATAAAATCCAGCTTTTGTAGTTCAAGGGTAGAAATGTACGAATGTATCTAAGATCAGAACATTTAAAAGGATTAGTAATTGTGTAGTGGGTATAAAGCTTAAAGCGTTTTGTTTGTATGTTAGATCATATCTACAGATTAAACATTTGGAACATGTTGCTCTGCTTGAGAAGACATCCAGATTTTAAAAACATATTTGTAGTTTATTGCAAACAAATACAATGACTATGGTAGAAGCATTCTTGTTACTGCTTCTGTGTCAATGGATTCATCTGAAGTAATTTAGGCTTAAAGACAGAAAACCAGTTATCATGATTTTGAAAAAATCTTTTCTGTAGTAACTTTTTTTGTACAGTAAGCCTATTATTATTTAAAATATCTGGCAATTAAAACAGGAATTCTGCCTTATTTAAAGAAAAAGTAAAATATGGAGCTCTGTTTTGAGCATCGGTTTTCATCCTGTGCTGAATTATTAAATGTAGCTAAGAAGATACAGGTGGCTGATTATTCCGCTCTCGGAATGCCACTAGGGTAACATTTTAGTTTATTATGCTGCTTCACAGCAGTTATATGCGCATGAAAAAGTTTACATGATTTTTGAAGTAAGAAAGTTTATTTGGATCAAACTCTCCGTTGCCATAAATTGCCAGAGTCAATTGAAGTCAATCGAGTTGTGTATATTTATATCAACCAGATATTTACAGTGGCCTACATTTATGGTGTGTCCCTTGTATCTGTCCCCCGTCCCCCCTTCCCCCCCGGCAGTCAGTAAGAAACTGTTATGATAAATGAATTGAAGTTTTTTAGGTTTCATAAAAAGTAAAAAAATTTGTCTATGTATTGCAGCAAGACTTGCACTTTTTTTTTAAAAAAAAAAAAGCATGGCTAATCCTTTTTCATTGTAATCCCTGTCATTTTTAAGGATTTACACTTGAATGAGATTTCTGTTCCTCACAATCTTTTTGCTTGATTCTGCAATGAAGTCATAATCCTGCATATCAGTCTTGCCATGGAAAGATTTCTTATCGTCTCTTTTATTTGTAGATCTCAACATGCTTTACAAAAATCATTAAAGTTTCCTTATACTCCTAGGAGGAGAAATATTATTATTCCCATTTTACAGATGGGGAAACAGAAGCACAGAGGTAGTGACTTTCCCAAGGTCACAAAGCAAGCCAATGACAAAGTTGAGAAGAGAACACAAGAGTCCATCTGGCATGCTGGAACAGCATCAAGGAGTCCTTATTCCCATCCTGCTGCTCAAACCACTAGAAATTTTATTACAGGATTATGATGGCACTAATTCAGCATTATGAAACCCTTTCAAATATAAATATATAAGATAATTAGGATAAAATGTAAAGAAAAGAATTAAGCTAAAAATTTGTATAGTAATCAAAGAATAGTAGTATCTTATATTTATATTCCAGAGAGAAAAACAATGTTAATAAGTGTGATATCCTTCAAAGCAAACCCTTGATACCAAAAGAATGCTAAGTTATGGCACATCTCTTAACTGTACCCTAATAGCCACAACACACATTTCCACTTATCATGGCGGACTGTCTTCACGAGGCACTTCCTTCATCTTGTGTCAGACAAAGAACCACAGCACACACAATACACAAATCTGACAGCTTAACAAAATTCCTTAATTCCAATGTCACCAATTTTTTTATAAAGACACAAATTGTGTTTGTCTTTTCTTTATGGAGAAAGTAAGAGGTGCATAATTAAGGCTTTGTATTAAGTTCAAAATAGGACCTAATCTTAATATGAAAGCACTAGTGTGCCACTATAATACAGCCTTATCCCAAAGGATCCCAAAGCACTTAAAACAATTAAACTGTTATGATTCAAAGTAATGACTTCATCTGCTATTGAAATGTAAGCACCTCAAGGATGAAACATGCCAACTGCTTAACACAGCAACCAGCAAGAGCTCTACGTTAGCAAAAATCATAGGGGATCTTTAATAACCATGAATGGGTAGGATCTTATTTTTACACCACATTTGAAAGTCGTTATCTTTAACAGTATCACCTCCTACTGCACAAACTTCTTAGCCATGCTGAGACTTACTGAATCTCCAAAACCACATTATCTAGGTGTCTTTCTGAGGTCTATTATTCAAGTACCGACAATCTCTGGGTCGTGGGTGTGGGGAGAGAAGTTATAGTACAATCAACTGCTGAAACTTTCAAGTGTGCTCATTGAAAGACATTCTTTAAAAGTCTTTCATCCCATTAGGGAAAAAAGTGTGAGGCTATCAGGGAGCTGAGAGGCACAAAATTCTATCTTTGTGTAAAATCATCCCCAAATGGTAGCACTGAGTGATCCTGATCGCTAATTTTAAATTTTCAAGACATTTTTTATTTAAAAAGTCATATTTGAGCAAGTAATCTCAATTGAATGTCAAGCTTTGATAGCTTTAAAATGATGGAAACCTTGCTCTTTCTCAGGAGTTACTCAAGCAAGTGTAACTGGCTAGTATGAGCACATACAGCAGTATTACATGACTTGTGTAATGCAGAGTTCCTTGGGAGACATGGGTCTATCACACTTACAAAGAGGCATTATGTAGTACACAGCTTAACACTGATTTCAGCCTCTTGCAGAGCCAAGGCAACAGAAGTAAATGTAAGCCTTAACTGGCAATTTCAGCCTTTCCTTGAAGTTGTCTTTTTGTCATCTGAAATATTTAGTGTTTTCTTAACTGTTAACTGCTAGAATTCAAGCAACATATTGAAGATGCAGAAACTTGCGTTTTAAGGGCGTATGCCTTTTTAAAGCCTTTTTGGCTTGAGTAAGTTGTTGGATCGCTACTCTTCACTGCTCACCAGTTTTGAAGTCATGCTTGTCAGCTACCCTATGAACAGGGCAGAATACTGATTCCTCCTCCTCCGCTCTAAGGGAATGTCTCCACAGCAAATGAAGGTATAATTGCAGCTCAGGTGGGCATATCTGCAATAGCTTTAATCTAGCTAGCCCAGGTAATAATAGCAGTGAAGATGTGGAGCATGGACCTCAGAGTGGGCTAGCACCAGAGTCCATACCAGGAGACCCCAGTGAGCTTGTACTGGAGCAGCTAGCCCATGCTGAAATTAGTGCCAGTGTGTCTTCACTACAGTTGTTACCCACATAATCTAAATTAAAACTAGTGCAGGTGTGCCTACTTGGTCTACAATCACACCTACATCTGTTACTTAGATGCGCCCTAAATCATACCGTCTGTCTCTCTCCCCAGAGACAAAGCCTGGCACCTAGAAGCAGCAAATCTTAACAGTTCAGTAAGCTAGGTGCAATACTGGAACATTAGTGGGATTTCAATATCATTGTATGGTTGACATCTTCAGGGCCACTGAGGTTATTTAGATATAGGATGGAATTTTCAAAAACAGCAAAGTGGTTTAGGAGGCACAAATCTTATTGCAATTCAATAACTTGGGCTTCTTAACCACTTATCTGCTTCTGAAAATCTCATGCACAGCTACCATTAATTGTAATGAATTGTCCCTAAATCCTGTAGATCTAATCAATCATTTGCAAACACCTGAAGTAAGACTTTCTAGAAGCCAAAGCATATTCTGTCTAGCCTAATCTATGTTTATCACCATTTCATCCAGGTGGCTGTGGGTGAAGTAGAGCTACAGTAGATGGAAATTTTCTGTGAGCCTGCAAGGAAAATGTACAAACTGAATGTGGGGGAAACACAGAGAAGCAGAATTAAAGCATTCAAATGATCACAAAAGCTTTTACTGCCCAAGTACTTTTCAGGCTCAATATTAAAATAATGAGGCCTTGTAATACAATTAAAATAATAAGAGGCTCATCTGTTTACACATCATTTTAAAAGATTTTGAAACACTGCATAAAGCTGCAGCTTCTTAACTCAACCCTGAATGTAAGAAGATGCCAGTAGCTCTCTATGCAGTGGTAACAAGGAACTAAAGTGGAGTAAATCCAGAAGGATATCACTATGGGCAGCCAAGCCTAGAGGAGAAACATAAATGAGTTCTATGCATTGTTATTTCTGAGTGATCAGTAAAGCCAAACCCTGGGAAAGGGGTGAGTTAGGGCTCTGAGTTACTACGGAGAATTTTTTCCCAGGTGTCTGGCTGCTGGGTCTTGCCCACATGCTCAGGATCTAGCTGATTGCTATATTTGGGGTCAGGAAAGAATTTTTCCACAGGTCAGATTGGCAGAGACCTTGTGGGGTTTTCGCCTTCCTCTGCAGCATGGGGCACTTGCAGGTTTAAACCAGTGTAAATGGTAGATTCTCTATAACTTGAAGTCTTTTAAGTCATGATTTGAGAACTTCAGTAACTCAGTCAGAAGTTATAGGTCTATTACAATGTGCAGCTAGACTAGATGATCATGATGGTCCCTTCTGGCCTTAAAGTCTGTGTGTCTAACCCAAGGATTCTGGGTGAAATCTTGTCACTCAAGTCAGTGAGAAAAACTCCCATTTCTTTTACCCTGTGTGTTCTACAGAGGACAAGGTAGGACTCAGCTTTTTCACAGGACAGCTGTCTATGATGGGCAAATAGTTTATTAATGAGCCACACATGACTATCAGAAAGTCTTGTAGCAGTAAAGAAAATCCAAAATTGTCAGCCATATTCGTTAGGGGACAGAAATATCAGTATACTGTACTTGCTGTTTTCAGTTTTATTTTAATTTGTATTTATCTATAACTGCTTTGTGCCTATTTCCGTTACATGGTTCTGTATACTGAATACCATCTGTTTCATAGCTACCAAAAATAAAAATTAGAGATAAAAATGGATTTTCAGAATGCTGTTAGTTAAGTTATGTAATACTTGGTAAAATACAATATGGAGAACAGCCAACTTAGAGAGAACAGAGAAACCTGAAATAGACTTAACTGAAATAACTCAAAAACGGAGGGTAGTACAATCAATTACATTTTTATCCTCCTATCGCTTATTCATAGATTGTAAGACCCGAAGGGACTACTGTGATTATCCACTCTGACACTCTGTATAACACAGGCCATAGAACTTTCTTGAGTTAATTCCTGTTTGAACTAGAGAATATGTTTTTAGAAACACATCCCATCTTGATTTAAAAATTGCCAATGATTGAGAATCCAGCATAATACTTGGTAAATCGTTCCAATAGTTTACCTTCACTGTTAAAAATGTATGCTTTATTTCCAGTTTGAATTTGTCTAGTTTCAACTTCCAGCCATTGCATCTTGTCATCCCCTTTGTCTTCTAGCTTGAAGAGCCCAGTTTTTATTCCCCATTTAGGAATTTATAAACTGTTATCAAATCACCCATTAACTTTTCTCTTTGTTAAATAAGATTGAGACTTTGAGTCTATTGCTATAAAGCATGTTTTCCAATCCTTTTAATCATTCTCATGGCTCTTCTCTGACTCCCGTCCAATTTATCAACATCATTTTTTAACTGGGAAAACCAAAACTGGACACAGCATTCCAGTAGTGGTCACACCAGAGCCAAACAGAAAGATAATATAACCTCCTAGAGTCCTACTTGAGAATCTCCTGTTTATCTATCCAAGTACTACTTTAGCCCTTCTAGTCTCACTGGAAGCTTATGTTCAACTGGGTATCTACCATGACCCCCAAGTGCTTTTCAGTGTTACTGCTTCCTCGTGCTGCTTTATTCGTAGATATGACTTTGTCTGATTGTATTGAAATATAGTTTGTTTGCATCCAGCTAACAAAGTGATCCAGATTGCTCTGTATCAGTAACCTATCTTCTTAATTATTTACCACTCCCCCAGTTGTTGTGTCCTCTGCACATTTTTTGTTTTCTTTCAGTCATTGCTTAAAAACGTTAAATAACGAAGGGCTAAGGACTTATCCCTGTGGGACTCCACTAGAAACACAATTGCTTGATGATGATTCCCCATTTATGATTACATTTTGAAACCTGTCAGGAAGCCAGTTATTGAGATGTGCAAAATTATGGAAAGCCAGTTTTCCCTGGCAATCTGTTAAACCAATGACCATAACAGGAAATTTAAGTCAATACACTTACGAAATAACTCGTTTGTGGGTTTTCAATTCTGTAACCTGCTGCATCACTTGATAAAAACTCAACTACGAAACTTAATCAGTTGTAGAATATGCTGCATTTACCATCATGTCAAACACTGAGTGATTATGCCTTAAAGAAGGCCGCATTTTTGGGCACTAGCATCCAGGATAAAAACAAATAAAAACAAAACTCAGAGTTCAGCCCTGAGAGTCTTACAATGACATGTTGTTAGAATAGTTATTAGTAACTGAAGTGACTAGAATACAGAGTTTTTCAATAACTTTGTTGTTTAGCATTAATCTGCTTGCAACTGATAGATTCAAAAGAATTGGCATGAGGTTTTGTTAGTACACAACTGGACATTGAGCCACTGTTTTGTTCCATATTCTTTAGGAATGTCAGAACATTAGGATATTTTGGAATAAGGTAAACGACAGAATTAACATTGTCCTTGATACAGATGTATCCAGGAATCTCATAATATTCTACAGAATCGGGATAAAATAAATGATGTGGTACATTTTGTGATGCAATTAATTTTAAGCATTGCTTTAATAGCCAGTAAATTGATACTTCAGAAATGGCTCTCTCTTTTCCAATTGTATTAGCTTGAGTAATTTAGCTAGAGAGACTTTTATTTCCAGTAGTAGCTTGAACTAATAATTTTCTAGATATCTGTGATTAAGGGTAATTACAACCAAAAAGGAGAACTGTAAATTCTTAGCCTTATTTAGCTTATGTTGTCTTCAGTGAGAATTACACCTGCATATCTGATGACAGAATGCCCAATAAAACAGTTGATGCATAGTAAAACTGTTAAAGGTTTGAACTGTGTTGGTTTTGAGGTTTTTTTTTTTTTTTTGGTATATGAACTGTTTTCACCAAGGGACTGGAAATACATGCTCTACTTAGACAGGCACTACTTGCTATTCAGACTAAAACCAAATGGAAAGTTGGGGGTAAACAGTTCACCTGTACTTGGAAACCTGAATGAGCAATTTTACAGAAGACTTTCCTGTGGGGGAGAGGAGTGAGGGTATTGAGGCCCATGGGCCTGCTCTGCTCCCACAGAAGTCAGTGCCAAAATTCACATTGATTTCAGTGGGAGTAGGAACAGGTCCCTTGCCAGTTTGTCCCTACTCTGGGCACCTGAACAAGCCCATTGAGTGTGGGAAAGTGTAATATAACTTATCTCCCTTGCCTATGTTGTTTCTCTGTAATTCTGCTGCCATTATTTAACTCTATAGAGTTTTTTGGGATAGGAGCCAAAAGGTGACATACACATTAAATGACATAAAGCAAGTGCCTGTGCCACCTGGAGTGAACGGAGCCCTCTTCCAGAAACGTACAAAACTAGTGAGATGGAGTTCAGCAATAGCATAAATACTTCAGAAGTTCACCGTTTGCAGATCTCAATACTAGATATTGCATTATAGCTGCTTGTGCTGTAGCTACAACATTTAAAGAGAATAACTGATTGAATGACATGATTTGCCAAGTTAAATATTTAAGGGATCACAGAGTTTATTTTTCTATATGCTAAATTCTAATCCTTGATTTTTTTGTTTTTTCTTTTGTTGTTTTTTCTTCTTTAAGGTTGATTATGACTAAAAGACTTCACTTTCTGTCTGAATAGTGAAATAGTCTATGAATGAATGATGTCAAAAGAAGCCTTGAGTCAGTAAGACAAAGTCTTCATGGAAACCACAGATGCTGTTAACTTTTGCATTGTTTCAGGTGTTCTGTGGCATATTTTATTAAACAAGATACTTCCGTCCCCTACAATTCTTCATCTGTGATAACAAGCCAAATTTCCCACCATCCAGTTTTCAGCATTGGCATTTACAAGTTTAGCAAAGGGGCCTATATAATATGATTCGAGCCCCAGTTCTGCAAAGACATATCTGTGCTGATGAGTCCCATTAAAGTCAGTATGTGACTTAAACATATGTATAAGTCTTTTCAGGATCAGGGTCCTGATCCAAAGCTCCGTGAAGTCAACCACCGATGTTACAACATAAATAACATAGCTGCAGTTTTATAAACTATTCGTTTGTTAATGGAGAGAAAAAACAGACCTGTAGTCTGAAAGTAACATTAAACTCTAATTTAAAATTGATGTATAGGCTTTGCTCTGCACAAATATTTATATAAAATAAAGCTTACTTACAAAAAGTATGTTTAATTAAAGATATTTTAACTTCATCTTGTGTTTCCATAACAGCTTAAGAGGTAAATTCATAGATGGCATATTTTCACACACAACTGAAAGACTAACTGAATAACAAATGTAAGGTTATATGCACATACACAGGGATTCTGATTATATTTAATAGCCTAAGGTGAACTTCACCAGTGTGCACAAGACTTGCTTTCACAACATGAAAGCAGAGATGCAGTCAGTGATATGGAATGTTTTCAGGCTAAATATACCATAGGTATACCTTTAGCAAGAAATTTCCTGTGTAGTCTTTGCTTGCTACATCTAAATAACATCACATGGTTTAATGAGAAAAGCACATTTTACTTCACAATGTATGAATACCCATGTGTCCTGTTTCCTCCTCCAGGGGTGGTATTGTAAATACATGTAGTTTTTGCACAATAGATTTTTGCAGTTGAAACAAATATTCTAAAGCAATCACATGGATTTACTTCCTACAAACGAGTCCAAGATGGTAGCCAGGATCTCTCTTAGTCCTAAATATTACATGACTACAACACTTATTAAAGTGCTGTATAATGTAATTGTCCCTTGAATTTTTGCTTACATTGCTTAAAAAACCCCCACAAAACTATAACTTTTTCTCCTAATTTCATGGTCATCCAGTAAATCTATTTAGAATTTTTTTTTTAGTCCTGATAAAGGAACTAAATTGTTATTAACTGTTTGTATTACTATAAAAAAAAAAAAGTTTAAAAATCAGGACACACATCTCCTGAATACAGAATTGAGAATTATTGGTATGCAAGCAAAACTGTTCTGGAGATTTTCCTTGCCAACTTTAATTAGCTTTGCCAATTATTGTGGAACCGTTTCCTGTGTAATACGTATTTTTCGTTGAGTTTTAAAATGCAAGTGCACTGCTATAGTTAGATTTCCAAACATAATCAAGTGCTTAAAAATCACAACCTGGTAGAATGAGGAAAAGGCGTACATTCAGATGATGTTATACAGAGTTGAAAGTAGTGTCAATTTTATACACCACTCTCTTAACTTTTTATTACAGTTTTCACCTGGAATAATGGAGCTAACTGTGATAGTAACTGCCAAATTAAATTTTTAAAGAAATCTGTTTTGGAGACTTCATGCATTTGATTTCAGACTCCTATTTTCCTCTGTATGGTGGGCTTCTTTATTCATCTTTTATCAGTTATTCCTTATTCTTTTATGCATCTCACTTTTCACCAGTGTAAATGCAAACTGCTCTAGTCATCATGTACCTCTCCTCTCTTGATATGTGTTTACTGCTGCAAAAAATAAGAGCAATGCCACTGAGAGCCTCTGAGAACCTTTTTTTTATTTTTAAAGTTGCTACTCTCCTACTGTGAACAATAGCTGCAGTGTGTATTGTTTTGAATGTGCTCTAAACTACTGTAGGTTCAGAACTATTGTGACAGTTATTAGTAAAATCACTAAATTTGATGTGTTCGGGGTTTGGACATAGCAGCACCATAGTTACTCTGATAACCTATGACAACTTCATTGCCTTAAAAATGAGAAGATTTCCTCCTGAATAACATAAGAGGTTGTGGTTTCTGGTTGACTTCTCTTCTTATAGGTAGAGTAGCAAACCATGTACAAAAAGGAACGTGTTCTTACTGTAAGTTTCTCTTGATTTTATTAAACCATGTTTTTGTAGATAGTTAAGATTAGCTCTAGAATGAATGTACAAAAACAAAATTCATGAGATGTGAGTACTTTGATAGAGCAACAACAGCAGTGTATTGAAAATGTTTGCAAATATTCCTTAAAATATTCCCCCAAATAAACGCTTTGCTACAATTTATTTTCTGTAAGTTGAAAAAGGGATAGTATGCATACTACACAGTCTTTCATGATATTTTTCTTATTGCATCCTATATACTGCATTATATGCACAAGACTAAATATAATCCTATTGATCTTGGTCAAATTCTGAATAGTAGGGGTTTATTTTCCCTTAATGGTTGTGTAATCAATGTTAATACCAGAAGTTAGGCACTTGCATCAAGAGGTGAATAGATTCCTGAGGTCCAAATTAATATACTATTTACTTGACATTGGAACAAATACAATGTCAAAGGAATTTCCATGTCAATTTATATTATTCATGGAATCATTATACTGTCAAACATTGCTGGGATTTAATGTACTGGTAGGAAAAAAATGTACTTATTTTTCTATTGTGCAGTGCAACTTATTGATAATATGGAAATTAACAGTAAAATTTTACCAGAATTTTCTGCAATGTAATCTGTGTAGCTATTTGGTCTGTCAGGGTGCTATCTAATACTCATATTACGAAAATACTGATTAACATATTGTTGCCATTAGAAACTCAAAGGTTCCACTTACATTGTGATAGGCCAGAAGAGCCTCAAATTTGAATGTACAGTAACTGGAATGGTTTTTCATTTTTATTATTTGATTACTTAAAACATTTAAATAGTAAACTGTAAATGCTGAGTTATGTCCGTTCCTCTCCTGTAAATTATATTATTTAATATGAATTTAAAATTGTTCACAGTAGGCAACAGTACTAACCCTCAATATCAGTGCACATCATGAAAACATCAAACTCTTAGCAAAACCTTGTTAAAGCTGAGTCTACACCAAGTGCTAAAGGCCAATTGACCCCAGATCTGACAAACGGCTGGAAAGAACGAGATGGGGACCCTGTGTGTACATCTTGAGTCTATCAGTAAGAATGGCTCAGCTTCTGTTTGATCTTAGCTATTGTAGGTGGAGAATCAGTGAGGTAACCAGATCCATACTCTCAGAGATTAAAACCAAAACCTTGAGTTTCACATTGGAGTTGATGGGAAGCCCTTGCAGTACACTGAGCACACGTATAACGTACTAAGGCCAACCTGTTCCACTAAACAAACAGATCATCTTGTTCTGCTGAAGCTTCAGACTGTTCTTTAAGGGTAGCCTTCATTTAGAGCCCACTACAGCTATGAAGTGACAAAGGCACTGATGACTGTCCCGAGGTCAGTGTCAGAATTAAGGCATCTAAATATCATCGCCTCTTTCTTTTTCGATCATGCTTAGCACTATGTATTGTATGATATGATGCTGGTCAAATGCCATTTGTAGTAACAGACACACGGTGATGAAATAAGGATGGGTAGACGTAGTGCGGAAGAATGTAGTCCAGTAATTTAGACCCCACGTCTAACATGTCTTTAATAGAACGTTATTTGACGAATGACTTCAGGATTCTAGATATCTGTCTGCACCCCAACCTCTACCAGTCACCAGAAAATAAAAGGAAAACAAAACCCCTGCCCTTTTTTTTTAAGGGGTATGTATGTAAGCAGTTTTTGTCCTCAAGCGCTTCCTGTGCTGGCTCTGCAGTAACTGTTAACTAACAAAAAGTATTGTAAGTCCTGTGCATATTCTTGCTTAGTGATGCTACTGCAAGAAAAAGAGAAGTAAGCAAAATTGTTTGGCTTCTACAACACACTAGAGAGACAGTACAAAAATCAATGTTAGCTAAATGGAAAAGAACAAAATCAGTAGAGAAAATACTTTCTATCTGTTATACCAAATTGTATTGCAGTACAGTAAAATATTACAGGACATCTTTATGTTGTGAAGTATCTTTGATAAAAGCTGTTTCTTGAGATGCTTTTTAGGTAAATAATTGTGAAGGAAGAGCATGACTCACAGGTAAGAGGAAACGATATTGTATCAAATTTGAAATAAAATGGGCAGTTAATAAGGGACACAGCTACAGAAAGATTTGTTGCAGCTGCTATGATTTTCAGGGGAGACACTCTCACACCAACATTGGGAAGAATTGCGTGGGGAGTCGAAGAGGGCAGAGAGAAACTGGCAGATAAAGTGTAGAGATGAATAGAGAGAGTAGGAATTGCTTGCAGGTTTTATGGACACGGAACACTATTTCAAATAGGATGTTGAAATGACTGAACTAGTGGCTGTGTTAAGATAGGATATGTTTGATTGGGATGAACAAAAATATACTAAAATTAACTAAAGGTCCTTAAACTCAGAATTTCCTCCTTTTGTCAGCTTGAATTATGTGCTCTGCTTATCTAGTTGTGTAGGATTTTAGCTGAGAACTCCCATATGCATTAATAGGAATGGCCTAAATAAAGCCTTTAGGCTTCAAGATCACACATTAGTTAGACAGTGTGTGTCATTTTTAATGTGGCTTTATGTATTTAAGCAGAACTTGTAGATATGAACCTTGTAATGTGACTGAAGTCTTGAACACGTCTGTCACTGAGTTATGTAATTTTTATATGTAAAGTTTACAGGGAAGGAGCCCTAGTATCCATTCAGAATGGAGCAGTATGTGTTAACCATACTGAGTTTACGCATAGTTCCCACTGATCTACTGATTTATGCATTTTGATGCCACTGATTCCAGTCTTGTCTGTTTGTCAGCTTCTCACAAAAACATCTTTGTACTTTATTTGATTATGGCCTTTATGCACAGAAAACTTCTTGAACTGATTCATAAGAACACTACCTTCTTCTTCACGTAATCTCTTCATTTGTGTGGTGGGTTGTAGGGAAGAAAATAATCAATGGAGATCACATTGGGATAGTTGGCAATTGATTTGTTTGCAGAAACAAAAATTGTAAATGTAGATATTCTGTTTATTTGACTGCCTCTCTCTTTCTCTATTTCTCACGTTTCCACCCACATAACCCATGTCTTTCATGTAATTTGTCTCCTTAGATTGTTTAGCTATTTGGTAGAGCTCATGACCAGATTTTTAAAGTGTGCTTCGCTTAGTGTTGCAAGGTTTAAGTGACTTAGATGGCTAAATCCCATTTTCAAAAGAGCAGAGCAATGTCTAAATACCTCTAAAAAATTTGGCTCATGTCTTCAAATGTGTTTGTATCATGGCTAGCATAACGGCGCTCCACTCCATCTGGGGTGACTAGTAGAAATATTAATAAACCAGCCACTATAGAATGAGCCAAACCATGATGATGGATTTTTTTTAAAACACTCAAGACTAGCTAAGAATCTAATCCCAAATATTTTTTTCTTAATGTTATGTGGCCCTTCCCATGCTGTTTAGCCAAACCATGTTAGAAAGAGATTCAGTGGGCATTCTGCTTTCACTGTTACATTACCATGGTTCTTAGTGAGACAGGGAACTAGTGGTATTAAGTACTATTTTGTGTAATTTTCATGGAATTAAGTAAAATAAGCTTATTTCTATTTAATGGCTAAACAGAGATGAATCTATGCTTGGACCGTGTTAATCTCTAATCTCTCTAATATGGAGTGCCTGGTTGGCTTCTGCATTATCTATCTTGGAGGAGTTAGAAATAGAAAAGATATATTAAATCATAGTCTACAGAATTATCTCAAGTATGATTTTTTGTTTAAAGACGTTGCTGGTCTAGATGACGATGCAAATTTTGAGAGAGAGAATGCTGAATGGCAACACTTAAATCTCAAAAGGCAGGGGTGGTTGACATCCAGGGTTTTGGTGCAACCTATTTTACAGTTAGGTGTCAATCACAAGATTTGGATCTGAAATTCTAGGGTTTTCACAAGGACCTGTCTTTTTCTGTTTGGTTAGCAAAAATAGTTGTGCGGGTTTTTTTTCCAGAACAGCAAAAGGTTTTAATTCTTTCCTAAATTATACAATTAGGATTTGGTTCAAGGCAAACGTCTCATGTGATTGAACTACTGATTAGTTGTTTTGATTTTTAAGCTTGCTGTCAAAGACTTTTAACATTAGAAGTGCCTGTTTGTTGAGTGGAACCTCTGAAATGTCTTTACCTTTGTAATAGTTTCTATCTTTTTTCAAGAATGAAAAAGTTTGTTCTTATTTAAAATTATCTTCAGTTTGTCATCAGAGTGAAAGATGCTTGAGAGATACTTTGAAGCTTTCAGACACTAAAATAAGGTGGTGTACATGTTTGAATATTAATTTTATATATACATATTGGAAAAGTAGCTTTTTATTTTCTGTGCTTGCTTAAAGTTTTAACTGTCATATATCTAAGCAATGTCTGTTTGGGATCTTTGCTCATCTTTTTTTCGTTAGTGATTTATAAGCTCTGTTCACTTCCTGAAAGTTATAATAAAACGAAAAGGAGAGGAGAAAGTATAAAACAAGCAGTCTTCTATGCATGATGTCAACCGCTTATTCAATGATGCATGTCTTCCTATAAGAGTTCTTCAAACTGGTACACTTACCAATTGTCTTACATGTGGGAAGACATGGAGGCAAAAGAATAACTATGAAATGTGGATGGCTCACATTCAAATACACCCTTTCTTTTTTGACATCTTTTCCCCTTCATCTCCCAGACCATGGAAGTAGCTCTCACTTAGGCTACCTTTTTAAAATTAGTTTTCAGGATCTGGTTTTGTAGCTGGACCACAGATATTTATAAGGACATTATACTGACTATGAAGAAGGCGAAAAAACAAAATCAGCCTCTTCCTCCCCCTTTTTTTCCTCTTCCAAACAACAGTAATAATAATAAAACCTACCTCTTTTCATCGGTAGATCTCAAAAAACTTTACAAAGAGAGGTACATATAACTATCCCCATTTTATGGATCTGAACAGTGATATAAAAAACAGAGGTAGAATTGGTGCTACTGCAATGCAGGTAAAATTAAAATTTAAAAGATAAAGTAAAAGATGAAAAAATAAAATTAAAGAAAAACTGGATAAAGAAAAAGTTTACATGGGCAATTAGAGATAGAAAAGGCATCTTGTGATGGAGTGGACCATGGCAGAAGGGACTGATGAACTGAAGCTGTCCCCCCACGCTGTAACACCTACCAGCAAATCAAACCTGAAAAAAAGGTTATCCAGATGTAAGGGAATAAAAGGGAAGGAAGTAGACCTTCGTGCAAGTACTCCCCTAACAAGGGGATTCATGGATCTGACAAAGAAAAGACTCGGGGGCCAGGCCGTGCAGATTTGAGGCAGAAATCTCAGAGAGAGTCAAGCTTGTGGAGAAGGCTTGGACTGGTCTTTGTTGTTTTATAAATAATGTCAAGCTCTAAAAAAGGAGTTTTACCTTGACACTACAGAGGTTCTGTGGACTGTTTCTTATCAAAGTCACCTGCTCAGAAATTTTCTTGGGTCAACTGTGTAAGTGCAGATCTTCAGATTGCTTAATGAAGGTCTCATTTTAGAGAGAATTACGATAATACGAAATAGAAATATGAAATAAACTGATTTTGTAATGTTTGTGCAGAAAAATCTAAGGAATTATTTGTCTGAGAGTACTGTAGCACTTACTTAGAATGTTTTCTGATGTCTGACCAGAATGGCAGTTATCTTGGACATGAAGCAGAAAAGGATGGGCTAATATTTTTGGTTGATGTTTATTTTTTTTAGCCATTTAATAAGCCGTTTATTTTACCAAATACAGCCTTGATCGAATGCACTTAAAGTTATGAATAAATGATTAAAGAGTCTAACGTTTTTTCAGTAGAAACTTCATTATTAACCTATCTCTGTATTTAACCAAGCAATTAAATTACATTCAAAATTAATTACCATATTATTTCAGAGAGAGCACGTTAGGATCTGGTTTGTAATCCTTTACTCATTTCGGTAACTTTAACGGGAGTACTCATGTTAATAAGGATTTCCAGGATCAAATCCTTAAATAGCATACTCTACCTGCATGCATATTCACAGCATTGATGAGACATTTCATACAGTATTATTGTCTCATTTGGGGTGGGTTTGGAGACCAATTGATGTAAGATGCCATTGGAGTTGGGAATTGGAATATACTATAACTTTAAGTTAGGAATCCGTGTTGTATTTAATAGTTTAGCATTTCCCAATGAGAATACATGCTCTTTTCCCACTCCCTCTTAACAATTACAACAAAGTCTATATTATAACTAGAAAGGGACCCAAGCCACAAAGTTTGGATCTTGGACCTACATTTCTGAAAACGTGGGGATGTTTTTAGACCTGGGGTATTGGTTGTGTCCATCTCTGATTAAATGATCCTGACTCCCCTTTAACTTACACTCGGTATAAATGAGGACTTATTGCATTGAAATCTGTGGGCCTGGCTATAAAACTGGTATGAGCACAAAATCAGGGCCAATATCTCTCTCCAGCTCAAAGAGAAAATTATGCCCAAGGAAGGACATCAAAATGATCTTTTAGGTCTTCATAATATTTTTTACAATCAGTTATCTTTCTTTGTGAGATTTGTGCTCATATGCATAACTGAAAAGTAGCTGATTTTAAGCCAGTGATGCCCATAACTTTGTGCTGTGCACTGTTGAAAGCATTAAGGGATCAGTTGATTCTGTTTTTTCTAAGGCTGGGTCTATACTGACGGTGGCAAATTCACCGCCATCAGATCAATGTCTCTGGATCGACTGAGTGGTCTGTGTAGACCTGCTCAGTCGATCCAGAAATCAACGGACGAAAACCATCCCTGTAAGTGACGTAGCGCTGCTTCGACAGGAACGCTGTTCCTGTTGGCGCAGCACAGTGTGGACGGCGTGCGGAACAGACACAGCAAAGTTGACGGGAGATATGCAAGTGTTTTACGTCATTTGCGTATCTCCTGTCGACTGCTGCCGAATCTGGAAGGTAAGTATGTGTAGTAAAATGTGCAGTAAAATGACTTCAAAGTAGAGATGTTTCACTATGATAAAAAATGCATGTGATCATATTTTGTAATTAATAACTAATCTATAAACTTCACAAAACATCTAGCATTGTGTGCATGTTGTCCTCTATTTATCCAGTTACAACAAAGCTGAAGGGCTAGTTCCTGAGAGATTAACACCTTCAACTCTCATTTAATTTACCAATTCAAGATTTTGCCCTAAAAAATATGCTTGTGATCTTATTCTCTAAAACAAATTACTAAATTTGAAAGGTGGATGCAATAAATGTGAATGACTTGTGTGCTGTAAAACGAGTTTGTTGCATCCATGTTTTTGTTTAGTGTCTCAATGGGATTTCACGTTTAACTAAATTGTGGTTATCAGAAGGCATGAAATAAATAACACAGTCTTAACAGATAACTAAGCAAATCTTGTCTGGGGAGTTTTTATGTTCTACATTTTTTTAGATTTACTGTGATTTGCCTCAGGTATGTACAATTTGTTTGATTACCCAATGTAAGTGGTCCCTATCAAGGAATTGCTTTGAGATTTCACAGCTCAATTGCATTGCAGGGCTCTGCTTATGTTTTAGCATAGATTTTTGGCAAGCTAATAGATTTCATTGACTTTCATTACCACAGTGGTCACAACAGGAGCACTCTAGGAGTTGCTGTTTTATGATATTGTGTAACTTTGCTCTTATCTTATTCTAAGAATAAAATTACTGGTGTCTGAACATAAAATACATACAGTCTTTTGCTGAGTGTGGATTTCCAAGTGATGTGACAATGTGTTTTGGTGACCAATAGAATTCCGTCCACTATAGTGCGTGCTCAGAGGAGTACACATGCTTTGTGATTAGTCACTTGTGCAGGGTCTCCTGGTTCTGCTGGCCACGTTCAGGGAGAATTAATCACTTTATTTTCTCCAAATTTGTTAGATCTTATATTATTCTGGTATGAAAGGTATCTCTGTCAATACTACCTCTGCAATAGTTAAATTGTAGACCACAAAATGATCCTATGTGGTACTTGCTTGTTAGCTTAATGAGCAGACCTGCGCATTGAGTGTCAATTGTTGAACAGTTTAAATGTTGTTCCCATAGATTAGTAACTAATACTTTCTCTATTAGGTGGCTTGTTGCCCACTTGGTTACTCTGCTATGTGTTGGGGGGGCGAGAACTGAGTCCAGTTTTATTGAAAGTTAGAATTATTTTGTTGTTTGCGTAAAATTAAAAAGCAGTGATAACAGGCCTTTAGGAACAGATTTTTTTAAAATCAAGGACATCATGATGTCCTAACTAAAATAAAAATACTTTTCTGTACCGTAAGCTTTCAGCAGTCCTAACTTCATTAGATGAGTAAATATGCTTTAAATGCAGAAGCACATTAAAAATGTATCTACTAATTATATTTAAAAAGTGTTCAGTGTGCATAGTTGCATTGGAAATGTTCATAATATACTTTTACTAGAACCAGCATGAGTAAAACCATCTATATAGGGAGTAAAGCCTTAAATGCTAAATTAGTAATATCTAGTTAAAATTCAGATGACAGCATTTCCATTATTTGAGCTGCTTGCAAATATTTTAAAAAGATGTACTAAAATAAATGCCAACTTTTAATTTCAAACTCTAATTACCCATCTGGCCAAAGAATAATATTGTTGTAGTGAAGAAAGTGAAACGTTAGCAGATTAGTGGAATATAATATGTATAACACTAAGAGTAAGAATAAGGCTTGATTCTCCATGCTTGAGGATTTTTACAAATATATTTTTGTGGTTTGAAATGAATGTTAAATTAATTTTAATGTGTACAGTAAAAAATAGAATGGTCACATCATGTGATTTAGTGGGTAGTTTTTCACCCAGCATCTAGTTTTTAACGTTCATAGGCACAGCATCCCTGACACTGATTGTAAATCTGAAAGGTAACCACAGTGAAACACCCAGAGAAAATAAATCTCCAGTTTACACTGTGATCCTTTAATTTACTGTTCTCTCTCTTGTTCTCCAGTGTTCTGGAGTAAAATAATACAATCGTGGAGATTTAAAACTTCCAGATCACAGAGCTTAATGAGTTAAATTTCTCTGGGTGATGCTTACGCAGAATTTAAGCTGTTTAGACATACAAGGTCGAATTAAACTGCTTCACTGCCTATTCTGGCTCCTCTGGCAGAGAGAGGAGCCGCAGTTCCACTGGGACAGACCTCTTGGGAGAGATATTGATACAAACTGAGAATGTGTTTCTTGCGTTCCAGATTGCAACTATGTCCTATTTTTTTCATGGTTCTCTACCCCCCTCCCCCCGGCAAATCCAAAATAATCGCAATCCTAGTTCCCCCTTTATTATTGGAGCTCTCTATAGCATTATATTAAATAGAGTCTCTGAGGTCACAGGAGAGGATTTTTATTTGAGTAATACAGACGCAAGAAGGAAACCCTCAGCATGAAGCAGCAAGATGCAAGGTCCGAGGCTACCTTTTTGACTTTGGTGCTTGATGTATACCATTTGTCTACTGCATTTTCTTGCCATCTCCAATTTAAATGTGTTAAGCACTAGAGGGTTGGAATGTTAAAAGGTTAGAACCACTGTTTTCCAACGCTAGTTATAGTTCACAACATGCAGGCAGCTTCAAAGCCCGAGCAAGGTCTATCTTCTCCTGCTCCCAGTACTTTACAGCAAGTTACTGGGAAGGAAATCTGCTGGGTGATCATCTTGTTACCATGCTTTTATAGGTAGGTATAATTACAATCTCTTTGTTGAGACTATATTTGGGCTTTATAATAGAAAAGTTAATAAACCGTGGTAGTTGTAATCAATCCTGTAGAGCTGACGCACCTTGTGCATCTTCTGAAAATTCTTTAACTACTCATCCCCTGGCGAGATATTTTTATTCGACGAAGCTGTGGTATGTTTCTAGAACAAAGAAATGATTGGGGCATGCATAGTGATATTTCCTCGACCCTTTTCTCCCCTTATCTTTCATGAAAGTTATAGGACGCATTACCTATTCCCAGGCAGCCAGATACTATTGCATAACCGTCCCTCCCCAAACATTTAGGCTCAGCGGCTTTTACACTTTTCACTATGAAGTTTTAATTATGAAAACCTGGCAACCCACTATTTGCACGAATCCTCGCTCAGGGAGGTGGCAAAGCAGACGTCTGGGATCCCTCCAGATCGGTGGGTAGCATTACAGTTCCCGCTAACATGTCTAATTGCAGTGGAAAGCTTACCTTACGCTGCCTTAAAAATAACTAAAAGTCTGTGCAATTCCTTTGTGATGCATTTCTCTCCGTTCGCTTCTGCAAGCGTGCAGTGAAAACGATCCACCGGTGTAGAGCATCTGCTGCAAGATAGACCGGCTGGGAATTTTTTTTTTCTTTTGCTTTCCGGAGACTTGATCACCACCAACCACCCTTGTAGCTACCACACGGAGACATTTATTCAGCGGTGACCGAGAGAGCTTTCGCTAGAGGCAGCGGCGGCGGCAGCAGCAGCAGCCACGCACGCCTGAAATGTCCTCATTTACTGCAATTGTCTTCGCGGAGACCGCGGATCCGACAGAGGGGAGGAGGAAGGCGAGGGGTGGTGGGGAGCCCTTCCAGCAGCCACCCTTTCCCGTCGGGCCAGCTGCCGCGATCTCCCTAATGCTCCTGTCTTGCAGGCGGAGGAGCTGATGGATCTGGATTCCCTGCTACTTTGGGCAATGCCCGAGCGGTGCGGGGCGAGGAAGAGCTCCGTGTGCGTGTCTCCCGCAGGCGGGCGGCCGCTGGCGCTGGCTCTCCGCTAGGGAGAGTTCTCGCGTCCGCGCACCCGGCTGCGGGCGAGCCGTGCGTGCCCAGGGACTTGTTGAGCGCAACGTGCAGTTCGTGGGAGCGCGGTTTCCTGACGCGCGGGGTCCGGGGAGCGGGGGCGGAGCCGGGAGAGGGGCTCCCGGAGGAGGAAGGTTTTCAATTGCGGACGTTTTCTGGGTTGCCGGCCGGCGTCTGCCCTCGGAGCGTCGTCGCGGGAGCACGGCTGCAGGACGCCCCCGGACCATCCCGGGCGCTGGGCTCGTGCGGAGAGTGGAATGGCTCGTGGGCCAGTGCGTGCGCGAGGGCAGGCGACCGCAGCGGGGGGGCGAGCTGCTCTCCAGGGCGCCGCGAAGCAGGCCCCCCCCAGTGTCGGTGCCCTGCGGCTGAAGCATCAAGCCACGGTGACGCGAGGACAGGAGCGCCAAGCCCTGGCGCCCCCCCGTGGGGCTAAAGCCCCGAGCCCCTTTGCACCCTGCAGCGCCGAGCCCCTGAGCCGCTCTGCCCTGGGAGTCTAAAGCCCCGAGGCCCTTGCTCTGCAGCTCTAGGGCTTCCCCCGCTCTGCTGGGCTGAAGCCCCGAGACCACCTTCCCCTTGTGTCTGAAGCCCCGTGCCTCAAAGTAGCTGAAGCAGAAGTCCCCAGTCTGGCTGGAACCCCAAACCCTCCCTGCCCCACTAGGCCGTGGAGTTTGTATGGCATGTCGTGGGGCCTCAGAAAGAAAAGCGTTGGGAACCCCGGTATAACATGTAAGAGCAACCTGGGGTTCTGGGTGTACAAGCAATGAAAGCAATACAATACACAAATGAGATATAACCAAGGATCAACAATCTTGTAAAACTTCTAGGGACCAAACAAACACGGCAAATGTAAAAGCCCAGATAGACGAAGTTAAAACAAACAAACAAAGACAAAAGTGGCTTGAATATTTTGATATTTTAAATTAGTGAAAAAATACAGTGGAAAGGGTGGACAATTTGCAGTTACGTATTTTTATTGGGATGCTTTAAATTCATCTATAATTACTGGTTTCTGTTTAATCTGTTTCTGTTAAAGCATGTGAATACAGCGATATCCATTTTTATTCAGTGTAACTTATTAACAAGCATTGCAACAATATGTGGAACGATTAAGAAGTTACTGAATTAGTCTAGGATCAAATCACAGCCCTTCTTCCTTTTTTTTTCCTGTATGTACTACAGAATAGGTGATGTAGCTACATTTGGGAATTCATTGCAGTGTTTGTCTCAAAGTTATTAGTTGGGAATGGATGTTCCGAATGTAGAATAAACACAAATGTTTTCACCTGGTTCTGATCCCTAAGGAGCATGGGTCTAAGTTGAAACTGAAGTAATTTAACAAAGCAATGTGGAAAACCCCATCTTGTGCTGCTTTTTCTAGAATTTCCATCCTCTGTCATCTCTTCTCCCCTGGGCTCCCAACAGTATTTCAGAGAAGAGGACAGAGATTTTATGGGAGGATGTGCCCCAGCCATTGTCATTTACTGATGTTTAACTAAATCTGTCTGGCAGGCAGGACAGAACTCTTGAGAAGGTACCCGATATGAGAATTGGCTCCTGGATACCCAGCCTGGCTGAGTTTTCCAGTATTTAACAACTATGTTTAAAGGGATCTGAAAACATGGAGAAAGGGGCAGCGGCAGTTCATCATCCCCACAACTGCCTACCCTTGTCAAGCAATTAATTCTGCTCCCTCCAGACTCTGATCATTTCTGCCCACTCACCTGTTCTGCCTCCTCCAGCCTCCATTGCACCTCCTGGGCTCTTCACCCTCCTCTCCTGAGCTGAGGCGGAAGTTGCAGTGGGTCCCCTATGCCCCTTCCCAGGTTGGGTGTTGAAGGGTGGCAGGGAGAAAAACAGAGGAACCAACCCCTTACTCACAGGAGGGGAGCGGGAGTGGGGCTCCTCTCCCCTCTTATAAGAATGATGTCTTGGGGGGCCTGAGGAAGAGCTCTGCCTCTTTCTTGCAGCAGCCATGATTGGCTGCTCTTCTCCAAGAGGCAGGCAAATGGGGGGGGGAGGGGAAGCAGCCAATGAGAGGTAGGTTTCCCTGGTGATCCTAAAAATGTGCACTCCTCCATAACCTGTCTTGCTTTTTAGAAATGGTATTTCCTGAATCTGTGGCTTGTTTTGGTGCAGCACACTTTAAATACTTTCTCCCATATAGTCTCCTGTTTTAGGAAACATCTCCATAATGTGATATTTGCTAACTAGCCAATTGTCCCACAGCTGGAGCCTGTCTGCAGGAATTCCCCTTTCCTCCCACCCCCTAGTGATATTGTGGTGTCTCATTTCTTGTTATTACTGGCTCATTCTCTGACTTTCCTTCACACCTTTTGCTGCACCAAAAATAATTAAACACCATCAAACTATTGATCCATAAAAACTAAATGTAAATGGACCCCTAGTTAAGGTGGAGAAATATCTTGACAGGCTGAACTGTGCTGGAAAAGCCCTGGCAGAAAATTCCCTCTTGATCGGGTGCATGTACTTCTGTTGTACCAGGATAGTGGTTGGAAATGCTGTTGCACCTTATCATATTTAGTGCCTAATGGCATTGTTAAGAGATGGCAACATTAAAAAAGCTTGTGATCTGACAGGGTTTTTCAGTGTTATTTCCAAAGAAATGGCTGGGAAGAATTTCCACTCCCCAGAAATGTCTTAATTTTTCATTTTCAGTGATGACAGTCTGTTTCCCTACCAGAATCTCTCCTCATTGTGTTTGTATGTACCAAAGCAAAGTTGTGCCCAGCTATGCTCTACACACAGGCATTAGCAACATTACATAATATGATGACCAAATCTTTATATATAAGTTAAGGCCCATGGACTGAATTATAGAACTTTGTGACAGCAACAGCCACACTAACAGTAATAGAACAAATCCCTCTTCACATATATAAGATGTGAACTGCACAAACAACATCACAAAAACATAATATTTGGTGCTGAAGGAAAATATTATTGCCATATAACCTAAAGCCCACAGATTAAATTGTGGAACTCTCTGACAGAAATAATAGTTGGAACAGCATCTTTGTCTTCCTCTCAATCATATTAAATGGCTGTTCCCCCCACTGCTGGTTATCCTTAAGCATTATTCATATGGCCGTAGTCTATGGAGCAACTGCCCTTTTTTGCGGAAGTTCATGGGAATCAGAAGGGATTTCCCCCTAGAGATCATAGACCAGATTCTCTGTTGCGCTGCACATTGTGCAGTCATTAATACCAGTGCAATGTGGATATAAAATGCTACTAAATAAAAATAGTATCATTTTAACCTCCCTTTACATGAGCATGACAAGACAAGTCAATTCAACAGAGTTCAGTCCTGATTGCTGCAAAATACATGTTAAAATAAAAATATGGTCACTCCATTCCATTTACAAATATTTTGTACTTTGAAAGACATTAATGAGTACAACTGTTATGTACTCATTAATGCAAAAAAAAAAAAAAAAAAAAAACCAAAAAAGCAACACTGATTTGAGAGAGAGAGAGAGAGATACAAATAGTTCTGATAATAACTTGGAAAGCAGATAGTTTCACTGTTACTTTGTCCTATCTATGAAATAATCACACAACCGTGATTCTGCACTGAGGAATCTCACAGGAAAATCACAGGGCCGTACCCTTCCCTTAGCTTTTTTTCTTCATATATCTGCAGAGCATGTTTAGGCATTATGTATGAATATCAGTCTTCATTAGAGGTAGGCAAAATCTTTTGTGCAAAAATGTTTTTTGGGTTTTTTTTTTTGCCTGATTTAGGTTCACTTTTCGAATTTGCTGAATTATTTCAGTTGGAAACTACCCCACCCTCCCAAAATCAGAAATAAGGTTATGTTTTGATATTTTAGAAGCAAAAAGTTATGATTGATTGATTTTATTTTTGTTTAGAATTTTACTGCAGTGTAATATTTTTAAGACGTTTAAAAACACATAAACAAAATGTATAATGTCAGGTCAAACAAACTTTCACTTGAAATGAATTTAAAAAAAAATTTCATTTCAGCCACCAAAACAAAAGAATAATTCTTCACACAGCTCTGGTTCTGATTTAGAGTTTGGGTACACAGAGAAAAAGCAGTTTTTGTTAGGGATGTGAAAGGTCCCATGATGTTCCAAGTTGTTCTTGGCATCCCTACTAGGACTGACTTAGGGTGGTTTTGTTGTGAGGGATGTGTCACCTTAACTCCCCATCTCCTGATTTTCTAATGTTTGTGTTATGTTTTATCTGTAATGCTAATGTTCATGGAAGAAAATCTGAGATCAGCATTTCCTGATTTGGCCATTTGTTTTTTGGAAATTAAACTCATCTTCTGGAATGTAATGAGGAGCACAGGGGGATGATTGCCTGGAACTTTAACTCCATGTTAACAAAACTTTTTGTGTGTCATTTTCCCTTGTTCTTTGAGTATATGTTCTTTGAATTACAGTGGATCCTACTGTAAGTGCACATGTGCTTTGTGCCCAAGGCCACAGGTTTCTTTGAATAGCATAGCCGTTTGGGACTCTGCAGGCATCCTGTGTCTCCTTGAGCTCCTATACTAGAGCACAAAGAGTGGGGCTGCTGCGATCCTCCCTAGTTTCCCTCTTACCACCTGTGGCAGCAAGATAGAACCTTGCAAGTGTCCAACCTACTAGGTTTTTGCTCAGCAAACTTCTTCAGAATGTTCCAAAATCTTCAGAACAACTTCTAATCTATTATATTTAACCACCATGAACTGATCCAATGCATCTGGATTGAAATCTCTAGTCAGATCATCCCCCCCCCCCATGGTGGGTATTAGGCCTGTCCATCCTGCAATCCCCCTGAAGGGTCAGCAAATGTGTCTCTTTGGCCTTGGAGAATTGTATATTCTGAGCAGATGCTTGGTATGCTTGTCCTTCTACACTGAAACATGCAAGTCACAAGCCATGAGGCTGAAACACCATCTTCTAGAATATTCCATCAGTGGGGGATTCCTGTCATAGACGACAACCTGGAGTGTTTGAATGTCTTTGCCAGCAGAGGTGTGTGCTAGGGCTCCCTGTCAAATGCCTTTCTTTTTCATGCTCCAATATGCTTTCCCACTGATTCCCCTAATCCACAGAATAATATCCAAGATAAGATGGGATATGGCTTCAATGATTATAATAGCCCAAAACAGTTTTGGATGTCAGACTTGTTACAGACATACAGATGTCCTCCCATATATGCTGGGACTTGCCTAAATATGATATCTCAGAACCAAGGTCAGCTACTGCCCTCAGACCCACAATCATTGCCACTGAAGATTTGGATGTTGGCTGGCTATGCATCACGGATAGAGACTGCTTCCTAAAGGTTCAGGAAATTCTCATACAACGTAGGAAATTTTCCACCAGAAAAACTTACTAATTGAAATGGAAAAGATTCTCCATATAGACAATTCAAAATACTATGGACCCTGTGTAAGTCCTGTAGAACTTGGACTATAAGCTGTTCCTGAGTGCTAACATTTAATTGTGTTAAGGTCTGCTTGATATCTGTGTTTCATGCTCCAGTAGAGTTGTACTTGATCTTAACAGTTTGCATTTTCCAAGTTCTTCAAGGGCCTCCTTCATACTTGCCCTCCAGTCAGAGGCCAAAGTCCCATGTGGGGCCTCAATGTTGTCTTTCTAAAGAAAAGTCTCCTGGAGGCTCCCTTTGAACCACTGGCAGAATCTTCAATGCAGCACTTTTCCATCAAGACAGTCTTCTCTGTGGCCATTATATCAGCACAGAAAGTAGGTGCACTCCAAGCCTTTGTGCCCAGAGTGTCTTACGTGTCTGTCCTTAGGAACAAGGTAGATCTCAGATCACTTTCCAAGTTCATTCTAAGATGGCCTTGGAATTCCACCTAAATCTTATCTGTCTTCTACCCAAAACCACATTTAACATCAGGAGAAAAAAAGCTGCATACTTTAGACACCTCCAGAGTTTTGCTCTATTGCATCAACAGCACCAAATCTTTTAGGCCATTTTCCTGCATCTTTGTGGCCATATCCAGCTCATCAACTGGTCAACCTGTCTCATTGCAGAGAATCTTTAAGGAGATCACATAGTGTATTTCCATATTGTATCAAATGGCTAGCAAGCCTTTCACTCTGAACATGGAGGCGCACTCCACCAGGGCACAGGCATCCTTTTCTGCCTGATTTAGGAACATGCCAGTTTCTGAGATCTGCAAGGTAGCTATCCGGAGCAACCCACTAACTTATGTTAATTATTATTGTCCTTGTGACAATGGCTGTAATGAATAGTGGTGGTAGGTTATAGAAAATTAAAAACTGTTTAACTGAGTAAATGCACTTTGGAGCTCTATTAAATGTTGCTGTATTTAGGATTGGCTATAGTGGTTAAAAATGACACAGTATGATGGGGACTGTGTTGCCAAAATTGTAAAATGATTACACATTTCTGGTACTAAGGGAGCTAAGTGAAACTGACAAGAGTAGGTAACTGCACGGTTTGCAACTATAAGTGCTGGGCCCAAAACCCTGACCAGAAACATGGTCTGGCTGTACCCTTCAAAGCTGGAACCATGCTCACACATCCAACATGCAATTTTGTAATGCAATGCATCACATTATGACTGTGTTAACAGAAAATTATCTCTTATCTAATCCAACCAATAATGTTACAATAGGCAGACTTTTGGGGGTGTTATATATTTAGCAAGACCTAACTCAAGTGGCCCCGAAGGGAAAAGGTTTATTATGGTCTAATTCCTTCATCCTGATAGCCTAGCTATTTATAATTCCAAAAATGGTCCCACCTCCTCTCTGAGAGAATCAAATCCTCAGCAATTTGATTACATTACATATTCATCCAATCAAAAAAAATACCGTGTGACTATGGTGATCAGTCACAGAGTGGTCATAATAAATAGCAAATGCATAGTGTAAACATAGTTCCTGCATAATTCAAAGTCTTTTCAAAATTACACTGCAAACCAAATTTCAAGTTGATATAAATCAGAGTTCCTGAACAGTTTGTGAGGGGGGGAAATTTGTCAAATTTTGTCAAAAAATGTTACGAAGTGTATATCAAGCTTTCCTCATAATGCAAATTGTGGAGACACCCAAAATTAATTTCACAGGTCTTTATTTGTTCAGTTTGTCAAATACTTGTTCTTGTCATGTTTTATGCCATAAACATTTGTCATACTTGCCTTGTGTTTTATGATTGAAATTGCTAGTCTTGTGTTCCAATTTATATCTCAATTAAGTTGAAACATATCAAGTGATGACAATGTGCAAAAGATTTATCCTTTATTTCTAACAAGTTAAATACAATTTAGTGCTTCTTCCTCTGGTCTTGGAAATTTTATGCTTGCCATTTGATACAATTTAAGTAATTTTTATTAAGTAAATTTAATTACTAACATTAGATGTACAATCTAGATTATTGTGACTACATGATGGTTTAGGACTAGCCTGATATGATATCAGAATCTTAGCTGCTCCTTATTTAGTTGAAAAAAGAGTGAGTTTTGCTTCATTTTAAACATGCAGATGTGAACTGTGAGCTGTTCATTTATGTAATCATTTGGGACCAACACCATCATTAGATGTTCTGCTAAAAGCAATTATTTTCATATTGCTGAATCTTCACTGAAATTAAATAGGTCATTACTTTAGTTTTTGCACTACAATAGTTGCTTAGCTTTCCATTCTAAATCCGCTTAATTTACCTATAGTTGGGATCGAGAAGGAGAATTGTTAGGTGTGCAATTCTTGTACTTTGTCATTGTGTTTGACTTAGCTAAGGTGAATCTAAACCTGGCTTGCCTCTGTATCAGCCCTGATTCTGCAAGGCAGTTAAGCACATTCTTTATATAAAAAACACGTAGTCCTGTTTACTTCTATAAAGAGGAAGAATGGTCTAGAGGTTAGGGTGATGGTCTGGAATTTGGGAGACCTGGGTTCAGTTCTCTGATACACCACAACTTCCTTTTTGACCTTGTGCAAATCATTTACTTTCTCCATGCTTCATTTCCCATCTCTAACATGTGGATAATAGCACTCCCTTACTTCACAGGGATGTTATGAGGATAAAACTGATACACTTCAAAATAAGCACTTGTTTCAGTATCTTACTGAACTGGGACTATAGTCATTAAGCTCCCATTCCTGAAGTGGATGCTCTGGTGTAGATCCTTACATTTGCAGAGTTTCAGTGGCTTAATTGAAATCTGCACTGCATATCTTATTTGCAGGATCAGAAATTAAGACTGATTTAACCTATGTCTTATTGTTAAGAGTTGAAGATTAAAGTATTCAAATGGAAAACTATAGTAAATAAAATGTTCAGTAACATATATAAATTAAATAGCTGAGTTAAGACTGTCAGTATTTTAGGACCAAATTCTGCTATTACATCAGTGTAAACATGGAGTAATTCCATTAACTCCAGTAGTTATTCTGTATTTATACTGATATAACTGAGTAGAATTTGGTTCTTGACGTTAATTTTACTTTGCACAGATCATTGAAAGAACAATGAAAGAACAAATTCCACTACCTAAAACTGATTGTGTTCAGCTGAATTACTATTCCATTAGGAATCCCAACCACCTTTCTACGTGACACCAAGGATGCAAAAAATCATTTTAAATGTGCAAGTATGGTTGTGAGGGAAATAATCCTGTTGATTGAAAACATTTATGCATAGATGTATTCATTTCAATTTCAAATGTCTGAAATCCTGAAAGAATCTTCTATTCTGTGTACAGATTGAAGAAACACTTATTTAATAAAGACATTCTCAACAAATGTGAAATACAGCACCAGTTAAATTATCAGTCTCTATGGTTAGAAAATAAATGAGGGTCTGTGAAACAATGATATATGATACCCTGAATGCCTGCATTTTGTCCATATATGAAAGGCAGTTTAACTTGTCCTCATTACTGATGATTTGTGCCTTTATAGATCTCCTCTTTGCATTTTAGAAATCTTTTGTGCCCATCTGAATAATAAATCAACTTGTGCGATTTGTCCAATACGAGCAAATGTAAAACATATTTTATTAAGGTATCTTGGAAAGCTGTAAGTATAATGAAACTTACCCTTTAAAGTGCTGGTATGTGAAGTTTGTTGATCTTTTCTTTTGTCTGGTCTGTTTCATCATCCTCTAGAGTCATAGGAATATATCTCAAGCTATTGGAAGGATAAAGGAAGAAATGGTGTCTTGTAAGAAAGTCTCTGATCATGGTTCTGACTGCACTTAGACAAGTAGTTTGTGATACATGTACCATGTGAAATTTGGAATGAGTTCCATTGCGATCTTAGCATTTTAAGCTATTGGTAGCTTTTCACTGTTTGTTTGCTTGTTAATAATATGAATATTTTCATTTATCCTTTGGCAGGGCAAATATTGAAATATTGATTTCATTGGAGAGAGAAATTGATGTGAGTTTTCTGTTTAAGTAGAGAATTATTGAACTTTATAAAGCAGTTCATACACTCTTCACAGCCCCAATTTAGGTTTTATTTAATAAAATGTTTGGATTATTTAGATGATTTCATTTTTAATATTATATAGGAACAGTGGATTTTCATATTTTTACATATTCACATAGAATGCTGGAAGCCCACACAGCAGCCTGGTGCTAATAAATAAGATCCTGAAAGGAAAAACAAATAAAAGTGAAGTGAATTAGACCAGTTTAAGATGAACGCAATATGTAGTTGTGTGAGATGAGTGAAACAGTAAAAGTAAACAATAAATGGCGGAAGGTCAATCAAATTTATTAACTTATTTCTGTCAATGTACTGATTTTGAACAAGGTAAAAAAAAATCACAATTAAACATAATTAGCCAAAATTATCAGATCTGAGTGTCTAAGGTTATATTCCGGAATCACATGTTGGCACATAAATGGAATTGGCCTGCTTTTCAGAAGTGCTGAGCAAACCCCACCTCTTACCCAAGTCAGGTTGTCAGCACTTTTAAAAACAGGACAATTCTATATAGAAGCCTAACCTGAAGTATCCAGGTTTGAAAAAAATTATTGTTAACATAAAATATAGGAATGCTGATTGTCTGGTTTTGAAAACACTATAACTTCTTTCATTACGTTTTTAAATGATAGGGCCACATGCTTCATAATGTACTCTTTCTATCAAATAATGAATCTGGGCAGAATGGCTGTCTTTCATTTGAGAAGTGAGATTGGTTGGACTGTAGTTACAAAGAAAACTGAGAAACAGCAGACTGTATGTGGTCAAGTGTAAGTGTTTTTGACTGTGAAGGCTGACCACGCTGTTGACAGTGTGTCTCAGTAGAATGAATCTGCGAGTAGCTGGGCCACTCAAACGTACCATACTCTAGCATGTCATACTCATTAACTCTGAGTAGAGATTTCCTGCTGTACAAAATTCTGCTGACTCGTGGTGTTTTGTTGTGCGTACATATGACCAGAAAGACCTTTGCAGCAATTATCAAACTTGCATTAAATTTGGACTTCTCTAGATTTGAACTGCTTTATACCATCCAACTCCCCCATGAGATAATACTTCTTTTCAGAGACAAACTATTTATATTTTTATGGCTTTTCGAAAAGATGTGTGTAACATAGAACTCAAATAATTTTGGATCAATGAATCAGACTTAAACAGTGCTTCACTGTGAGAAATGTACTGAGTAAAACAACAGAGCCCTCATCAGACATAAGAAAACTGTAGTGTAAGCTCTCGAGATTTTAACTGTTTTGAGCTAGTCACTGTTGGTGGTTCTGCTATGCCATTGACATGAGATACAATCATCTTTGAGAAATGCTGTGTATGTGCATGTGTGTAAAAATATCTATCTGCTGTGCAAAATGTTCCTTTCATTATCCTCATCACTATGCTAACTATCAGCCTGATGCATAGGAAAATATCAGGGTAAGGCTTTGGTATGCCGGTGCTCTGGGTAAAGAATTTTTGGTACCTCCACAATACTGAAGAGGAAAAACAGTTCATATGTAGATATAAAATATACCAAAACCAAAATCATGTGAAGTTATGTATTCACGGAATACCAAATACGAAAGCCATGGTTAAACATACAGTCTTAAATCTGCCCACTCTTGCTATGTGTTATGCACTCAAATACTTATTATTTCTCAAATAATACAATATAACAGGTTTTTTCCTACCACCAAAAAAAAAAAAGTCTGGAAATTATAAAGCACGAAATATTAAAATAAGCCAGGTCACAGAGGACAACAATCTAACAGTAAATATAACTAAATAACACAGGGACATTATGAATGGTAGTTATATCCCAGGTAAATGTATTGTTGCCATTATTGATCTGAGTCTATTTATTGCTTAAAATACAGTACAAAAGAAAAGTGTCTGTCTTTTAGAAATGATCTCCAAGATACTTTATAACAACTATTAAAAGTATCATCACACTTTGGTTTCTTTCAATTTTGAAACAGGGAGCAATTCAGCATTTTAAATATTGTCAGCAGATTCTTTATTTGTGCAGCATATAAGCAAATTTTTGAAATCCCAGAGGCTTCAGTCAGTATTGTGGCGAAGAAGCCTGAAAAACTGACACTAGTTTATTTTCCTGAATGGGATGAGAAATAAAGGTGATATGGTCAGAAAAATAATGTGGACCTTAGCAAACACTGTGAACTTAAAATCAATACAGTATTTTACTGGGAGTCAGTGGGGAGAGAGTTGTGGTTGCTGCTACATACTGGGATTAAGATTGGACCCACTGAGAATTCAGAATGCTGTTTTTCTGTATTACTTGGAGGCCTTTGGCTAGAACCCTCTAGGATTTCTGTAGATACTATAATGAGTAATCAAGTGAATCTGGGAGGCAAGTACAGAAGTTGTCATTAAAGGCAACATTTCCTAGCAGCTACAACACAATAGTAACCAGTTTTTCCCAATATATAACATAGGAAATATATAACATAATATATATATTATAACATATATAATATATTTCTGTGGCCAAATCCTGCCTTGTTAATGACTACTGCTGCATGTCATTCAGCCTTTGGAAGCTTTTTCTGTTGTGCATTTGTCAGGAACTGGTAATAAATAGAATATGTTAAAAAGACATGACTACTTCTAGTAATGTTGACAAGAAATAATGTGTACTTTAGTATCGTATTACTAACATATCTTATTTATTTTTATTATATTTATACAACACTGTGCAGACCAGTGACCAGTCCCTTAAAATAACTTAAAATATATCTCCAAATGTTCTAGTTACGGTTGAGAGACTTAAAATTAAGGAGCCTTATCAGTGGGTCAAGCTCATACTCATAGGTTCCTTAATGCCTCCAAGGATACTCTGATAGCCACAGTTGAATGTAATGGAAGATGGGTATAGAGAGGATTTAGTCATAGCTTGGGATAACTTTGTGTTAATTCCAGGATGTGCATAAAAATCATGCACTCTAAAAGACTGCAGAAATGGATTCAGCACTGACCATGGTGTATACAACATTGTACTGAAGTGCTCTCAGAAGGGATGTGCTTTTTGATTTGTTTATAAAGTTATATAATTATCTTTTAATGCCTCAAGGATATGTGCTTATCTCTGTCCACCCCTAATGTTATCCTGATATATGTCCGTGCTATGGGAAAATTACTGTTTATTCTAAGGTAGACATTTCACTTTCACTCTTTGAATTAGCTGTCATAATACCTGCTCATGAACAGCTATGTTCAGATTCACTAATAAGACTTGAGGGTTGTACTGTACTTGAAGGCTCTTGGCCTTTGGCACTCTCAGCTTCCCACGCAGAGTATGGAGTCCCCATGCTTGGGTCACTGGGTAGGGAACAGCCTAACCATTCAACATATTTATAACATTCATTTTAATTATTGAAATCCAAAGTGATGTGGTATTATTTTTAATAGAATTGGAGCCATATGTTTGGAGTTTTCTTTGCACTGTTTTACTTCCTTGAGAAAATATCTAATTAGTTAAGATCTTAATAAAAGAAAATACTAGACAGAATACTGGATTTTTATTTTGATCTATTTAAGTGTTCTGTGCGAAGGAGTAGAATATTTGCAATTTTTCTGCTATCACAAGCATGCAGTATTTGTTATGATGCCTTATTTTTGTTATTTCATACCAGTTAAATCACGAGATATGATGCTTATTGTAACTGTGTTTTGAGTTATTTTTTAAAAAATCAATAAATGTAAAGAGTTTTTTATACACAAAACATCTTATCAATTTGGTAAGGACCACGGATGGACCTACTGAGAAACAGTATTTTCAGTGCACATATTTGATTCGGTTTCAGGCATTTAACATTTGTGAGACAACAAAATCTTTAATCAAGACATGTTTTTTAAAATCTAACCCAGATTAGCAGTGAATGGAATTTATAATTGAATATCTGCTTGATGGTTTATGGGAAAGGTGGTGATGAATTAGTAGAAAAGGGAGACTTCACAGAAGTTACCACTAAGTTATCACTAAGTACCCTAGCTGACCGGTCCAATAGAAAATGGGATGAAAACTGGTCTCTTCCCCTAGAAGTGTTTCCTTTAAAACAGGATTATGCACATAATTTGGGAAGTATAGGGAAATTTGCTATACAGCAACCTTGCTGTACCTGCTCTGAAGATAAACTGAGGATTTGTTCTTTAAGACTGTATTTGTGTCAAATCATTGTCTTCCATGGGTGCAAAAATACATTTTAAAATAGCAAATTAAAAAACGGGCTTGATTGTGTCCCCATGATCAATGCATGGGCCAGAACCATCCACACATTAATTGCCACCTCCTGCTTAGAAGAGGGGTTTCTATAGCAGTGTTCTTCATTTCCCCTCCTCCCCCCACCCCGAAGTCAACTGTGCCTGAGGCTAAACGCCTGCCCAGAGACAATTTACAGGAAATGTAGTACAGTGATAGGTTGCGTTACATTGCTGCCCTCCTGGGAGTAGCAGTGGCCATTGGAACCATTCAGTCAGGAACAGACACAGAGCTGCTTTGGAGGCAGAGACCTTTATATAGAAGTGCCTGGCTCTTCTCTTAGAGTTCTCTCATCTTGTGACAAGTCCCTGTGCCTCCCTCTGACAGAACAATTATCTTAATCTTTCTGATGAGAACCACACACAGGTTTCTCCCATTTAACCCCTGCCCTTATATTGCTTCTGGGCAACTGGGTCCTAACCCGTTAGCAGAGAATTTGTGATCTGATCTCCCTCTAAGTACATATTTTTTATAATTGAAAATAATTGAATCTGGTATAAAACTCTTCTAGATGTGTCAGGCAAAAATCATTGGGTGAGGATTGCTGGCTAGAAAAGATGCAATAGCAATGATGGGAAAGAAAGAGAGTAATTGTGAACATTAATTTTCCCATTTAATAGGGAACTGAAAATGTTTGAATAATTCAGGTGGATGCAATGACTTCTTTGCTTTTATTTGTACATATTTATCAGTTTGCTTGAATTGCGGAAGTATTAATTCCCGCTGACAAGTTTTAATGTCGTCGTGGTAATATTTGGGCTATCTGTGCAGAAATTGTCCATATACCTACCTGACGATTACTTATCAAGGGAAAGATAATGAAGACTGGAAAATTTGTTTCCCTAGTACTGAAAAGAATTGTATATCTTCACCTAAGTAGTGTTTTCTGAGGTATTATTTCAAGAAAGTCATCTTTTTGTTTTTTAAATTTACCTGCTCAATAGGTAACTCTCAGTCTGCTGTGCATACCAGTAGGTAGTGATTTACTGCTTTATTTTGGCTATTCATGTGAAGGACAATTGGCATTCTAAGGATGATATTTAATTTTCCTGTATGCTGAAAGTGAGGTCCTGATCTTTAGGTCTGGGCAATTTGTTCTCCTCTCGGGGTCTGTGGGGCATTGATGGGAGGGGGATAGAAGGGGAAGGTGGCTTTATGCTCCTTTCATCCTGGGACTAGCTGTAGTACCAGTTTGGATCAGGGCTCAATTTAGAGCAGCTTCAGGGCTGAGTTTTGGTAGCTGGCAGCTGCTGGGGTTATTCTGCAACTAGGGAATCAGCATTCTAGCACACCCCTTTTTCCCCAGCCATCTTTCCAACATATTCCCTCCACCAGGGGACTACTTAGGGATTGAAGTATAGCTGGATAATAAGGGGAAATATTTTCCAACTAAATGAGAGGTTATTAAAATCAGCAGAGTTTTTTGTAATTCTCTTAAGAGTATTTAAAATGCTTCCTTACCTTTTTCATAGGGGGCTACTCGTATTTTGCTGTGGATTTTTGCTTTCCTTACTCTTCATTCTTGAAGCAGCATATTCTGAGTACATCTGCATAGTTTTGTATAGGAATCAAGTATATTGGCAATTTTGTTTGTCCATGGTATTATTATTTCATGGCTATTTTTCCAGAATATTGTATGCTGAGAATGGGTCACATCAATATTTTTAGGATGGAGAAAGCAAAGATATGCTGTGGCCTAGTGGATAAGGTGCTAAACTGGGACTCAGGACATGAGTTCTGCCAGGTGACCTTGGATAAGACACTTCCCCACTCTGTGCCTCAGTTTCCCCATCTGTAAAATGGAGATGATGATGCTGACAGTTTTTGAGATCTACTGATGAAAAGCGCTGTATAAGAGCTAGGTATTTTTATTAGACCTGCATCTTGTTAACTCTCCTGGTGGTAATGCAAATGTTCATACCTAGAAGAAATTGAGTTCATGGAAAAGAGTTTATAGGTCATCTTGAAGTGTTTTTTCAGGAGGGACTTAAAGGCAGAGAAGAAGGTTTATTTTAATTATTTCAAATTTAAAAAAATCTACTTTTAAATACAATATCCGACTGCCTGAGAAAATAAATAAACTGTTTCCTCTAGCCTTCTGTTTTTTTTTTGTCTAGTTGCATAATCCATCAAATTTAAAATATATGATTAAAAATCTGGCCAAAGAAATAGTAACACAAATACCTTTTTACACACACTTAATTTTCTGGATGGCTTTCCTTAGAGAGGCTAGTGAATTTGTTTCAAGTATATTCTTAGCATTATCCAAACCATAAAATAATTAAAGGTTTTCTATATAACCCAGGATTTGACTAGGTATAAAATAAGCACATCCGCTGTGATTTGAGAACAGAGAGATTTGACTATAACAAGGCTTCTCTACATGCCCGTACTCGTGAGGGATAGATCTGGTGACACTATATGCCATTGAATTTTCTCAATTATTTTTCTTTTGATTTTCAAAATGAATGCACCGCACCCTCTTTCTCTGCTAAGACAACAATGAAAGTTTTTTTTACAGTCCTTTCACATGAGTCTGAGGGATAAAAATGTGTAAGAGTGTGGAATTTGTTCTTTATTCTTTCTATGCATGCTTTGGAGATTTCTATGGTAATGAGGAATTCATTTTCTACTGTTAATCGAGAGCCAAATGTTCCAAACTAAGGTTCAGTTCTGCCCTTGGACGCATTTGGAGATCTGACGGACTTCAGTGTGAACTGTGTACATGCATTTGAAAATAGAATATGTCTTCTTGCTTCTAACATTATACATATTGCAGTAGTGAAACTCTTTCATTCTGGTCCTTCACTGAACCCTTCCATTTGGACTTTAAGCATTGTTTTCCAATGTCTCCATTTTGCAGCAAAGAAAGTATTTTCTTACAGTTAAAGCCCCAGAGATATTCTTTAAACTTTTCATTTCAGCATTTACAAGTTGAGTGCTTTTATTCACAGTTTTAAGGTTGTTTTTTTTCTCTCTAGACCATCTAATCTGTCTTCATTTCTAGTTATCCTTTGATGCAAATGCATCAGTTTTTACTTTTAGTTTTTCCTCCAGGGGCTTAATAGCTAAAAACACTGGGCCTTATTCACCTCACACGTACATATTTGTGAACTGGGAGTAACTCTGTTGAAGTCCAGTGGTGTTATACAGGTTTGAGAGAGAGGAGAATCAGTCCCATATTTTCAATGAAATCTCATGGGTATATTTGAGAACAGAAATCTGAGCTATAAGTAACGTGAGTCCAAGAATAGAAGTCTCTACCCATCTCCACTAGTTCTTTCATTCCACATGTCCTGGGAGAAATAGTCTCTCAGCTGGTGTAAATTATCATAGCTCCATTACCTTCAGCTGAACTATGAAATGTACAGAAGTTGAAAATCTGGTGCACAAAATGAATTTAAGTTCAATTCTTATCTGCCCTCAACTTTTGTTATCTTAATATCTGGTGAGAAGGTTTCATATGGGTAAATATGTGGGTTACCATGAAACTTAGATTAAATAACTGGCCACCAGAGAGCCACAAATGTACTCCTATATGAAAACGCATCCTAGACAAATGGTATATTAGGGTGTTTTGCTTTTCTATTTCTTTTTCTTTTCTTTTTTTTTTAAATATGTCTAGGGAATACATTTTAATGTTAGGAATATTACAAAAACCCCACCATGTGAATGATTGTTTCTACCCACTCTGGAGAGTCAGGGTCCCTAGGACCCTAAGTGGTGGAGCCTACAAACCTAATTCCTTTCTCTTTCCTGGAGGCAGGACTACCTGATGAGAGACCTAAGATGGTTTTGTACAAACAATTGTTTCACTGGATTTAAGACTAACAGAATTACTTTAATAATCCCTCTGCATTGATGGGCACAGAACATACCCCAAAGTTATATCGGTAATTTAAAAACATAAAATCTTCCATATAAATTTTATTTGATGTGTCCTATTATCATTACGTTAAACAGGAAGATATGGGGAAATAAATGAATATGAAAAAGCTGCATATACAATATAAAGAGCCTGATTCTTAAGACAGAGAAGTTACATAAAATAACACAAAGGCTCCTACTGCAAGCGGACAGGCTCCTTAAAATAATGTTGAATAGCAATAGTAATAATACTAAGCTTGCTTTTTGCAGCAGGAGAAAATATGTGTACAAAACAGTCATCCCTTTGTCCACGCCAGGCCCATGAAAGTGGATTGGAGATAGGAGGTGTGGCCTACCATGGCATTGAGACCAGGGAGCTGTGAGAAACCCATGGCTAGATTCTGTAAATCTGTAAACATTTTAATGTTTCTTACCCCTCCCCGGCCTGCTTACCAGACAACACAGCCATTTTCTAACCATGCTGTACTACCATTGGCTGGGTCCTCACTTTCTGTGTGGTCTTACCTTGTAGGCCATGAAGGGGGTATGACGAAACCACGACCATGTGTCTGTATTATCCTATTTGTCCATTTACAGAATAAATGATAGCAGGTTATTATGGGATCGTGCTGCTTGAGTCATTACTTCCCATTTCCTCCTCCTAACTAAACCAAACCATTCTCCTTTAGCCTTGTAGACCAGCAACAGTGCAAATGTATGTTGCTATTGTCCCATTTGTTGTGAAGTTTATATTGCTCAGATCTTGTCTACGTGGCACCAAGAAAGTGCATGAGGATGTGTATGTGATTTGTAGAGCTCTAACGTGAAGTACTCTAAATACCCCATGGAGATCCTGCTTGCGCAGACTAAAAGATATCAAGTTAATGCCAGAAGGATCTACCTGGGGTGTTCTACAAATCACACTCCTCTGATATGCTTTGTTGTGCCATGTAGACAGGCCCTCAGGCTTTGCTTGCTAAGGCACTATTTCAAAGCTGCCGTGGAATGGAGCATGAGGTTCAAATTCAGCAAAATTCCCAGTTTACCACCCAATGATCTGACTCTCTCTCTCTGCCCTATGGGGAGTATTGCCTCTTTTATTTGAGGCACACCTTACTTCTGCCAAGTTCAATTACACTAACTGTTCTCTTTAGTCTGGAATGTGGAAACTTTAAACAAAATTACTTCACCTTGAAGAGTCTGTGTTAGGAAATACTATATTGAAATATTTGATCATCTGATTTCTTAACCTACTTGGAGAAGGTTTAATGAAGTTATTTTCAACTGTATAAATGTTCAGCTATTTTTATCCATATTTATTACTGTAGATTTATCTCATATTCTTTTCATTGAAATACACTGTGAGCTTTTGAAGTTCTTCCTGTAACTATGCATTGTTCGGTAATAGGCTGTCTGAAGTAACCCCCATTAGTATTCTGAGTCATTCTGTGTTTAATAAGAAATAAAATTCAAATGTAATTGATACCGTTCTAGGAAAGGAGTATATCATTCTTGCAGAAACCACCAAATGTCGCCACAAATGAATCATTGGGCCAAATCCATCCCCGTTTTAACTGCAATGAACTCACTCAGTAAATTCCTACTCACTAGACATTTTCCATTTAGTTAAATCAGGGCTGAATTATTTGGTTCAGTGTCATTATGAGGTAACAATAGACAGAGAGCTGTTTAAAATAAAATAAAATGTAAATAGTTTCAGCACTGTCCTATGGAAAACACTTAAGCAGGAGCACCTTGGTGTTAATTGTCCAAATGGAAATTCCACAGGCATGTATCTGTAACATTTGAAAGCTCTACTTTGTCCCCAGATTCAGTCACATGTTTCTCTTTTTGGAAAGTAACCCCGGCTGCAGATTCAGTATATAAAAATGAATACCTTGTGCCAAAATGCAAAAATAAATATCATTACTTGCCAGCTCAAAATTCCCCTCAGATAGTCAATGAGTTCTTGGTGATATATCTGCTCCTCTTACTGCTGTCAATGTCAATAGGATCTATATCCAGTTTTTTGTGGTCCGGTTACACTGGTCCACTCAATGCAGTCAGCATGCTGTAGCGTATAGGGCACCAGACTGGAGATCTGGGTTCTGATCCCAACTCTATGGCTATCTTACTACGTGACCTCGAGCAAGTCATTTTCCTTCTCTGTGCCCTCATTTCTCTGTTGCTGAAATGGAGCTTATGCTTATCCACTGATGATTGTAAAATACTTTGTAAGTGCAGATGAAAATGGCTAGAAAAGTGTTATTACTAATATTAGCCTCCTCCAACCATTAGTTTTATATATGCCCTGCTGAACATCTGAGTGTAATGGCCACATGGGAGAGGAAAGAGTATGGTGCTAAGGAAGCTGCTGGTCAGTCCTCTAGGAAGAGAACAGGAGATGCCACGTGAATGCTGCTCCTCTCGGATCCTCTGCTGAAATCTACTAGCAGCTTTATATTCCTGTCTCTTCTGATCTGTCTTTCTGCCATCCTTTGTTATGGAAAATCTAATTAGGACTGTAAACTCCTTGAGATACGGATCTGTAATGCTATCAGTCTCTACAGTAGCATGATCACCTGCAGCTCGGTATAAATAAAATTCATTTACTAATATACTGTGAAATATTATCACAGAAAATTAAAACTAAAATATACAAGTCAAAATAAATGATCCAAGTACTTTCTATAATGTCGGAATTTTGTATTGGATTAATTTTCATACACATACATTTGAAAAAATATTACAAAAACAAACAAGCAAACAAACAAACAAAAACCCAGGAATCTTGTAGCACTTTAAAGCCTAACAAATTTAATTTCTGCAGGCATAAGCTTTCATGGGCTGTAACCCACTTGGTCAGATGCAGGGAATGGAAATCAAATAGGGGTGTATATATATACAGCCAAGGGGAAGAAACAACAGTGGGGGGGCAGTAGGTAATAGACAAGTCCATAGAGTTAGAGTGGCTGAGGCCTGTTCACAACCATTGATTAGAAGGTGAGAATGTGTGAACACTGACAATTACTTCTTGTAATGAGATAACCATTCCAAGTTATCTGACGAAGTAGGTTACAGCCCTGGAAAGCTTATGCCTGTAGAAATTAAATGTGTTAGTCTTTAAAGTGCTACAGGACTCTTGTTGTTTTTGCTGTATGCAGACTAACACGGCTACCCCCTGAAAAAATACTGATCATCTATAGTGGAGCTCCCAAGTATTGTTTGTTTTGATTTTGATATCATACAAACATACGAAATAGCTCCTCTCCATGTACTGTAGGAGCCTTTGACAGAATTTTGAAATAGCAATCTCTGCCGACTATGAAAATGAACTTTCTCCTGTTAAGCCTGTGTAAAAAGACAGTGCTAGCAGCATGCCTTGAAGGTGTGTAGTCCCATGCTTCTTTCACCTGCCACATTAGAATTAGGGCACGAGACACCTGCACCTTCCTCCCCATTCATGGGTTTTGTGGCCTGTGCACCCGCTGGCCATACTCCTGTCACTAACTGGCCTACTCACAGTATGTCCCCTTTCCCACATGGGATCATTCTGCTTGAGTCATGACTTCCCACTTCCTCCTCGTAACTAAGCCAAGCCATACTTCCTTGACCTTGTAGAGCAGCAACAGTGCGAATGTACGTTGCTATTGTCACGGTCGTTGTGAGTTTTTTGTTGCTCAGGTCTTGTCTACATGGCACCAGCCAAGTGCATGGGGGGGGAGAGTGGTTGTAGAGCATAAAGGGATGAGTTGGTTTGGACGGAGAAGTGCCAAGCTGCTGAGGATGGAGCAATTTGTTACGAATGTGGCAAGTTTTCTGGGGAGATAGCTGTATGCATCTGTGGAGTCAGACTCTGGAACACTTTGGGTTCGTGATGCATTGTAATTCTATTTAATGCAGAAAAGTATTAAAAATCTATATTTTGAAATGCTGTATAAATGAATAGCTAGAAGTATTTTGTTATGTTTTCTAATCAATTGTTGATGGCATTAAACCACATCATATGAGCAGATTAAAACCCTTGCAGGGTTTATTTTAGTTGTGTGGTACCCTATAGCTAATTATAATAGAACCTCAGAGTTACAAACACCAGAGTTACGAACTGACCGGTCCACACACCTCATTTGGAACCGAAAGTATGCAATCAGGCAGTAGCAGAGATTTAAAAAAAAAACAAAAACCCAAAACAAAACACCCTAAAAGTTCAGTACTGTCTTAAATGTAAACTACTAAAAATAAAGGGAAGGTTTTTTTTAAAAAATTGGCATGATAAGAAAACTTTCTGTGCTTATGTCTTTAAATTAAGATGGTTAAAAGCAGCATTTTTCTTCTGCATAGTAAAGTTTGAAAGATGTATTATGTCAATGTTCAGCTGTAAACTTCTGAAAGAACAAACATAATGTTTTGTTCAGTTATGAACAAATCAGAGTAATGAACAAACTATGTTCCTGAGGTAACTCTGAGTTCTACTGTACTAGAATGCAAGAACACATTTCATTCCTGAATCGGTAGGAGAATTTGTTTGTGTACTCTGCATGCTACATGTTTGTGAAATGTATTCCACTTCTAGAAATGCTAGATTATAGGTAACATTTTCATTTTCATTGCAGAGAAAAAGATTCTGCTTTATATTTCTGGTTTTCAAATATGTAATCCTTCTTCACCATATTTCCTTATCTGCCAGAAGAGGACCTCTGAAATAATGGCAGTATTACTTTTGAAAGGAGTACATGTAATAATATTTGGAGATCTGGGTAATATTTGGAGGATACAGTTTTCATATGCCTTAGGCCTGGTCTACACTGCTGGTGGCATTGACAGGAGATACCCAAGCTACATACTGAAACTTGCATATCTCCTGTCGACTTACTAACGACTTACAGCGTTTCAACTGTGCTGCATCAACAAGAAATGCCCTCCTGTCGATGCCACATTACTCTTTTCCGGGAGGGGATTTACTGCATCGACTGGAGAACACTTCTGGGATTGATTGTGTGGGTCTCCAGTGCCCAATCAATCAATCCCGCTGCATCAATCCGTGGAGCCCAACACAGCCCCAGCAGTGTAGACATAGCCCTAATAGTTGTTCATTTGATCAACTATAATTTGGCCACTTGACTGCAAGGTAAAAATTTCCAAGGATAATTACTTGGTCTTCATTTAGTAGGATCTACATGTTCATGTGAAGATGTGGTTCATTTAAAAGAAACATAACATCCCTATGACTTACCATACTGATTTCTTTCTGGAGCATGTTAGAACATAATATGGTTACTACAGAAAAATACTTCTAACACGTGAAGGCCATCACCAATATTGTAGCTACTGTAGCTCTTAATACAGTTGTTACCCATCAAAACTTGCTAGTTTTGTCTAAAATAAGTAATTTTATCTTGGTGTTTGTGGTATGCTGAAAATTTTAGATCTAGGCAAATTTTTTTATCTGGTTTCAGAAGAGTTTAATCACTGTTAATTGACAGTGTTTAACACTAATCTACACTGATGACTAAACTATGCTGAGGATTATGTCAGCTAATACTGTAGTTTCTCAAGTGTATTCAGGCATAGGTAGAATTTTGCTATGTCGGACTAGACCACAGAGGTTTCAATTTCCCTGTCTTGTTTATAGCCATTAATTGTCATTACTTAATCATGATGCAAGGCTTGTGTACATAGTTAGACAGTCCATTAGTGCAGTAGAAGTATCTTTTTTGAAAACTTACAGCAAGTCTGAAATAAACTTGAAACCTCAGATTGACTGTAGCTTCAAATACCAAAAGACCAATGGTATAGAGTAGTTAATTCAGAATACAAGTGCATTACTTATGATACTGTACTCTCTGCTTTCACTCTGACACCTGCATCTCTGGAAAAGAAGCTGCCTTACTGAAGAGGAAAGATCTGCCTCAGAGATCTTACCTTGTTTCTCTTTTTTTGTTTTTGGTTTTGTTTCTCTTTTGTCATAATAATGCATGCAACTAATCTTATACTCAGAGGCAACCAACATGCAAAATTACCGTTAAGTCTAGTCTTCTGTTTTCAGAGCCAGTGGCAAATTTACCAGCATCTCAGTGGATGTGACAGAGAGAGTGAGTTAAAAACAAATCCCACCACGTCATTTGGTTCAAACAGACTCTTACTCATTAAAGTCTCAGATGATGTGCCAGCCATAAAGTTGCATTTTTAACAGGTATCTTAAACACACAGTAAGAACATTGAGTACATGCATTAGTGGAAAGCAGTGTAATGAGGGGACACTTGACTGTAGTATTTATGTATGTGTCTGTCCCCCAGCTGCATTGCATGTTTTGTTCCATTTAGATGATTTTTCAGTATCGTTGTAAATTCTCTGTAGTTGCTCAGAAGGTTCTATATGTTCTATCTATGTTATTTGCTTTAGAGAAATTTATTTTCCTTGCAATTCATTTAAAGATTGAATGCTAAAATTGAGTTACATTGTGACTTTCATGTTCAAAGCATTTCAGATACATGCTCAATTATAATGAATTAATCCTCATAATGTGAGGGGGTAGGTATTATCATCCATATTTAGCAATGGGGGTTCTGAGGCAAAGAGGGTAAGGGACTAGGTTGCGTTATAGATTTAGAATTTGGGAGTTCCTGGGTCCAAGTCCAATATTCAGACCACGATAAGTCTGTTTCTCACTCCCTACCCTGTTTATTTCTTTGTACCCAAAACCAAAGTTTTCTGTTTACCTCTGTTTACTGTTCTTCCTCTTTGCTTCACCTGTGTAAGGAGCAGGAGATGGTGTGGCAGTGCACTCTGCATGTCTTTGGGCTACTCTGAATTACACCAAGGTTCAAACAAGACCCCCAAACAGCCCTGAATCAGGGGAATGCAAAGGTGATTTAGAGCCACCTTTCCTTCCCCTGCCCTCACTCTCCTCCGATGTAATGAATTTACGTTCAGCTATGCTGGCTGTTTGGCCTCTAACATCTAACTTTAGAGACACTGCCAGCATTTAATGCTAAAATAAAAAGTCTGTCTTCAGATTTCAGGCTCTGGTCTGGGCTAATCTCAGGATTAGGGCCATGATTCAGCAAAGCACTTAAGCACATGCTTAACTCTTATTGGTACTCAATCAGTACTTTGCTGACCTTGGGCCTAAATTAGTATTAGAGCTGTCCAGAGAATAACAATTCTACTTTGAGGGTTTAAAATTGTTTTTGTTCCATATTGGATTGAATGGAATAATTTAGCTCTTTTAAAACTTTTGGGTGCAAAAGATGTGGATCTGCTGATTTAAAAGTGTCAGGCTTTACTAGCTGCTGTTTAAAATCCTCCTGAGTTACTGTTGGAATTGAAAGGGTTTCATTATGGTATGATGCGTAACATTTTTATTTGTACATATTTAAATGTAAAGTTATCCATTTCTTATAAATGATAGCGAAAGTGAAATGGTTTGGAATCAAATTAATTTGCAGATTTTTTTAGCAGTTTAAAAAAAATACATTATTTTTCATTACAGTGAAAGGTCCAGAATCTGCAATGTGCTGAACTCTTGCTGAGGGTCTTCCACTCTAAGTGGAGAGCACCCAGCACTATTCTGGGAACACTCAGAACCGTGCAGAATTAGGCCCAAAATGATGAACTGTAGCTGTTTGGGAAAAGAGATATTTTCATCTTCAAAAACAATTGTTCAGTTTTCTGTGAGGAAAATTATTATAATGGAACTATTCTATATACTGTAAGATCCAAACAAAATTATTTTAAACATTATACAGACTCGCTTGTTTTATGAGAAAGCACTATTATAACCATTATGTTTTGCAAACAGGCCATTTTAGTGTAATATATGTGCCATCAGTAAAATAGTTTTCATATCAGTATTCATTACTTTTTTTGGTATCATTTGTAATTTGTACAACAGAAGTCCATGCTGTTAAACTACATGGTGCGGTTCTGTAGTGTTACGCATCTTAAGTGTTAGAAGAGTGGAATATGCCAACCCTTATAAGTAATCGTATTTTATATCATAGAGGTTTAGGATTTAGTGATGAAATTATTAGAATTGTGAAATACATCACTTTTACTATAGTCAATATCTTTTACCCGCCTCTTGTCTGAAAACATTTTTCACTGCCAGAAACATAAGTGTCATTACTATTTTTAATTTGTATTTAAAGTAAAATAAATATGTTAATAATCATAAGGAGAGTGCTAGCATTCCTAGAGGACACTGATTGTAAAAAAGTGCTGTATCTTTTGCAAGTACTTAACACTATATTTTTATGTATAACTCATTCATTTTTATATGTATGTTTTGTAGTCTGGAAATCTTTGTTATAGTTCCTTGTTTTCAATCCTGTAATAAAATTTGGAGCAGCTTTGTTTGTCTACCCTCTATTTTCAAGGATTTATGTGACTTTAGGTTAAAATGTTCAACTATGGTGCCTCCTGTTTAATCACTAGTCACTACTGGGACTCGGTTTTGTAATATAATTTAAGATGAATGCTATATTGTGCAATTCATAAGGGCCAAATGGAGCAACCCAGCTACTATTCATCCCATAAGCAAAAACCAGGTTAATGGATTTACAAAAAGGGTTTGGGGAATTATTTTTTCTGTTCCAGCAACTGGGCATGGAGAAGTGGTGCTGTTATTGTACTCCCAATACTATAACCAATGAGGCTGCCGTAGCAGCTGGAGCTGCTGTGCGTTGACTTTCCAAACCAGGTGTTTCAGGCTTTTAGATCTGTATAATGACTGATCCCCTGTCTTCTAAGCAGCCTGCCTTCACAACAACCCTTCTGTACTGAGGACTGGCCCTCTGTGGCTTGCCTTCCCCTCCTAATACAGAACAAGATGTTCCTCTGCATTTAGGATTCTATGTGTCCACATGGGCAAGGTGGCATCTATCCCTAAAAGAATCAGTAAATGGATCAGTTGTGTTGTTTGCTGCTTCTTTATAATGTATTCATACTAATATAAATACTAATCCGCTTTTAACTGGAACGTGTTAAATCAGATCTCAAAATAAATATTTATTCAAACCGTAAATTATATATAATGGGCCAGAATCTCAGTGGTGTAAAGATGCTTCAGTAGAGCTATGCTGGTTTACAGCAGTTGAAGACCTAACTGGGGCCTGGTCTACTGTAGAGAGTTCTGTTGACAAAATAATCCCGGTGTACACACTGCAATGACCCTTTTGTCGACAAAACTGCTCTTTTTGGTTGACAAAATAAAACCACCTTGACGAGAAGTGTAGAGCTTTTTGCAACGTTTTAGCAAAAAAGCGGCCGAGTAGACACAGCTGTGTGTTTTTATCACGGTAAGCAGCCCTCGGGAACACCCTACAGTGCCAATCCCGATCACTCTGGACATCCGTTTGCAGGCCGCTGCTCTGCAGCCACCTGCCCCTCCCCCTGGAAAGTCGCAGGAAGTTCTGATATTGTTATGCTGTTTGCTGCTTGGGTGGCATGAAGAGCTTGCATCTCATATTCCCAGCTGACCATGGTGGCTCCACACAGCAAATGCTCTCCCACTTGGAGCACCCTGGAACTGCTGGACCTGATCAGCATTTGGCGGTGGGGGGCAGGGGAGTGTCTGCCATGCATTCCCAGCTGTGCTCCAGCCGAAGGAACTTTGATACTTATGGCCAGATTTCTCGTGCCATGGAAGAGAAGGGCTATTAGCAGGACATGCTGCAGGGCTGAGCTAAAATCAAGGAGCTGAGGCAGAGCTACCACAAGGCCACGGAGGCAAACCATCACTCTGGTGAGGAGCCAATGAGCTGCTGCTTCTGCAAAGAGCTGGAATCCATGCACAGCGGCAACCCCACTGAGACAGCAGACACCTCCGCAGCCCTGGGGCCACCGGATGCTGGACTGAACCCCAACAAAGAGGTCATCAACGAGGATGTGGAAGATGACCTGGAGCCAGGGAACAGTTCAGTTGCTGAGGCTGGGAGTCAGGAGCTGTTCTTGACCCCAGAAGGCCACAGCCAGCCCTTCAGCTCGGGCGCTCAGGATGCAGGAGAGGGTGGCCCTGGTAAGTGTTTGGAAGCTGATGCTGTGTACTAGAGGCATGGGGGTCATTAGCTTGGCTAAAACATACAGGTAGTTGAAGGGATAGAAATGCGCAGGAGTACCTGTGTTTGCATGTGCTTTCCCATTCCCTTGTGCATTTAGGCAGTACGGCTGAGAAGCATGTTAATGCAAGCTGAGATTTGGCAGGTATCCTCCAGTGTGACCTCGAGGAAGCCTTCTTGTAGGAACTCTCCAATTCTCTGCCTCAGAGCAGCTGTGTTTCTGCCCCTCTTGTCGGTCACTTTCCCAGGCCAATTGGCAATCACTTGAGCAGGGACCAAAGCAGCACACAGTCGTGCAGCATAGGGACCTGGCTTGAAGCTGCTTGAGTGAAGGAGATGCATCCTAGCATCCTTGCTGACTCTAAGGAGTAAGATATCTGCTTCTACGGCCCTGCCTGTGGAGAATGGTGGCACAATTTGAAATTTGTTTTCCCTGTGTACCTGCATTTATGCCTCAAGTGAGCACCTACCCAGAACCTAGACCTGCTTGGATGGTCTGTCCCCCACCCCTGCACTCCCTCCACAACTCACCATTCTCAGGCTGATCAAGAAGCTGTACTCTGCACAGGGGGACAATGAGAATGAGGTGTGATTCATGTTGATTCACAGTGTACTATTAGGGCATTCACAATAATGGCTTTGTTCATTGTTTCTTGTCCTTACACAGGTGTGACCTTCACAGCCAAGGCCCCTACATCGGTGAACTGCCTATGACTGATAAGGAAGCGACCATGGGGAAGCAAAGAGGAGATGTTCCAGGAACTCCTCTTGTCCCTAGATGTCCAGAAAAGAGGAAAGGGCATGGAGACAATTGATGTCAGAGTCTCAGACAGGAATGGAAGGAAAACCAGGAAGGAATTTTAGCTGGCTGTGAGTGCATGATCGAGGCTGTGAAGTAGCAGACAGAGCTTTTAAAGACCATATTGTCATTGCAGACCCAGTTCATGCAAGCTCGGCCCCCTTCAGCCGCAACAAAACTTCTTTCCTTGCACTACACCAACTACCCCTACACATTCCTTCCAAAGTCCCGGGCCATCTTGCTACCCCCTTCATTCCATCCCTTCAGATATCTATGAGAACAACAGCTGGACTTACACTCAGCTGTCATAGTGGACACTACTATCTCCCCTCTAGGATTTGTGTGTTGTACAATGTTTTGTGTTTCAAAGTAAGCTCTCAAAACAAGAAACACTGTTTGTTTATGTTTTGAACATATGTGCACCTATCACCGACACATACGTACAGCTGTATAGCGGTCATAGAATGTCACAGCGCAGTTTCATTAATGGGTAGGCTGGGTCTCCCAGGATTGCTATGGGCATCTCAACATCCCCTGTTGTAATCTTCTTGTCTAGGGAAAAAACAAAAAAGTCCCTGCTTGTAGCTTCCGGTACAGGCCAGTTTTTCTGAAGAATCAAGTATCATGCACCTTTCTTGACCAACCTGATTTGATATCAGGGAAACTCCAACGGTGATCCGCAAGCGCTTGCAGTGCCATAGAGAAGTACCCCTTCCTATTGATGTACTCTGTCGCAAGATGGTCCGGTGCCAAAATTGGGATATGTGCGCCATCTATTGCCCCGCCACAGTTAGGGAATCCTATTGCTATGAATCCATCCACTGTTTCACACACATTGCCCAGAGTGACAGTCCTTCATAGGAGAATGCATTTAATGGCCCTGCACACTTGTGATAATACAGCTGCAACGATGGACTTGCCAGCTCCAACCTGATTAGTGACTGACCGATAGCAGTGTGGAGTTGCCAGCTTCCATACAGCAATTGCCATGCGCTTCTCCACCAAGAGGACAGCTCTTATTCTGGGGTCCTTGCGCCACAAGGCAGGGGCCAGCTCTGCACAGAGTTCCATGAAGGGGGTTTTGCTTATTCAAAAGTTCTGTAGCCACTGCTCATTATCCCAGATCTGCAGAACGATGCGATCCCACCACTCAGTGCTTGTCTCATGCGCCCAGAAGCGGCGGTTCACCATGTGCAGATGCTCCATGAATGACAATGTAATGTGGTGCTGTCTGCATGTCACTCAGCAGGTCAGGCTCCTTGGAGTCCTGTTCCGATTCAGACCTCATGATGTACTGCGTGACAAGCCGCAATGTGTTCAGGACTCTGAAATCAACAGTGGAGAGTAGAGCAGAATCCATCTTTTCAGATAGAAATGGCGGGCACACAGTAAACAGCAGGGAGCCTTTGAAAAAATGGCGCAAGTTCCTGCCAGCAACGCAATGAATGATGGCACAGAAGCGCAATGAACCATGGGACATTGAGCCAGCACCCATGCTACTCCATGCTCCTCTCCCCCATCCCAGAATTCCTAGCAGCAGAAGCTGCCAAGTTGCATATTGTAATAGCTTCCCATGATGCACTGCTCTCACTGTCAATACTTCAGCACCAAATGTGGACACGTTTTTGCGACAAAATGGGTGCTGTGTGGACAGGTGCCAGCACTGTAATTGTACCGCTTTTTTATCACTGAAAAAACTACTGTAGACAAAACTTTCTAGTGTAGACAAGGCCTCACTGTATTTGTTTCTCACATGCTTTGCATAGTGCACAATCATCTTATGTATGGTTCTGAAGACACATACTTTGTAATTCTATTAACATTATGCATCTATCCATCGCTGGACAATGATTTATAAATTAATAAATAAAAATCAGCCACATTGTTAAAATGAGAATCATTTACCAGTTTATGTAAATACCATAAACTGTTTTTTTCACTTAAATAGTGTAAAGTATCATATATATGAAATGTTAGATTTAAAAATATATGTTGCATCCTTTATCATTTGCACAACTGATAGTGCACTTCCCTAGCACTCACTGAAAACACCTTTTTCCTAATGTGACACTTCAAGATTTTGGCATCTGCCTGACCATAAAAGTTCCATGCTTCATATTCAGCACGCCTTCACTGGAGTTAAAGCAGTAAATGTGCGTTCTTTAGTTTCTGCAACCAGTACAAAGTTCACTAAATATACTTACATCAAGATGCAGGGTTAATAGACAACAAACAGTTGAAAGAAGATAGAAAAATGTTCATATTGTACTCAAATCAGAGACTTCTATCAATTCAAAATAATTCTCAGTCTTTTAGAAGGGAACATAAGGTTTATTGTTTGCAATCAAAAGTGTGCCTGAAGGTTATAGTGGAAAGGTGATCTCTGCGGGTAAAAGGAAGGGATCAGAGCCAATCACAGATCTTTCAGAACAGTAGGCAAGTGAGGGAGGGTGGAGCTGGTTGAGTACCCTTACCTTTATTTGACTTGTTGGGGAGGGATTGGAATCTGTCAGGTTCTCTTTCCCCAGACGGACTAAGTGGGAGCAGACTGTCAGGGAAATGAGGTGGAAAGTGGTCATAGATTTTGGTTCTTGCCAGCAGAAATGACCTCTGAATGATAAAGTCTTATACTTCATTGTGAAATGTAGTAGAAGTTGCGGTTTTATTTGGTAAGCTGTGTTTTTATTCTGATTATCAGTACATTAGCAATTAAAATATCTGAGTAGGGGCATGCATAAAGGGGGCAAAGAAGGGGCACACCCCCCCAGTTATCGGCGGGGGCACAGAGTTCCTCTGGCCCCCGGGGCCGGAGTGGGGAGAGCGAGCTTCTTCAGCTCCCAGGGCAGGGGTGCTATTTAGGGAGGGTGGAGGAACACTTCCCCCCACCGAGTTTTGTAGCGGACGGGAGGTCTGCTCACAGTGCACATCCACCCTCAGACAGAGATCTTAGCTGCAGTGCTGGGCAGCCGGATCCGCTGCTCTTTGGAGCTTACCCACCACACACCCTTGTCTACCTCCATCAGTCAGCAGCTGAGACATTTCAGAGTGACAATCCTTCAACCAGTAGTAGTGGGGCAGAGAGCAGAGCCTCTGGGGATGGGGCAGGTAAAAAAGGGGACAGTTGAGGGGGAACATAGGGTCCCTGGTGGTGGTAGGAGTACTGGGTATCCTGCAGTGGGGATAAGGATGAGGGGGGAGCACAGGATCCCCAGTAAGGCCATGGCCAGAGAGCGAACTCCTCAGTGGGGAGAACAAGCTCCTTTGGCCTCAGGTCTGTGGTAGGAGTACAGAACATGCCCCTCCAAAACAGGTCACATTTTGATTCCTGCACCCGCCTTTGCATCTGGGTATTGTTTTACCATGATAAATTACTTTGTAAAACAGTTCTTTTAACTAATAACTTTATACAGAAATTGAACGTTATTCTGACATCATAATGACCCTGAAATACTATAAGCAGCCCTCTCTTGTCTTGGATATGCCTAACCCCATGCATGCAAACTTGGTATAATTGGTAATTGTGACAATTACATCACAAACCTTGGAATCTTGCAAGGTAGGTGTTGCAGCAGCTAACACTTAGATGGTTCATCCATGAATAGAACACCTGTGAAGTCATAATAAATTAATGAAGCTTTACTCTGGGTCTGCTAGCAATAAAGCAGAAATAAAGTTGGTTAGAAATGTATTTCAACAAGAGTTGAATTAAATACCTTTGACATTGATCCCTGGCAAAATAGCGGCCTCAATTAATAATAATAATAATAAAATTAAAACAGAGTAATATAATGAATGCCCATCAACATGGGTTCATGAAAAACAGATCCTGTCAAACTAACTTGTATCTTTTTTTGATGAGAATACAAGTTTAGTGGATAAAGGTAATAGTGTTGATGGAATGTATTTAGACTTCTATAAGGCATTTGACTCTGTACCACATGGCACTTTGATTAAGAAACTGTAACAATACAAAATTAATATTGCACACAAATGGATTAAAAGCTGCCTAGCTAATTGGTCTCAAAATGTAACTGTAAATGGAAATCGTAGAGAGAGACACTTTATTTCAAGTGGAGTCTCACAAGGATTGGTTCTTGGCCCTGTGCTATTTCACATTTTTATCAATGACCTGGAATACATAACATTATTGAATGATTATCAATTAATTATCAATTCATGATCTGGAGGATGGGATAGATTACACCCTCAACAAGTTTGCAGATGTTTGCACTAAGCAACGGGGAGTAGTAGATATTCTGGAAGCTAGGGATAGGATACAGAGTGACCTAGACAAATTGGAGGATTGGGCCAAAAGAAATCTGATGAGGTTCAACAAGGACAAGTGCAGAGTCCTCCACTTAGGATGGAAGAATCCCATGCACAGCTACAGACTGGGGACTGACGAGCTAGGCAGCAGTTCTGCAGAAAATGACCTGGGGGTTATAGTGGACAAGAAGCTGGATATGAGTCAGCAGTGTACCCTGGTTGCCAAGAAGGCTAATAGCATATTGAGCTGCATTAGTAGGAGCATTGCCAGCAAATCGAGGGAAGTGATTATTCTCCTCTCTTCGGCATTGGTGAGGCTACATTTGGAGTATTGTGTCCAGGTTTGGACCCCCCACTACAGAAAGGATGTGGACAAGTTGGAGGGAGTCCAGCGGAGGGCAACAAAAATAATTATGAGGCAGAAGACTTATGAGGAGAGGCTGAGGGAGCTAGGCTTGTTTAGTCTGCCAAAGAGAAGAATGAGGGGGGATTTGATAGCAGCCTTTAACTGCCTGAAAGGGAGTTCCAGGGAGGATGGAGCTAGGCTGTTCTCAGTGGTAGTAGATGACAGAACAAGGAGCAATGTTCTCAAGTTGCAGTGGGGGAGGTCTAGGCTGGACATTAGGAAAAAGTTTTTCACTAGGAGGGTGGTGAAGCACTGGAATGGGTTACCTCGGGAGGTGGTGGCATCTCCATCTTTAGAGGTTTTTAAGCTGTGGCTTGAAAAGCCCTGGCTTTGTTGATTCAACTGAGGTTAGTCCTGCTTTGAGCAGGGGGTTGGACTAGATGACCTCCTGAGGTCCCTTCCAACTCTAATATTCTTTGGTTCTATGATTATTACTGATACAGTTTGCAAATGAGACAGAGACTAGGAGAGTGCTAAATAATAAAGAGGACAGATCGCTCATATGGAAACAAAGTGATCTGAATCACTTGGCAAACTGGGATTAAAGCAAAGGATATGCCTTTTACTAAGGCCAAATGTAAAGTTATATATTTAGGAACAAACAAGGTAGTGCATACTTAGTCCCCCACTCTATATCCTGGGAAGCAATGAGACTGAAAATGACTTTGTGAGAGTCATGGTGGATAATCATCTGAATATGATCATCCCGTGCGAAGCTATGGCCAACAGGGCTAATGCAGTCATTGGATGTATAAATAGGGGAATCTTGGGTAGGATTAAGGTTATATTACCTCTGTATTTGGCAGTGGTGTGACCAGTACTGAAATACTGTGTCCCCGTTCTGGTGTCCACAGTTCAAGAAGGATGCTGATAGATTGGAAAGGGTTCAGAGAAGAGCCTTGAGAATGATTTAAAGGATTGGAAAACATGCTTTATAGTGATAATCTCCCAAATCTTGATCTGTTTAGTTTAATCCAGAGAAGGTTAAGGGTTGACTTGATCAGAGTCTGTAAGAATATATATGGGGCCCAAAAGTTTAATTATGAGCTCTTCAGTCTTACAGACAAAGGTGTATTAAGATCTAATGGCTGGAAGTTGAAGCTGTATAAATGGGATATGGCTACATAGCAGTTTGGGAGAGGGCCTCCCAGCCTGGGCAGACAGACCCATGCTAAAAATAAAAGTGTGGATGTTGTGGCATGGGCAGTGGCTTGGGCTAACCTCCTGAGTACAGACTAGGGGTTGGGTGGCAGCCCGAGACTGCCTGTGCCTCAGTGTCCAGACTAGTTTTGCATGCTTGCTCGGACAGAGCTAGTGTGTGTCTGTCTGTCAGGTTGGGAGGCACGCTCACAGCTGCAGTGTAGGCATAGCCATTCAGACTGGAAATAAGGGGGCAAATTTTTAACAGTGAGGGTAATTTAACCATTGGAACAGTTTACCAAGGGTTGTGATGGACTTCCCATTACTGGCAATTTTTAAATCAGGGTTGTAATTTTTTTTAAAGATATGCTGAGGTTCAAACAACAATTAAGGGAAGTCCAAAGATCTGTGCTAAATGGGAGGTCAGTCTAGAGAACCACAATGATCTCTTCTGGCCTTATACACTATGACTCTGTGAATAACATTAAGACATAAGGTAATTATAGCAGTTATAATAATAATAACAATGTCATGTTATTAATATAGGCACGAGGACGAATGGGTACAAACTGGATATTAGGAAATTTAGACTTGAAATTAGACGAAGGTTTCTAACCATTAGGGGAGTGAAGTTCTGGAACAGCCTTCCGAGGGAAGTAGTGGGGGCAAATGACTTATCTGGCTTTAAGACTAAGCTTGATAAGTATATGGAGGGGATGTTATGATGGGATAGTTTAATTTGAGCAATTGATTTGGATTATCGGCAGATAAGTCTGCTCAATGGTCTGTGGGAATGTTGGATGGGATGGGAACTGAGTTACTGCAGAGAATTCTTTTTTGGGTGCTGGCTGGTGAGTCTTGCCCACATGCTCGGGGTTTAACTGATCGCCATATTTGGGGTCGGGAAGGAATTTTCCTCCGGGGCGGATTGGCAGAGGCCCCGGAGGTTTTTCGCCTTCCTCTGCAGCGTGGGGCATGGATCGCTTGCTGATCGATTCCCTGCAGCTTGAGGTCTTCAAATCTCACTTTTGAGGATTTCAATAACTCAGTCATGGGTTCGGGGTTGTTATAAATGTGTATGGGTAGGGTTTTGTGGCCTGCCTTGTGCAGGAGGTCAGACTAGATGATCATATTGGTCCCTTCTGACCTATGAGTCTATGAGTCTATGTTTGAATGTGGAGTAGTTTGAAAACATGTTGGTCCAGGTGCTCCTTAGAAGAGAATACACATGGATAATTAAAATCCTTCCCAAGTGTGGGTTCAGTCTTTTTCCCTAATAATAGTACTTGCCTGTACTGTCCAGCACTTCTTATTTGTGGACCTCAAAACATTCTACAAAAGCAGGTAAGTGTCATTATCCACACAATGCAGATAAGGAAACTGAGAAACATGAATGTGATGTGTCTTTGCTTTGGTTTGAATCCATGTAAAGTTCTCTTGTTACTAAGTGATGCTTCAGTTTACCATAAATGCAGCTTATTGTGATCATTTTTATTCTTTTATTCAATTAGGGAGATCTTCCCAGAGTGGCACTGCTGGTCTGCCTGATAAGAGCCACAGTGAACAGTTCCCCACAAAGGTCCACTTTGGAAGTACACCTTCCCTTTTAATTTTGTTTGTCCAAAATGCTTACATTAACATTTGTAAAAAAATTTCACTATACTCTACCTAGACATTCACCAAAACCAAAATATGCTCTCATTCTTCTATAACAACACATGGAAATGAAAATATATTTAGGACTTTGTTAATTTGTTATATAATCTGTTATATATATCTTTTAAAAAATCAGCTGAGTTTGTTTCACAAAATGTAAAATGTTGCAATGATGTCTACTGGTCAGAGCATAGGACTAGATGTAAGAAGACAGGTACACAAGGAGCATTCTTTCTAAACATGTTTCCACTGGCTCAGAGATCCAGCACTCACAGACCGAATGTGGATTTGGGAGTCATCTTTGAAAAATGGAGTGTGTATATCGCTGAATGAATTACTCATCTATAAATTCCTTAACCACCAGTCTTCAGAAACCTGACTGCTTCATATGCTTTTTCTAGTTGAGGCAGACAGGGTTGTTACCTCAGAACCCCAGGTGAGACATCTGCTTCAAGTTAATATACAAAAGAAAGAAGGCATATATTGTCCAGGGAAATTGTAAAGGAGAACAATACGTAAAGTCAAACTTTGTTGAAACACTTAGAATTATTGGATCTGGATGGGCAATCACATGAGGGGAAGAAGCAATCTCCTAATTACATCTGCAGCTACAAAAAAACAAAACATTTGTCTTTTAAATTGTTATAAATGCTGCTACCCTTATTTCATAGAGATAAACTCAAATGTTCTCCTTTGAGTGGTTGCTCATATGCATTCCACTTAGGTATGTGCGCGCCCTCGTGCACGGCCAATCGGATAACTTTTACTAGCAGTCCCTGCAGGGGCCGGTCCAGCGACCCCGTAGTGTCGCCGCCATGCGGCGGCACAACCGTCGCTGCCGGCCCCTCCCCTCTTCAGTTCCTTCTTTCCGCCCGTGACGGTCGGTCGAGAACTAACCCTGCTCTTCTCAGGTTTTTTCTTTCACCTTAAAAGTGAGTATTTAGTTAGTAGTTCGCCCCGAACTAAGTTAGTTTTTCAGTTAGCGAGGTTTTTGTAGATTAGTTAGCGCTTCAAGCCATGCGCTAGCTGCGGGAAGGCTTTCCCAGCTAGCGACCCCCACGACCATTGTTTACGGTGTCTAGGGGAACAACATCGGCCAGACCGATATAAAATATGTAAGTCCTTCAAGCCTCGGACTCAAAAGGACCGAGAAGTGAGGCTGAAGGCTTTCCTAATGGAGACCGCGCTCAGCCCGGCGTCCGAGCCCACGCGGTCCACCACGGCACCGAGTGTGTCCTCGGTGCGGAGCGCACCTCCGGCACCGGGGAGCACAGTGCCGAAGAAAAAGAAGCGCCACCCGCTTGTGGAGAGCTCCCCCGGACCGCAGGAGCGGCCGGGGTCGAGCGCAGAGGTGCGTCCCCTGGACCGGCCCCCGGCACCGGGACCGGCACCGACCAAGGAGGTCTCCCCGACTCCCGTGAGCGAGGAACCCACCTTACAGGCTTCTTCGACACCGGAGGCGTTCGAGGCGGCACGTGTCTTGATGACTCTGCCCACGCCTCCGGTACCCCCTCGCGTGAGGGGCCCAGAGCCTGTTTTCCGGGGCAAACCCGTGTTGGCTGTCCCCGAAGGGTGGGCAGCATCGGCACCGGACGTCCAGCCGCCCACCATCACCATCGCCCGACGCCGGAGGACCGAGCCCGGAGGCTCCTCTCCCCCTTCGTCATCGGAGGACTCACGGCACCGCTCCCGACGCCGCTCCAGCTCCAGATCCAGCTCCAGCCCGGCACTGAGCCGGCACGCTCGGCACCGTTCCCCGGCACCGAGGAAGAGGCTGCGGAAGGCTTCCCCGCCCCAGCGCAGATCTCCATCATCATCTTCGGGATCGCCTCACAGATAAGTCAGACGACGTCGCTCCTCTGACTCTTCATCTAGTGAGCCACGGAGCGTCTCCTCCCGGCACCGTCGCCACCTTCCCCGCACCCCTGGCTCGGGATCCCAGACCCGCCGCCAGGAGCAAGAACCCTCGCCGGCACCGCATCCGGCACCGACGCTGCCTCTGAGTTGGACCCAAGGACCCTGGCAGTGGCCAATGTGGGCCCAATGGGCGGCTCAGATGGGGCAGGGAACTATGCCGGCCCCTGCCTCGGTCACCCAATCCCAACAGGCACCCTCGGTGCAGGAGGGTGACCACTCCTTTTCCTCCTCCGAGGAGGACCCTGGGGAGGGCCCCTCCACAGGACCCCGCCACCCGTCTTACTCGTCGTCCCCAGATGAGGCGGCCATAAGGACCAAGGGGCCCCACTCATTGACTTTAAGGCCCACCAAGAACTCCTGAAACGGGTGGCCTCGAACCTAGACTTACAGGTCAAGGTTCTAGAGGAAGAGGTGGACCCCCTCTTTGGACGTGTGGGGACC
>ML675609.1:43369775-43560301 GCA_007922155.1 Mesoclemmys tuberculata | reverse complement strand
ATTATGTGCCAGCCGAGGGGCACGAATACTTATATGCGCACCCTGCCGCGGGCACCTTGGTGGTAGAGGCTGCCAACCAGAAAGACAGGCAGGGTGCCCAGAGCGCCTCCCCTAAAAACAGAGAGGGCAGGAGACTAGACCTTTTCGGCAGGAAGGTCTACTCCACGGGGGCGCTCCAGTTCAGGGTAGCCAACCATCAGGCTCTCCTGGGCAGATATAACCTGAACTTGTGGGACTCCTTGAAAAGGTTCACGGAGTCCCTGCCTCCAGACCAGGCCGCCGACTTTGCCATGGTCCTGGAGGAAGGGGTGACAGTAGCCAGTGCAGCCTTGCAAACTGCGTCTGACGCTGCGGACACGGCCAGCAGGGCTATGGCCTCCGCTGTCGCTATGCGGTGGGCAGCGTGGCTGCAATCTACTGATCTGTCACAGGAGGTGCAGCACTCCATTCAAGACCTGCCGTTTAATGGAGCCGCCCTCTTCTCGGAAAGGACGGATGAGAAGCTGCACGCCCTAAAGGACTCAAGGACGACGTTACGCTCCTTGGGCCTCTACACACCCCAGGCGGCAAGACTGCAAGCCCGCCAACAGCCACAACAACCGCCACAGCGGCACCAGCAGCAAACTAGGCTGCCGCCTAGGCCCTTCCCCCCTCCCAGGGGTCGGGACAGAAACAGGGGCGCAGGGCGGTGCGACCGTCCTGCGACCTCCTCGTCTTCCTTCAAGGGTCCCTCCCAGGGCCCCAAGGGCAAAAGACAATTCTGACATTGCGTCCGAGGGTGGCACCTCTTTACGTTCCCTGGGCCACCCCCCGCCTTTCCGGGACAGGCTAAGACCGTACATCAGCCTGTGGCGGGAGATAACGTCGGACCAATGGGTCCTCAGCACCATCCTCTGGGGCTATGCCCTCCAGCTGCTGGCTACCCCCCCCCCCACTCCTCCCCCCGTCCCTTTTCAGGGACCCATCTCACGAGCATGTACTCCGCCAGGAGGTTCACACTCTCCTTCTCAAAGGAGCCATAGAAGTGGTTCCACCACTCGAGGTGGGGAGGGGATTCTACTCAAGGTATTTCCTCGTCCCCAAGGCAAAAGGAGGCCTCAGGCCTATACTGGACCTGCGCAAATTCAACAGGTTCATAAAAAAGCTCAAATTCAGCATGGTGTCCCTAGCGTCCATCATCCCAGTACTGAACCCAGGGGACTGGTTCGCCGCCCTCGACCTGAAGGATGCGTACTTTCATGTCTCCATCCTTCCCGCCCACAGGAAATTCCTAAGGTTTACGGTAGCTGGTGGCCACTACCAATTTACGGTCCTCCCCTTTGGCCTGGCCTCATCCCCCAGGGTGTTCACGAAGTGTATGGCAGTGGTGGTGGCCTCCCTGAGGCGCAGGGGGGTCCAAATCTTCCCATACCTGGACGACTGGCTGATAAGGGGCAAGACCAAGTCGCAGGTGCGCGAGGCGGTCTCCCTCGTCCAGACCACATGCCATACCCTGGGGCTGCTCATAAACGAGCAGAAGTCAACATTATATCCAGTGCAGAGCATAGAGTTCATAGGGGCCCACTTAAACTCGGTGCGAGCCAAAGCCTCCCTCCCACGCTCGAGGTTCGAGGCCATGGCGGCGATAATATCGCAACTCCAGAGGTGTCCCACGACAACAGCCAGACAGTGCCTACGGCTGTTAGGCCACATGGCCTCATGCACTTATGTAGTGGGGCTGGCCCGCCTCAGACTCAGGCCCCTCCAGAGCTGGTTGAAGAAGGTGTACATGCCCAACAGGCATGCCCTGAACAGGGTGGTAACAGTCCCCCCTGCGGTGTTGGGGTCACTGAACTGGTGGCTGGACCCCAGGATTGTGTTGAAGGGAATTCCCTTCAGGGCACCCACCCCCTCGATCACTCTGATCACGGACGCCTCAGACCTGGGGTGGGGAGCCCATATCACTGGTGGTCTGACCACACAGGGCCTCTGGTCCCGGAGGGAGACTGCCCTCCATATCAATGTAAAGGAACTGAGGGCAGTCAGACTAGCTTGCGAAGTGTTTCGCCACGCTTTATTCGGGAGAATGGTACAGGTGTTGACAGACAATACCACTGCGATGTACTACATCAACAAGCAAGGGGGAGCGCACTCCTCACTACTGTGCCAGGAGGCGCTTCGACTTTGGGACCTGGCGGTGAGACGCAACTTCTGTTTAACCGCCTCTCACCTCCCGGGGGCCAGGAAAGACGAGGCAGACCACCTCAGCAGGTCGTTTCTTCCCCAACACGACTGGACTCTTCACCCGGAGGTGGTCGCCATGATCTTCCGCGAGTGGGGTGTTCCCCACCTGGACCTGTTCGCGTCAGCCTGGAACGCAAAGTGCCCGAGGTTTTGCTCGCTTAGGGGTCACGAGCCGGGCTCCGTCTCCGACGCGTTCCTGATCGAATGGACGGGGGAACTCCTGTACGCGTTTTCCCCCCCTCCCGGTCCTGCCCAGGGTCCTCTTGAAAATCAAGAGGGACAGAGCGGACATCATCCTGATCGCCCCAGCGTGGCCGAGACAATACTGGTTTTGCCTGCTTCAGGACCTGTCAATCGCTCCCCCGATCGAGCTCCCGAAGAAACCGGACCTTCTCTCCCAGGACAACGGTCGCCTGCTGCATCCCAACCTGGACTCCCTACACCTGACGGCCTGGAGGCTCTCTGGCTAACGGAGGAGGAGAGAACCTGCTTGGAGCAGGTCCAACATGTGCTCCTGGGAAGCAGGCGGCCCTCCACCCAGAGCGCATACAAGGCCAAGTGGAGGAGGTTCACCTGCTGGTTGGACTCGCAGGGCATAACCCCCGGTACGTCTTCCGTGCAGGCGGTCCTGGACTACCTGCTGCAACTCAAACAACAGGGGTTGGCATTGGCTTCCCTAAGGGTCCACTTGGCAGCCATCTCGGCTTTCCACCAGCTGGTGGAGGGGAGGTCCCTATTCTCTCACCCCATGCCGGTGAGGTTTCTCAGGGGAATCGAGAGGCTGTATCCACAGGTCCGTGACCCGGTGCCTCCCTGGGACCTGAACCTAGTCCTTGACAGACTGACGGGGCCCCCCTTTGAGCCCTTGGCCACTTGCCCCCTGCTGATCTTGTCCTGGAAGGTGGCCTTCCTTGTGGCCATCACTTCCGCCAGGAGGGTCTCTGAGCTGAGAGCCCTGACCTCGGAACGCCCCTATACGGTGTTCTTCCGGGATAAGGTACAGCTTAGGCCTCACCCAGCTTTTCTACCTAAGGTAGTCTCTAGGTTCCATTGTAACCAAGATATTTTCCTCCCTGTGTTTTTCCCCAAACCGCACGGGTCCGAGGACGAGAGGAGGTTACACACCCTCGACGTGAGGAGGGCACTGGCGTTCTACCTCGATAGAACGAAACCACTCCGCAAGACCACCCAGCTCTTCGTCGCGGTGGCAGAGAGGATGAGAGGCTCCCCAGTGTCATCACAGTGCATCGCCAAGTGGATCACGGCCTGTATCTGGCTGTGCTACGAGAGTGCGAGTGTCCAGCTTCCCGGACCAGTGACAGCGCACTCAACAAGGGCCCAGGCCACGTCGGCGGCTTTCCTGGAGAGGGTTCCCCTGGAAGACATCTGCAAGGCTGCCACTTGGTCTTCTGTGCACACCTTTGCCGCGCATTACGCTATCGTCCAGCAGTCCAGGGTCGATGCTCGCGTGGGCAGGGCAGTGCTGAGGACAGCCCGACGTTGACTCCTACCCGCCTCCAGGTAAGGCTCGTTATTCACCTAAGTGGAATGCATATGAGCAACCACTCGAAGGAGAAAACATAGTTACTTACCAGTAACTGTTGTTCTTCGAGATGTGTTGCTCAGATCCATTCCACACCCACCCTCCGTCCCCACTGTCGGAGTCGGCAGAAAGAAGGGACTGAAGAGGGGAGGGGCCGGCAGCGACGGTTGTGCCGCCGCAGGGCGGCGACACTACGGGGTTGCTGGACCGGCCCCTGCAGGGACTGCTAGTAAAAGTTCTCCGATTGGCCGTGCACGAGGGCGCGCACACACCTAAGTGGAATGGATATGAGCAACACATCTCGAAGAACAACAGTTACTGGTAAGTAACTATGTTTTTTATTGGTTCTATTTGTTTTTATTCAGAATGGTAGGATTGGGTCCAAAGAATATGAGAGCAGCATATAACCAGTAAAAATATGACAAATATTAACATTTTGTTCTTAAATTCTGCCACTTTTTCCCTAAAATACTTTCACTTCTGAAGATGCTATTGAATTTACTCTCAGATTTTATATTGTGGGAATAGCTATCTGTGTTTTAATACTGAAAGCATATATGTAGTTTTTACCTCTGTCTCCCCTTATGTTATAATACAGATTGATGTCTTGCTACTAGAAGCTTAGGGAAGTTCTGTCAAAATCATTTTAAATGCTGCACAGACACTGATATGACAAAATAATAGCATTGATTCTAATCTACTGCACGCTGACCAGTGGAGAGTACTTGAGCATAATGTTCTCTCAAATGCTATGAAAAGCCTGTTAGCAGAAATGAGTTTTTATGCTTCGAGGGACCTGAATTACGTGAATACAGAATGATTTCTATGCCTGCTTTGTGGCATATTTTGTAATTTCGTCTTAATCTTTGTAACATATTTTGATTGATAATTACAGGAATCTGTTATGATGTGAAATCCACACTACTGTATTTTTACCATGAATTAGTGATAAATATGTGTTTATTAGATTAACCAGAATATTGCGTGCTCACCAAAAAATGGTATTATTTGCCTTGCAGAAATCAGCATGCTGTTTCTTTGTGTTTGTTTTAGTACATACTTTGTAGCAGTGGTTCTCAAACAGTGGTTACTGAACCCTTTCCTGGGAATCTGCAAAATGAAACATTTTGAGGCCAAGCAGGAGAAGGATTCCAGGGGGAAAGATGGAAGGTTCTCTCTCTTAGAAAGTAGTCCACACGAATGCAAAATGCTGGAGATCCTCTGCTTTATACCATATTGGATTGTCATTTTGCTTGCTTAAGTAAAATATGCAAACTTATTTGTCAGCATTACATTGAATAGACAACTTGTTTTTTAATTCAGGTTTACATACTGGCCAAGCTTTTCAAAGATGACTAGCAATTATTGGCTGCTGAATGTGCTACTTGGACACTGAACTTGAAAGGGGATTTCCAGTATGTGAAAATCAGGCCCCTTTCAGGTGACTCAGCTAGGATATCTAAAACTGACAGAGAATTTCACTACTCCCTTTTGAAAACCAGGGTCATTGCTTTCCAATATATGGATTTATTGTTTAGTAGCATCATGTATCCACTTCTCATTCATTTCTCACAGATGTAAATAATGGCATCAGTTACAAAATAGTGTCATCGTAACAGAGCTATAATTAAAATGGAAATGACCCTTTAATTCTAGTCTTACGTTTTCATTTGTTTATCGATTGCTGCCAGAGGATAATTTACAGATTAATTTATCACAGTTGTTTAAATCCAGTGGTACGTTTTTGAGAGTGTCTAAGGAAAATCAGATGTGTTTTTAAAACTGATCCTAATTAGGGCCTTTGGTCACTACTGTAATACAAGTAATAATAATAAAGGAGCATCCCTTCATTCTGTTCCATTTCTTTCAAATATGTTTTTCGTTGCAGATAAATAGCTTAATGATTCCACCACGAGTTTTCTCTGGAAACTGCTAGACACTATTTAAAGCAGAGTATCTTGGCACAAGAAAGAACTTTTAAAAAATATGCTGCTTCTCTCTTTGAGTAAGACCCAATTTAGTAGCTGATTTGGTAGCTGTTTCAGATGGATGGATAAACTTCATGTTAGACACCCGTTTAGAGGTGCAATATACATAATAATCAATTTGTTTCCTACTTCATATGTTTTTCCTGGTGCAATATACATAATAATCTATTTGTTTCCTACTTCATATGTTTTTCCTGATACTATAAGGCAAAGAAAACACTTGATTGACCCTTGGGAAATTGGCTTTTGTCTTGCAACCTTTTAGTGACATTGGTGAAGGGAAGTTTTTTTAAATGAAAATGGAATTTATCCTTTGAACAACAGTTTGACTATTGAGTCCTTAAAAAAAAAGTGTAACATTTACTGCATTCTGATTATTCATTTTTCATATGCAATTTCTACCCTTTTTCATTAAAAAAAAAAAAAAGTAAAAATTTTAACAAGTTGTGAATGTAGGTACGGGAATTGCATTCTTAAAAAAGAAGATGAAGAAAATCACTTTAAAATATGTAGTCCATGTAATGACAGAATCCTTTATCAACAGAAGTCAACAATATTTTTTAAAAATAGGCTGAGTTATTGATCGTTTACCACTGAGAGCTTATTGAGAGTGAATTATTCTTGCTTATAGTAAGATGTGGTTGCAGACATAGCACATTACAAAATACTGTCTTGGGAATCATAGGCGCTCTCTTGCTTCACTCTACCTACTTTACTGATAGGAGAAAAGGATTAAGTTAGCAGCTCTTGTGGCTGCTAATTTTGTGAGAAAAAGAAATTAATTATGTTAAAAAATGGTACAAAATACATTAAGTGTACTTTGCTTTATATTGTACGCAGTGATTACATTAATCACTTGTGAGTATTTCATTTATAGTCTTTGGTTTTCTGCTTTGTAAATATGAAAGCCTGTGAAGGGCTTGCAAGGTAAACCTTGACACCGAATGAATAGCTAATAATTGCAAAGGGCAACAATAAGTCCCATATGTTGTCCTGTGCTGTACTTGTTACATAAATGTAGGTCTGCAATTACTCCTACAATAAAATTGAAATTGATTTTTTAGAAAATTAGATTTTTTCTTTGTAATGCCTGGCATGATCTACTATATGAGATGATGACAGTATTTTCTGAATCCAACTAAACATTAAAAAATCAGCTTATAAGGGTTTAATATTACTTGCTATTGCTATATAGCTTAAAAGCCATATGAAATAGGCTTAACTATTATAAAAGTAAGTTTGCAGTATTGTTGTAGCTGTGTTGGTTCCAGGATATTAGACAAGGTTGGGGGATCAGAATTTAGTCCAATAAAAGTTATTACCTTAGCCACCTTTTTTCTTTTTTATAAAATTATAATTTTAGTCAGCTTTGTAATCAAGAGCACACTGTGCTAGTTGCAAATGGAAGAAAATCTTATAATTACTAAACGTAAAGACATATGAAAAGAGAAAATATGTTTGAGGTCTTTTCAGTCTGAAGAATTTTATAGGGATGATCATTTAAATTAAAACAGCATTGTCAAATATAGTTGCAACACACATACTCAAGTTTTGAAGTAAATGGAAATGGCTGAAGCTTTAGAGTATTTTTAATGTTTGTATGGTTTTCTTCTTTATATATATTTTAAGATGGCGCCGATGAACTTCAGATGAAATAGTGGAAAAACCCCTTTCTGCCTCCAACCCCCGAAACCCATACTCTCTCAGAATTAGAATAAAAATGAACTCTGTTTCTCTTTGATCCTGCATTCAGGAGGAAGTAGTGTGATAGAAACACATGTTGGTCAGATGGTATGGCACAATCAGTGTCATTCAGATGATTCGTTTACTGTCACTTGTACTCATTTTATGTTGCATCTGGTTTTTGCCTTACACAAGTTCTTTATGGATGAACAGATTTTTGGCTGGACGTATTCCTGGAGCCTTCTTCACATGACACAATTTTTATTCCTGGAGTCTCCAGGACAATCCTGGAGGCTTGGGAACCCTAGTTCCTCTCCTTGTGGAAATGTAGCTAATATTTTCAGCTATTAACAGGCATCCCATTGCCTCTTTTTGACTTTGAGGTTTTGTGTTTTAAAATTATTTTGTGTGCCTTTTGTTCTTTTCATTTTGAGTATGTTGTTTATTTGTATGTTGTTTTTGTGTACCATGTCTAAGTTACTTTAATTCCTTGAGGAGACATTTACTTATTTCCATGGATTTATCTGTATTGCTTAAATTGTACTTAGTTGCATAAAGGACTATACTCTATTCTTATGGATCATTGCTGACCTGTACTGTTTGATATATTTCATTCTTTACCTTGTATTATGCTAATTTCATATGTAGTGTATTTGCTCCTGTGTTTTTCTTTCTCTAACAAACATCAGTTTAAAAAAAGGAAAAGCTTTTATAATTCATATGGAAACACAACATTTAAATATAAAGAATTAATCTTTCACATGTCTTTTCTAACTCTTGCCATGGTAATTAATGATATTTTTATGTAATTATCTTTCTCTCCATTGTCTCATCTTCTTTTCTTGCTTATCAGCATGATCGTAGTAATTCCCACAGACGAACATTATGCAGTTACAAAGAGAGGATTATGATCTCTTGGCAAAAGCTAGAGGTATTGGAATATGAAGGAGAGGGCTCATGTTTACAAACATTAATCTTCAATAATTAGCCATTTAATGGGGAAAAGGCCACCAATATACATAAAATATAAATTCATTTAAGGTGAACTTCATTTCTAAATGTTGATGCAGCTGAAAAGTGCATGTTTAAATCCATAAGGTTTGATTGTTTTCCCAAGTTAGCCTTCCATTCAAATACAAAGTTAGTTAATCTGTTCTCCTGGTACAAAATTCGTCTCTCAATTGTTGCCATGGTTCATAATAATTTAAATTGCTAAACAAACAGAATGAGATTAGCATAACTATGTGAACAAAGTATTAGCCAGGTACAGAAATTTTGCTATGTTTAAAAAAAAAAAAAAAGCAAAGGTCAGATGTGTACTGATGAATTAACAATTAAGGTCCTGAATCAGTAGAGAAATAATATACATGCTTAACTTTGAGGATTTTTTAAAAACTCATTTATTTAAATGGTCAAGTACAGAAGATACATGTAGGAAAATATATCTAATCCCTTCCTTTTCTTCACCTCTCCTGAATATATATCAACCAGGCATTTGTGGAGGAGGTTAGACCTAATGTTATCTTGAATCTAGTCCTAACTAGCCAGTTAAAAACAAACAAACTCTGGCCTCTGTGGCATAGAATCACCACACTGATTATTATATTGGACCCTTCAGGGAAAGGAACCAAATATTTATTCGATTTGGTCTCTACATAGCAAACACTTTTTCTGTGTTTGCACATATTATACAGTCTCTCTTGACAATTAAGGTTTTTCCTTTCCTGTTTCCCATGAGAGGGTCCCCTGTAAATTTCCTTTCAGCTAACATTATTTTATATCCCCATCTCTTGCTCCCGATGAGAGAGTAACTGTGAAGGTCATTGACATAGGAAAACATCCAGTCAGCTGGCTGTTCCCTTTTCTTGTTTACACCTTTTACACCTCCTAATATTTCTAATCTATATTTGTGTCGTACAGAAAAATTAATACAGGAAAAGTCATTCCTTCCTCCACAGACAAAGCCTGCTAATCAACAGAACAAGCATCAGGTCTGCTGCCCCGGAGGAAGGGCATGCAGAAACATGATGCAAGGAATCTGCCCGTTGCATGTGGTAGGAAGTTTGGGGACAGTGTGTTTGTGTGGTGGACCAACAACTACATAGATGCACAAGCCAAAACTCTTATGGCCTGAGATTTGAACTCAGTTCCTTGAGCGTTGTGTAGCAATGCAGATTTAAGTGGCAAGCAGTGAAGGCCTTAAATGACAAGAATTTAGTAACATCATGCTTAGAAAGAAATAGTGTTTAATAATACTTTCTTGTGTTCTGTTACCACTCAAATTGAATTTATATCACACTATGCATGAAATAGAATAATCTTGAAACTAGTAACAAAAAAAAAAAGATGAATTTGAAATGTGGGTAAGAGTCTATAGAAATCAAAGAACGTTACCTATTTATTCTCTAGCTTTCCTTTGAATTTTGAGAATTTCTTAAAAGTCAGACCTATTTGTTGATCCATTAAGAATCACTCCAAAGGTTTATGTTCTATTTTATCATGACCAGTCTGCTTAACTTATTTTTAACGGGATGCGAGAGTAAATATTCTAAACAACTGTTGTTAGAACTGTTGTTGATGATACCTTACCTGTCCTAGTACTAGTAGGGCTTTTCCTTAGCAGAAAGCAGATTGGGGTCACTATTATAACTTTTCAGTACATTGAAATTTAAATATTGGGATTTTTTAAAAAAGTGACACTTGCAAATGCATTTTCATGGGTTTAGCGATATTAATCATGGGTGTTAGAGGAAATTTTTGATTGATTATAGTAGAGTGTTTTTTTCATTAATTAATATGATCATTCTTACAATATCCATTGTAATGATTTTAAAGAGACGTCTTCATTGCATACTGTTCTGACTTGTGGATACTAGAGCTAGTAATGTGTTTGTCAGATTCTGTAATGCAGAGAAGGTCTAGAGTGCCGAATAGTTTTTGTATCAAAATATAGTCCAAAATCAGGACTGAAATGCCTGATAAAGTACCAAAACAAATAAATTAAAGCTTGACATTTTCATGAATTTATATATTAGGTATGTCTGAAGAGACTATTGACTAGCACCAGACTATGCCTGGATTCTTGGATTTCCATTAACGATATGTTAATGATAAAGTTTTACTTTGACTAGTCCATTTTAGTGACATACCAAAAGAAATTGTTGGAGCCCAGTGACACAGTGTTTTGGTATCAGGTTCTGTTTAGTTTCCTCTATTAAACCATTATTATCATTAATAATATTATTTCATTATTATTAATAGGGGAACTTCGTTGCAAGCATGACAGCCATTTTAAGGCAAATGGAAGACTATCACTATGCTCATTTAATCAAGACTTTCGGAAAGATGAGGTCAGATGTTGTGGTAAGTTTAACTTCAGCATCTTTACCCTTTGTCGTATTTGTCTTAGTTTCTGTTTCTCTTAGTATTTAATTAATACAGTTACAGATTTGAAAAAATGGTATTTGATTCATATGACTTGACACAAAAAAGGATCAGTGATGCATCCTTACTTTGTCACCTTCTGAATCCAGAAACGGCATGTGCAACTTTATTATTATTTTACCAATTGATGAAGTAATTGATCTCAAGCAGTGTTGAAATTTGATGAACATGCTTCTAAAATACTGGATTTAGGGTAATACAAAGACAATCTAAGGAGACAACACTGCCATGGTACTCCTAATGATCCATTTTATAAAGGAAGTTTCCTTAATGAGTGAATTTTTTATACTTTTTTATAAATAGTTTTATCCCCTAAGTGTCCCAACTTTATCTCTATCTTGACTTTGTTTAATTTTATTTATAGAATGGCCATTTTTAAGCTTTATCCAGAACATTTTAAGTTTAAAGAAACAATCAATTCACAATCAGCAATAATGACTGTGAAGCTCATCAATTTTTTTGTAATCCTATTTTAACTCCAACTATGATACAACTTAATTAGAAAGAGCATATCTGAAAGGAATTTATAGCTAAACAGATAACTCTTTAATGACCTGGAACTTTCATTGCCATATGGCAAGTGGATGATGCAAAGTAGCAGCCAAACTCGTTGGCTGAGATCTGATCAACTGTTGTATTACAAATTCTTATGTAGAAACTGTGGACTTCCATGTTAGAACATTTTAAGCAGTTCTAAGATATACTTTAATTTACAGAACTGCCTTTATTTATTATATGGAGTGACTTCAGAGATGTTAACAGGTTACCCTATCTTGAATGATCCCTTACAATTTGTACTATCTGTTCCATCTTACATTTTGCTGTGGTGCTGGGAATACCTTTCCCTAGGGTGACCAGATCATAAGTGTGAAAAAATCAGGTTGGGGGTGAGAGGCAATAGGTGCTTATATAAGACACAGCCCCAAATATCAGACTGTCCCTATAAAATTAAGACATCTGGTCACCCTACCTTTCCCAGACCAGAAGAGCAGCTCTGTTTGGCTCGAAAGCTTGTCTTTCTCACCAACAGACATTGGGTCAAAAAAAAATATCACCTCAACCACCTTGTCTTTTTATTCACAGTAGTGAGTTAGATACAAAAAGAAAAAACAAGTTTCTTGATTCGTGGCAACCTCAACACTGTGTAATTTAATATTCTTGCCTGAACTTTTATTGAAGCTTGACAGGAACGATATTGGTGCTTTTCTTGATATAACAATACACTCATCCCTGCTGCTGTATAACTTATTTTAGTGTGCTTTAAATTTTTATTTTTGAAAAAAGAAAAAAAAGAGGGAGTAAAAGAAATAGTTCAGCATAACAACAACTACTCTATAGTTACATTTGTCTGATTCTTCTTCAAGTATTTTCCCTCTGGGTGATCCATATCAGGATATGTGCTTGCCTGTGCACACTTGATTGGATATTTTTGTCGTAGTGTCTAGGCTCCCTCATGCTGTGATAGGGTATATACAGACAGGTGGACCCATCGCCACTTCAGTTCCTTCTCAACCATCTGCAGCTTGAGATGGAGTGTCATGATGTACATTAGTCAGCTATGTCGCTTGCTACATCTCACTTACTTTCTATCATTAGTTATTTTCTTTTTTTTTCTGTTACTTGGAACAGTTATTGCTTTTGGAAAGGCGGGTTTCCCCCTTCCCCTTTCTTGCCAACTGGGGCTTTTGTGTATTCCCAGGCTTTGAGCCATGGCCACAAGTGTGGGTTATGCCCAAGACCCTGGGCTTCAAACTCTGTCAGATCTGCCACAGATTTCTGATTTGCAGTGATGAACATTCAAGCTGCCTCTGCTGCCTGGGAGAGACTCTCATCCCCACCAAATGTGAGATCTGTTCAGGATTTAAAATCAGATCCAAAAAATTGAGGGAGGACAGACTTAAATTCCTACTCGTTGAGACCAACGGGGTCCAAACCATCCCCTGAACATCAGATCCATTGAACACTTACGCTTCAGTGGTAAGCAAAGACTTTGAGGGCTCCGAGGTGCTTCCAAGACCCTCTAAGAAGAAAAGACTCCCTTATCCAGAACAGGAGATGAAAGGTCTCCTTCTTGATCTAACCCTCAGGAGACCTCACGTCCCAATGCAGGACATGTACTGCTGAGGTTCCCACTCCCTCTGGGAGTATGCAATCATGATACTGGGTAAGAGGACCACGTTGCATACTGAAAAGCATTATAGAGTTGCACCGGCACTTGACTTAATGTCTCCAAAATCCAGAGCCGTGATGAAATCCACTTTGGTACCATCTTCCATAGCTAGAAAAGAAAGGCACACCGATTGCACTTTGGAACAATCTTCAGTAGCACCTGATATTCTGACAGCTAAGGAGCCCCATGCATAGTCTCCCATACCTTTTAGGCTCTAATCCACAAAAGACCTATGAATTCTTGAAGAGCCCAAATCACTGATGATGAGAGTTACTGAGATATAATCTCCACCGGTACTGACTCATCTCTCAGATATTTACCCTCTGTCTGTCCACATATTCAACTGTGACCCGCCTTCTGATACCAGCATGGTCTCTTCACAGACTCTTTGAGGGTACTGAAAAATCTTTCCAGCTGGTACCAATACAACATTTTCAAGTACTGTCTTCTCCCCCTGCTCTTTCTAACCTTGGTATCAATGCAAACACAACTGTTTCTGGAGACTAGTTCCAACTTGGCCACAGGTACTGCCATCCTTGCCCCCCATGAATACCTGGGATGATGATGATGCATTATCTGACTTGGAGGTGTCGGTACAAGGTTCATCCACCTTCCAACCTCTCTCTTTTGAGGTTCACACCAATGGGACTCTGCGTCCAGGAAGCACACCCGGCTAGGATAATCTTGGCATCCTGCTCCTTTTTCTTATATCCCACCACAGTGGGTTTACTGGAACCTGTGGAATGTTTTTCTCCCACTTTTATAGCTTTCCAGAATTTCTTAGAAACTAGAAAACATGCTAATACAAATGTTGCTGTCATCAGTTCTGAGACACTGTTTTTGCAAAAAAACATTTTTTTGAACAAAAATGTTATTTCTTAAGAAATGTAATATAAGTGTTGATCTGTAAATGGTAATTTGTGCTAATAGGGAGTAATATATATGATAATATGGTAACAAATGTTAAATGTGTAATATGTTAATGCTAAATAATTATATGTTAAATTAACATTAGAACATAAATTATATGACTGGATATGCAATGGTAATGGATTGTAATTCATCTGGTGAAAAGAGAAAACAGCAAATTAATGGCATAGTAATGACAATGAAAAAACTGGCTAGTATTTTAATGTCCACAGCATTGAATAGAGTTACCAGTTGAAAATACTAGTATGAACTTACAGTATGCAATTCAGTGTGTTATAATAAATCAGTACATTTCCTTTTTGACATGGCTAGTAGTATTTTATTATTTAAATTGTGTAGTTTTTGTTCAAGGGAAAGCATTCATGTTGCTTGTTAGTGAGAGGGGGAAGTTAAGTTGCTATTCTTATTCAAATAGTATTTGTATTGGCTTAACTCGGAGATATCATTTAGTCCTTTACAACACTTTATCGTTTTAAGATACATCATACAATAATGAATATTGCAATGGAGGCTTAGATTTCATATCAGGAGAATTACCTACCGTGGCATCAACAGTGCTGGGGGCTGTTTTGTCTTTCCCATGTTCTAAATTCATAGAATTCCTGGTTCCTTTCCTCCCTGTGTGGTTAGTATAGGACCTTCAGTGCAACTACTGGAGCATATAGATCTGCCGCTGAGCCATGTACCCTTGTGGTGAAGGCTTGTCGAGTCCTGCCCTGAGGTCTAAGAAGAGCTCTTTAATCCAAGGCTTTAGCAGCCTTTTTACCAGGGTCCTTGGGCTCACCCTTAGGAGTTTGGGGATCACAAAAGATAAAGAGGTGACTTGATCACAGTCCATAAATTTCTACAGACAGAGATAATTTCTGATTGTTATGCCTCTGTGTGTTAGATTAAATAGGCTTGTACACAGCCCTGTAGCTGGATGTTAAAGCTAGACAAATTCAGACAAGATATAACATTCAGTTTTTAAGTGAGGGTGAATTACCATTGGAACAGCTTACCTCAGGCTATGATTAAGTCTCCATCTTTGAAGTCTTTAAATGAAAATCAGATATCTTTCTAAAATATGTATTCTACCCCAATCCAGTTCATGCTGGAAATACTGGATGAAATTTTATGGCCTGTGTTATGCAAAAGATCGGAGTTAGATGATCATAGTCATCCCTTCTGGCCTTGAAATCTATGAAAAGATGAGCTAGGAAAGAAAAGGTCCATTCTTAGATCTGCCCAAAGGAAGTCTTTCATAGGAGTGCTCCTGAACTCTGCTTACTGTAAGGAGCTGAGGCTACACAGCTCTTTTATAATGTCAGCTTTGAACTTCGAGTGTCATGAGAGGGTGTTTGCATGGCCCTAGTGGATATGACTTTCTAGAATGTGCTGGGAGCTCTTCAGAGCTGGGGCACACCCCAAATCATGAACATGGAGAGGCAACACTGTTGACAGAGAAATTCACAGTTGCTATGGTAACAGGCTTTTTTCCCCTCTCAGGATCTCTCTCATACCCCATTATTCTTAGAGATTTGTGGTGGTCTCATTTGAATGATTATGAAGTAAAAAATTCAGACTCATGACAGACTCATTTGCATATGGCATCATCCAGTCATAGTCTGTATTGTGTAGACAAGCCCTAAGTCATAGCAAGTTGTGTTGTATGCCCTTCTGCATTATGGGTTGGTGCTGCTGGGATCTATTCAACATAAAATTCAGAAGCATCTCTATTACTTTACTGTGCCCAGCAGGAAATCTGAGCAAAGATACTTACCCAAATGAGCCTCAAATGCTACCTAAAATTCATTCAGGTCACTCTACTAACAATGAGCTGCTTCATTCCTGAAAAAGTGTTTGAGAATCAGGGCCTTTCTTAGTAGACTAAGAATGTGGAAGGGTGACTTGAAAGACATTAACAAAGACTGTAACTTCTCTTTTTGTATTTGCAGAGATTATAATTAATTTGTGGAGTTCTCTACTCCAGTATAGCATTCAAAATAAATTCGATACAAATTAAAATAACAGTCTATATTGTGATTAGACTATTACTTAAAAAAACACCAGCACCTTTATTTACAAACATTGAATCCACTGGTTTGGGGTGCTTATTTCATCTGTCTCTTAAATAAGTGAAGACAGAAGCTGAATCCTGCTTGCTGTTATGCAAATAAATGTAATCAGTAGATACATTTTCCACCAAGTCCACTACCCACAACCTCCTTTCACTTGAAGTCCTATTCTTGGCCAACTTACAAGAGCATTTCTTCATGCTCATGGTTCTTGACCTATCATATATGCTGCCTTTGTTATGGTCATTCACTTCTTCCTCCTTGAAACTCCTCAACTTCAGAGACACTGAGCTCAACCTATCTCTCCTGCTTTGTGTCCTTTGGGTGCGCATGCACTTTCCCTCATTGCTGTCTCTATTTGGGGACTCTGGTTGAAGGGGTTAGGAGGCATTTCTGGTGTTGCTAGCTGCTTCCCACCATTTTTGGGGAGCTATTAAATTTTGTGAAGATCCATGTAGACTCTGTTGTCTGAATAACACAAGATTGATAGGTAAGATTGATGGGTCCATCTTAGGAAATTTAATTGTCTGCTAAGTGATTTAAGTATTTCATTTGAAGTCTGATTTTGAACCGGCACTATTGGGAGTGTGAGAGATTACTCTCACAGCTGTTTTATGGTTTAAAGCAGTTGCTCTTTGGTTTTCTTTGATCGCCACTTTGCTTGCTACTTCAAAAAAGCCACAGTAGTTTGAAGATTTTACTTTTTTTGTTTTTAACTTGCAGGCTATCTGAAAACATCCCATCTTGGTAAAGCTCTAGCATAGCTGCTTACTCTTCAAGTGCCTCTGTCCCTGTTAAAGGGCTGGTGTGGAGCCCACCTGCCATCTGCTTTCTATAGTCATTCCTTGGGGCAGCCTGGCTTCCAATATACATCACTGGGAGGTGGGGATCCACTTATCATAGGGGAATGCTGGAGAAGGGAGTTGCTTGTCCCTAAAATCCTCTTTATATTGAGGGCTTTTTATGTGATCTGTAGATAACTTTAAATTATTATACTAAGCCTGGGGATTAATTGGAGAACCCCTGGAAAATCACAGCTATGTGAACAGTAGAGCTTGTGAAACATGGTGTGTGATATTTGGAGGTCTGAATGGGGGAAAGAGGCATTCTCTTCTCCATTCTGCACCCAACTACAAGGCAGACGGTCAGGCTTATTAGGAAGAAGGGAGAATACAGTAGTGCAGCCCCAGCTCCCTTCTTTAATTCTGGTGTTAGTGAAAAATGAGCAGTTAGATGAGGCAGTGAAAGAGGCCATTACACAGCAGGCAGGCAATGGAGTTCTCTTTCCTCTCCTATCTCTTTTATTCTCTCTGATCAGAAACTCTCACTCTGAAATCCTATAAATAATTCACTGTCCTGGAGGTCGTTGTATATTGGGGTGGCTGGATAGTCAGTGGAACCGGGGAGAATTGCCTACTTCATTTTTTCATGCCAATCACAGCTAAAGACTATGTTTTAAGGATGGAGAACTAAATTGCTCTCCATCCCCTTTCCTCACCCTGATCTGTTCGTGAGTCCTATTTGGTCTGTGCACACGCTGTCCATTGCCCTCTCTTTTTCCATTAGTTAAAAAATAGAAGGATTACAAAAGGGACCGATCTGTCTGGGAGCTCAGCTGGTTGTCCCCTCCTGTCACCAAGATGAAGCTCACTAGGGAAGCAGCCATGAGGGCTTCAGACCTTTCTTGTTCCCAGGGGAATATCAAGTAGGTTTCCCAGGTGGGCAGAGGCTGTGTTATAACGAAGAAAGAATTGCATGGCTTGCTTCTACAATTTGATTCTGTATTCTTGGTTAACAATTAGAGCAGTTTATACTGGTTCAAAGTACCACTAAAAGTCTCTTAACTTAAAAGTCTCTAAGGGAACAAAACATGAACTGATTATTAAAACTCCAGATTTTTGCTCATAATGCAAGCCATACTGATAAAAACCATCTACTTTTCATATAGAAAGGATAAAATCTAAACTGCCAAGAGAGCACTGATATAAATATATAATGAATAAGTAAACTTCAGTGGGTATAAATTCTGTTCAATAAACTGTACATGCTGATGATTAAAGTACCTCTGTGAAAATGGGGCTATTAAAGTGTAAATGTCAATAGATTAAATGTGTGGCTGAATCAGCAAATTAGCACAAATCAGACCTTACACCACCTTCATGGTCAGTAAAGTATGCATGTTGATCAGCAAAATGCATGAATATTCATCTGCCACCACATGCAGCTTGATCAGCAAAGTGTGCAAAAACTCAACAACTGGAGCATCCAGCAGAACTAATGAAGTACAAAATGCAATCTGCTGTAAGAAACCAGGAAAGTATATCTCTGCATTCATAAAATATTCAAAAAGATAAACTCTATGGGTCCAAATTTGTCGTCATTCTCATGAGTACAGCTCCCATTGAAGTCTCAGTTATTATGCTATGAAGCAGGATCAACAAGGAAATCAACCACTTCATGTAGTAAAAATGTGTATTGTAATGAAAGAAATACTGCATGGTTCCAGTCAGCAAAACATGCAATATGATCATTCAAAATGCAACTAATATATAAAAGCTAGTTATGAAGTAGGAAGTTTGATCACTAAACTGAGGCCTGAGCTAGTGAAGTATTTGCCTGAAATGAATTTTGCCTTATGCAACAGTAGCATCTTATATTATCTACCAGCAGTTGCAAACTCTGAAAGACTGGGAAGTCAATTCTTTTAATTTCAGAATGTCTTCTTTCACTGATGTGCTATGGAGAGTGTTTTACTGACCTAGTAGTCTTTCTGTAAAATATATATTCTGTGGCATCTGATGTTTTGTGGGCCTTTTGGCTGTATAGCCACTGCACCTAATTATGATTCATCAGACAAAAAATGTGAACTATTTCCTCCTTTGGTTGTTGCAGAATGCTGCACTAGACATTGTAAACCAATCATCCTTTCTCTCAGTGCACGATGCTAAAGGTACAGATCCTTGGGTTCTTAGAAGCGAGAAATTCCCTGGCTGGCCAGTGGCAGTATTCCTAATATTAGCCAGGGAGAGCTGTATATCCTGGAACCATGCACCTCTTCTATGTTCTAGGGAAAGCAATAACACATTCCCAGGGATACGTGCAACACCAGGACTCATACCAAAGTTAAAATGTTTAAAAGGGCAATGAGAGAGAAAGATTAAATCAAACAAGGATATAGTTCCATTTAAGTCCTTGGATGGACAGACGAATGGGAGAACACTGTCTTGGATGAAAAGACAAACGGATGCCATTTTTTCCTATGTTGGAGAAATCTGGCATTTTGAAGAGATGGTGTTGAACAAGGTTCCATGTAAGCTCTGGCACAGGAAATAGACTTGGATTAGAATAACTGAGACAATTGTATAAAGAATAAAAAGTTCAGCGGGACTAGGTAGTATATTCTGTGGAATGAGGAGCTGTTTCATAATCTCTCTTTGGTTTCAATCTCTGTTTAGTGCTACATATTAATAAGCATTATTATTTTACAGCACCCCAAATTGTGCTAGGTGTTTCACAGCACATTTAAATCGCATAGGTTTCTTGCCCCAAGGAGTTTTGTTCACGTCTATATAAAAATCAACTGGCTTATGCCACCAAGCTTATTTTGTGCGGAATCAGTTTTTCTCTTGCAGAACCAATTTGTGTCTCTTTTTAAGGGGAGCTCTACTCATTGATTATAAGGCCAGAAGGGACTGCTGTGGTCCTCTAGTCTGATATCCCATATAACACAAGCCCTAGAACTTCCCTGAATTACAGTAATTCCAGTTCAAACCAGAGCATAACCTTTAAAAGTCTACTCTGGAGAATCCATCACCAGTGAATACTTTTGTGTAATTGGACTCTATTTGGTTACCTTAGGAAATACTTTTAAAACCTTCTTCCTCCCCCTTTTTACATATACAAATCACTTCTTTTAACATATTTATTCAAAACAGGTATTCTTCTCTGACTGGTGTGTTATGTTGTATGTACTATGAAGTCCACATTGTAAGACTTCATGCTTTATCCTTAGCCACATATTTATTAAAGAGAACTGGAACCCTCTTCAGCAAAAAATGTCAATGTCATTAATTTTGTCATTTCTTCTCTTTCATGGAATTATATAATTAATTGGTTGATTACAATATATAACTATTTAGTTTAAAAGAAAAAACCCATTCTTGTTACAGATATCTTCTGAAATAGCTAAATAATACAACTATCACACAATTAATATACAGTTTACCTTAACAGTAGGTTTTTTTTTTTGTTTAACAAAGCAAGAGATACCTTTTTGAATTTAGTCAGTAATCAAATGAGTTTTCGTCAGCCACATGGTATCGTTTTTTATCTGAAAGAGTGGCCTTTTTCAAATGTTTTCCTTCTTATTTTAGGACTTTCTGATGGAAACATTCATCATGTTCAAGAATCTCATTGGGAAGAATGTCTATCCCTTCGACTGGGTTATAATGAATATGATGCAGAATAAGTAAGTACAGAGAAAAAGCGTTGAGCCTTTACTGAGATGACTATTTCATGTTTGATCTGAAACAACAGTGTTGCTTAGAAACAGTCACACACACAATGCAGCAGACAGATTTTTTTCTGTGATGCAAATAATTATTTGAAAAATTGGCTCTTGAGATTGCAGTAGACTTGTTATTGAAACAGAAGCAGTAAAGCATTGCTCTTCAGGTCCACCACAAATCGAGGGAGGGTGCCATTTTAAAAAGCATAGAAAAACAATTTTAGAACAGATTGTGGAGGAGGAAAATTAAACCAACATTTTTAATATTATTAGTTAATTGAATTTCCAATCATGTTCCAATCAGGATAAATGTGTTTTTACACTACATATTTCAGAAATCAATGGGGCTATTGTGTGGAGATGAGCATCTGCCATGAATGTTTTGATGTTGCATTTTCCTACATTTTAATTGAAAGGACAGGTATTTAAAAGCTGTCACTATCAGCTTGATAATGAAGTGACAATGAATCTTTCAAATAATGTTTTTTGCTTTGTCATTGCTTCTGTGGTTTTTATTATTTAATTTTTATTTAATAGGCTTTAGTAGAACATTTTATATTTGCCATTTTAGTAAATGTTCCCCACATATATTTTTGTTCACTTTGATGCAAGTTTTTAAAAAAAAACCCTCTTGTTTCCAAGTTACCTGTAGAAACATTTTGTGCTTACTGTTGGTTATCAAGGCTATAAAGTTGTCAGTTTCTACATTATTGACCCATAAGATGGGGCTTGTACTTTTGCCATAAAAATACACTGTAACTGGAACCTTGGCATATATCTCCTCTCAAGAATAAATTTTATTATGGTTTATAATGTGGATTAAAATGAATTCAGCTATCCTTGAATTTTATGTTTAGTGGCTATGACCAAACACTTTTGTTCTGCTGTAACTCAAAAACACTCTGTTTTGAATAGTTAGTTGATAATGTGGACCTGGATTTTTGGTTGAGGTCTTAAATGTGGTCCCCTGTTCATAAACTTCAGCTACTCTGAGGATTTTACTGCAGATTTATAATATGCGGAGATTGCTTATGGGAGCCTTCACAGCATATGATATCCCACAGCCCTTGCTGAAACCTTGAAAATATCTCTTCCCCTCCCCCCCACTTTTCTCTGCTTTACTCTGTTCACCATCATCTGAAGAAGGATTGAGACAGCACTAGAAAGAATTCTATTTATAGCCTATCGCCCCACTTACTACTCATGCAGAGGTTACTGTTAAGAGATTGTGATATGCTTCTTTCCCCAAACTTGACAATGATGAGTGTGATGCTTTCCCAGGAATCTGCCACCCCGGAGAATGAAATACTTGTACTGGAATTGAACCCAAATTTCCCAAGAGGCAGGGCCAAATGCCTTGTTAATGTTTGTTTGGAGTTTTGTTTTGTTTGATGTTTTTGCTGTCTGTGTGCTCCAATTTGAAAATATAGTAGCAAAAAAATTACTTTTTTGGGAAGTGGGTTTTTTTAACGTACAGTTCTTCTTCAAGGAGTGTCTCTATGAGTGCTCCAGTGTAGATGTGTTTGTGTCCCTGCAATGCTGATTGGAGAACTTTGGTATTAGTGTCCATTGGGCCCACAGAGTCGCTGTCTCTCTTCATGCTGTGCCACGAGGCTAGCCAGTGTGTGGGCTAACCATCCTCAGTTTCTTTTCAACCACCCCTAGCTAGAGAGGGACCCTTTTGGTGTCCGTTAGCGGATCATTAACGTTCCCTTTCATTTGTTACATTTTAGCTTTTAGAAACCTTCTAGCTTTCTTCTGACTCTTTATTTGGCCACAAAGAAAAGACTTTGTTCCTGTATGACCCCAGTTGTGAGGAAATCCCCCTGGACAAGGGACTCTCCAGACTTCAAGAAGTGTCGCACTTGCAGCTAAGCAATCCTGATTGTGGTCAAGCACTCCCAGTGCATCCGCTGACTTGGCGAGGGCCACATCCAATAAAAGTGTTCCCTTTGCCAGCAACTGTGACCAAGATCCCACAGGGACAGACAGCTCCACCAGAAAATCATCTTTATGGAAGCGGCTCTCTGATCCCAGCCCTCTGGTTGGCTTGAGTCTTCCCCCCCACCTTTTGACTTCAAAGGATAGTAGGCATGAGCAATTTTATCAACATTCCACACTAGGCTTCTTAGTAGTGGCAGCAGTAAATGAAAGGATATGAGAAAATTCGACGTCCTTGGCAGAAAAATTTATTCAAGTGTCGGATTACAACGGTGCATAGCAAATTAACAGGCTCTGTTGACCTGTTATGCCTATTTAAATTGGGACCCCATGTCAAAATCCCTTAACAAACTGCCTAAGGACTCCAAGGCTGAGTTTCAGTTTCTCGTAGTAGAAGGTCATATGGTCACATGGTCTGCTCTACAAGCTTCCTTGGATTCAGCAAACTCAGCTGCTAGAGTCATGGCAAAGACAGTTACCAAGTCTTTGGTAATCCCCATCAACTCCAAAGTCCTTCTAAGATTGTGATTTATTTTCCTCAAAAACATGAGACACAGCATATTTTAAAATACTTTAGGGCAGTGTTGTAACCTCTGGGTCTGTCTACACAAGACCCAAAGAGAATGAGATTTCATTCTCAGTTTCCACCAAGGAAACAACATAGTTTACCTAGACAGCTGGATCAGTACAAGTGGAAGCACAGGGGGGAAGACCTCCCCCCTCCACTTCCTAGCCTCCATATCCAGGCAGTGGCCTGCCTATAAACAGCCCATTTGACTCCTCCATCGAGGATAGCATACTGATTATACCAGGTCTTACAAGGTCCTTCTCTCTCCTCCTTTAGGAGCAGATTGTCACATTTTCTAAGTGCATGACAATCTATCATTTCCGTTAAATTGGGGCTAAGCAGGGTGAAATAAGGATATACCCTCCAATTCCTGTCCTTCCCATCTTCCCACCTACCTTCCCTATCCTTTTTCAGGAACTCATCTCAAAAATTGAGACTTCTGAGACAAGAAGTACAGACACTACATTCTTTGGGAGCCATAGAAGTGCCCCGTCAAGTATTGGGGAAGGTGGTTATACTCCTGATACTTGCAAATACTCAATGCAAAAGGAGGTCTCAGGCTCCTTTGGGACCTTCAGAACCTAAAAAAAGACATCAAGAAGTTATGATTCTAGATGGTCTCCCTCATAACTATTGTCCCTTTGTTAGGTCCAGGAGATTGGTATGCTGCTCTTACCTTAAAGGATACATATTTACACATGGTCATTTCACCCTGCCTGCAGAACATTTCTAAGGTTTATAGTAGGAGGGAAGCACTTCCAGTTTACAGTTCTACCCTTTGGCCTTTTATCTGCTCCAAGAGTTTTGACAAGATGCATTTTGGCAGTGGCTGCATATCTTTGCTGCTAGGATGTCCAAATATCCCCTTAACTAGATAACCTGGCTGCTGTAGGGCCACACCCTTCAGCAGGTAGAAGAAAGTATTCATTGAATGTTCCACCTGTTTTCAGCTCCATCAAGGTGAACTTGGCCATAATCTCTGTGTCACAAATCACACCCTAGAAATGGGTAGGGCATTGCCCTTTTTTGGTTAGAACTACTCTGAGGCTATTCATGGTCTTTGGAGAAAGGATAAGAGGACAGCCAAAATCCTTACAAAACCTATCCACATGGATTTCGGATTTGCTATATTCTTGTGAAGAAGATTCATTTGGACATTATATCCCATTCAACTCAAGCTCAGGCAACCTCCACAGACGCTTTGAATAATATCCCTTTAACTGAGATTTGTAGGGCAGCAAGGTGGAGTTCAGCCCTAACATTCCCTACTCATGTATTCATTGGGGCAGGCCTATAGGTCAGATGGAAGCTTTGGCAGAGTGGTATTCCAGTAGGAAGAGTTGTACCCATCTTCAAGATCAGGATATTGCTTGCTAGACACCAAGAGTCTATCAACAATCACTAGAAGAATAAAGTTTAGTTACTTCTAGTATAAATTTATCTTATTTTAACTTCCAGCCATTGGGTCTTGATACACCTCTCTCTGATAGATTGAAGAGTCTGTTATCAAAAACTTTTTCCCCATGTAGATACTGTAGACTGTGATACTATGGACTGTAGATACTATAGACTGTGATCAAATAGCCCCTTAACATTGTCATTCTTGTGGCTCTTCTATGAACCTTCTTCATCTTTCTTGTATTATGTACACCAGATGGGGACACAGTATTCCAATAGTGGTCACACCAGTGCCAAGTATGCAAGTAATATAACCTCCTTCGTCCTCCTTGAAATTCTGCTGGCGATACATCCGAGGATCACTTTAACCCTTTTAACTACAGTGTTGCACTGGGCGCTAATGTTCAATTGATTTCCATGACCTCAAATCTTTTTCAGAGTCCCAGCTTCCCAGGATAGTGTTCCCCCATCCTGTAAATAAGGCCTATATTCTTTGTTTCTAGATGTACAAGTTTACATCTGACTGTATTAAAATGCATATTATTTGCTTGAGCCTGGCTTACCAAGCAATCCAGATCTGTCCTCTTCATTGTTTAATATTCCCCCAATCTTTGTGTCATCGGCAAAGTTTACTAGTAATGACACACTGTCTGTAATGAAATGCTACCCATTTGGAATCTGGTAAGGACACCAGAGTAAACATTTTACTCCTTTGTGTGGGATTTCTAATGACCAAGTTGCCAAGACTTTGTTTAAATAAAAGGCAAAACACCCAAAAGAATGGTGCTTCTCTACTACACCATGCTTAGAGCAAAGTTGGTTGTTGATTTAGAAGAAGAATACAATAGTATCTTTTGTTTTCCTTGAAAGGGTCTTATCCAAGTAGTTACCAGAGGCGTTTGTTCCTAGCTTTTGTGTCTGTAATCATGGTCTGAGATGGAATGGTTGCAGATAGCAGAAGACTGCAGGCTTTTTAAACCATTTAGACCACACTCCTGCAAAACTTATTTTTCTGCACTTTGAGAAATCCCATTCAAGTCAGTGGTGCTACTCAATGTGTGTTAAGCAAATGCATAAACCTGTGTGGGATAAGAGCCTTCCCATTTTTTCCCCTTAAGTATAGGTCTTCATAGTACTTTTATTAGATATCTTCCAGTTCAACACTATTCCTTAATCTTGTACTGAGTTAAAATTCTACCTAGTTAAATTTACATTAATCAGATTTTCACCGAGGTAGTTCCTGAGTAACAAACTTGCTTTATATGACAGATAGTTCTGCACTTGCCACTGAACACTTATTACTAAATGTGTTCCTCTTTAAATTGCTTAGAAAATAAAGATGTACCAAAATAACTTTAGAAAAAAAACATTTCTTAGAATTCTGTCATTGTTATCAGAAGTTGGTTTGGAATTATGTTATTTATGATACTCTAGATGCTTTTAACATTTATTGTACGGTTTGTGTATGTTGACGTTTTGATAGAATTTAATAGTCATGCAAGAGAGGCTCTAATATGACTGGTCTGAGCCCAAGTGTAGGCATAGTGCTAGTTATAGAGTAATTGTAGTAGTAACTTCTTTCCAGTACTCTGTCAGTGAATTTCAGTGCTGACCTGCAGCACTATTGCTTTTTCAAACTTGAAACTCCTGAGATAGACTGCTGGTTATAATTAATAGTGCCAAATTGTTGGGTGGCTTTCTTGTGATGTTCAAAAATGGGGACTAGGAAATAAGAACATAAGAATGGCTATACTGAGTTAGTCCATTGGTCTCTCTAGCCCAGTGTCCTGTCTTCCAACAGACACCAATGCCAGGTGCTTCAGAGGAAATGAACAAAACAGTAAAGCCCTGCAAATCTGTGGATATCCACATCCCAAGTTGCAGATGCGGAAACCCACGGACCATTTCTTGCACAGATCAGATGGTCACGGAGGTCAGGATCTCCATGACTTCTTGGGCAGGGCTGGAGCAGCTGCCAGCCAGGGGCTCAGCTGGAACAGCTGATCAGCCCCTCCCACCCACCTAGCAGATGATTAGCTGTTAGGCACCTGGCAGGGCTCAACAGCTGATGCTGTTAGACAGATTGGGGGTGAAGTAGATCAGTTGTTAGGCAGGCAGGTGGGGCTCATCAGCTGTTTGGGGTGGCAGGGGCTGAACAGCTGATTGGGGGCTGCTGACTCCAAAACTGCTGATGTACAGATGCAGTTAAATCTAAAAGAGGGAGGGCAGATTGCATGTCGGGTAAAAGTTTATTCCCGTGGATGTGGATCAGATGCAGATCCACATAATTGTATCCGCACAGGGCTCTACAGAACAGGGCAATTATCGAGTGATCCATCCATTGTCATCCACTCCCACTTTCTGGCATTCAGAAGCTAGGGACTACCCAGAGCATGGGGTTGCATCCCTAACCATTCTTGGTTAATCGCCACTGATGAACCTGTCTTCCATAAATTTGCCTAATTCTTTTTTTAACCCTGTTTTAATTTTGGCGTCACAACATCCCCTGGCAATAAGTTCCAGGTTAACCATGCATTGTGTGAAGAAGCACTTCCTTTTGTTTGTTTTAAACCTGCTGCCTATTAAACTTTCTTTTGTTCATTGATCACCAAAGTCACTTGTGATCTGGAACAAATTTGAACTTGCATTTTTCATTCCAGAAGTCAGAGGCTATTGATCTAATCCACAGTGCTTGTGATAACTGCACAGTTGATAGTTCTAGACACTGAAGTCCATTTTCCACAAAACAGGTGCTGTATTGTCATTTCTAGTGCTAGTTTCCCCACATGATTCTACACACAAGTCACAACTGTGACCTGAGAGGACCACTTCTGTAGTTGAAAGGGTAGTTCAATCTCTATACTCATTTAATTTTTAGACTTTCTGTTGGCATCGGTGGCACCCACTTGTGATGACAGAACTTGTGATGTGTTATTCCCTACTAAGAATTTGGTCCACACCTAATAGTCATGGAGGTTTACTTGCCCATGTAAAATAAGTTTGGTGATGTAAGTCCTACTTCTCGTGGGCAAATATCCACATCATGAAAACCACTACAGAGCTGGCATCAGTTGTATCCCTGTTGGCAGTTTTACCTACTGAGACCAAAGATAAGAATGGATGAGAAAGAATGAAGTCTTTCATGCATACGCACGGGTCCTGTAGGTGAGGTCATATTGGTGTGACAATGTGCAGAAATTTTCCTGCTACTGTCAGTGCTGTATCTGTTCTGTAGATAAATGGAGTTGTTCATTTCTGTATTGCTGACTGTCCAGTACTTTCATGAGCTTTTTTGTTTCGATTTAAAAAAACCAAAAAACCTCACAAACATAAAAGAAAGAGAGAAGAGTGTGCTAAAGATAGAACACTCTTGCTCTTGAATTTGAGGGCTCTCTGTTCATCTTTGGGAGCATTCAACGTACTGATACAAATGAAGAATATCTGAACAACAGAATTGAGTATGAGAAATGAAATCAACACACACAGATCTATAAACTTTCTACAAAGCTGAATAAATAAATTACCTCCAAGGTCATTGTTAAGGTCTGCAGTGCAGTCTGCATTTTGTCCTATGTTCCTTCTATCCTCTTCCCCTCTCCCTCATCTAACAGAAATCAAACGAGGGAAAGAAATACCCTTGAAAAATACAGTTAAACACTAGCGTACAGTAGCACTCTCGACAAATGCACACATTTCAGAAATTAATTTTGTTGTCTAGTTCTTGGTAGTAACAGGCATAGTTTGTACATATTGCTTTACTTTGGTTATTTGAAACTGTCAGTGAAATAAAGGGTCTGTGTTACTATATGGTTGTCATATCAGCATCTGTCAAAATGTAATGTAATATGAGAGCATTGTCTACTGTGTGTGTATCTGTCATCATTGTGGAAACTTTGCTACACAATGTCTCATTCTGAACAAAACAAACTGATCTTAACCCTAAAGCTGATAGTACAGTGCTCACTTAAATTTCTTTAGTGAATTATGCCTGTTGACAACCGAAAACCAAATTAAAATGTCTTTTAAAATGATTAAATATTTACTCCTTTGGTAAACATTTGCTCCTTAATGTATTGAAAACATATGATTTTTCTATGAATTAATAAAAACAACCTTTTGGAATTATAAAATAGTTGCAAATTCGTATTTAGCCTTTCAAATTGGTGTTCAGTGTAAAATTCAGTTCTAAATCTCATATTAGATCTGTATTGTCTGTTTCAGTTAGGTTCCTAGATCTCAGCTATCGTATCACATAATCATACAGGAAGAATCAGGAAAGACTGTCTGAGTCATGAACTAGCTATTGATGGAACAGTAGTTGTCAAGGTAGTGGAAATTCATGCAGAGGGTTTAGACGTTTTTAGAAAGGAGACTACCAAAAATTCAGAGGCAACAAACTGACAACTTAGTCCAATTTATTTATTTATGTATGTAATAAAAAGAAGAAACTTCAAAATTATGAGCCACTTTACCACAAAACTTGTGGTAATGCACTGTTCAAAGAGATAGGTGGGCGTAAAGACAACATGATATTTGGGGTACAGTTCATTTACAACATGTAATCTACTTGTTCATGTGAAGTATGAACGCTTTGACATTTCCAAACAAGATACTGTAATATATAGACAGTTGTTATATGCAATCATGTACTAGGTTAAGTTATATATTTTGTTTTGTTTTGAGTCTGGACCGTAACTTTGGATAGAAGAAAGTGATATTGGTAATCTTGTCTTGCTATATTTATTTACAACCATACTACTCTTACCCCTTTACCTGTTAAGAGACTGTGCATAGTGAGAGGAATGGGATCATTTTGAGTTGAGAATGAGATAGTACATATTGATGTTAGCCATTCCGTATTTTTCCTGAATATTAAATATTTTTTCCATACACACCAAAGGGGGAAACTAATTATTTGTAATTTATAGATCAGGGTATATTTTTCAGAAGTGTGTAAATGAGTTGGGAGCCATTTTTCAAAAACGATTCAGGTACGTAGGACCTTCATCTTCACTTATACTGCAAAGTATGAGTGGATATTGATACACTACATTAATGTATCACAGAGCTACATTTCTGTAAATAGAAGGAAGTTCTGTTGTGCTTTGAAGATAGTTGTATAGTGCTTTAACCTTTTCAATAAAGGGCTTTTGCTGAATATATTTTATAGGATGTTTTTTACTTAATGCTGTACCTGTTAAATTAATTAGAACATAAATTAAATTGAACATACCAGTTATGTTTTTAAACACAATTATTTTTCTTACTCTGTGGTCTGTACCAATATTTTGATAGAATGCTCTTTTTAGTTGGATATATTTCCGCAGCAAGGGAGAAATAGCAGATCTTACACTGAGGGTTATTTTATCTGAACCACTCTGGATTAGAGCTGTTTTGTGCTTGACATTGAGATCATATTGATGAGATTGTATGTCAGTATTTAGGGACAATTTATTTCTTGGCACACTAGCAAACCATTAGGTGTAATGGTTCTGTTTTCTATCTTATCTATTTCCTAGATCTCTGATTTGCTACGGAAGTTCTACAATGATCTCTTGAGTCAATGAAGTTGAGTTTGCCAGTACAGAGATTTAAAAAAAGTACTGTTGCTTTACTGAATCATCCTGACCATTTAACTTTATTTCTTGATTCATTGTTTCCAGTTGGTAAACATAAAGGTAGTAACTAAATTTGTAAGACTTGCAGGTATCAAATATAGTTACTATTGTACAGTACTAGTGCCATGGTCTATTTTGAAAAGCCTTTTTTTTTTAATGGCAGGAGTTGGGCCCACTGACTTCAACCTGATCTAAGAAGCAAGGTCTCAGAAATCCAACGTATGCCTCAAAAATATCAGGGTAGAGCATTATCGCATATAACAATATGCATAGTTCCATCATTCATTAGTAATTAATGCTTTCTGAAAATGGATGTATTGGTTTTAGTTATTTCAACCTATTGTATGACATGAGATTACTTTTAATTGACAATTCAATTGGATATTATTTTAAAATCAGCATTTAAAAAGAATATTTGACATTGAGAAGCATGCCTCCTCTTTTCTAATAGCAATAGGATAAAAAGGATCCAACTTGTTATCCTTCAGAAAAGATTCCAAAATTTTTTAAAGCAAGTAAATAACGTGGAAAAAATAAAATCATATTGTATTTGTAATCCATGCAGGCTGATGTTTTTTCTGTCTTGCAAAGCATTAACTAACAAGGGCACTCTCAGAGTTGAAGCTGGAAATATCATTGTTCATTAGCTGGTTATCCTCCTCCAAGAGGAAGATGGAAGATCTCATCTCTTCAAGACATTTTTAATACTAAATGCATCCAGTGAAGCATGAAAATTGTAAAGAGATTTATAACATTATAGTATTATTTAGTTGGTGAACTTCCCATGCAACTCCTTCCTTTCTTAATTCACATAGTAGTCCTTGTGACTTCACTGTTGGGATAGCTGCAGTGCTAACAGTTTGCACTGCTGTTCACCTTCTTCCATACGTGATATGCCCTTAGCATATCATGTTTAGGTAAAAATGGATACTTTAGTGGAAGATTTCCTTTCAACTTTAAGTTCTCTAACTCTCAAAGCTCCTTCTGTTTCCTGGTTCTTTGAGTAGTGTCCCTACGGGCGATCCACTGTAGGTCTGCTTGCATCCTTGCGCTGCTGATCGGAGAAATTTGGTAGCAATCTCTGCTCAGCCTGCACAAGCACTATCCGCCCTCATGCTCTGCCCTGAGGCTAACCAGTGTTGCACGGGTGAATCTCCTCCCATTCCTTCTCAACTGCCTCTGGCTACAGATGGCGCTAATAGCTGTCTGTTCAACAGATGATTAACTCTATTGTTTGAACTTAACTAGTTATTAATCTTTCTTTTATTTGTTAGCTTAGAGTTTCCTTTGTTTTATTTTCTCCTAAAAAAATAAAAAGAACTTTATTTACCACTTCCCCTTTCTCTGGGAACTACAGACTGAGATAGGCCCGTTTCATCGGGTTTAAGAGATGCCTCTCCTGTAAAAGGCCTTCCCTGTAGCAGACGGACATTCCTATTGTGTGTGTTGCTTCGGGGAAGACCACATTCTCCAGAAATGTGGTTCTTGCCAGCAACTGAAGTCATGATCTCAGAAGGATATAGAGTTCAGACTAAAATTCCTTTTAATGGAGGCAGCTCTCCAACCTCTTGAAGACCCTGTCAAGGTTCACCCAGAAGATGGGAATCTACAGCACAGCCCTCTACATCCAAAGGCAGTGAACCTGAAGCCATGAGACACTCACATAAGGCTTCAAAAAGGAGAGTTGTGAGTCCCCAGAGTAGGACCCAAACCAGCCAGAAAAGATCCCTGGCACATTTGGTGTTATTGTTACCAACAGCACCAAAACCATTTAAAAGCAGTACCCAGAGCTCGAATGACACCATCTCAACAGAACGCATTGATATCCCTGAGGACCTGATGGGTCCTAAAGACCCAAAACAGTGGTACTGACTGGAAGAGATAAAGACAGAGACCATGCTTTTGATGTGGGCTCCTTCAGTGCGGGCAACAGCTTCTGTACTGCCAATGGTATGCCAAACAACATTGGAGTTTTTAGCCTGGCCTACATCACTGACCCTGTCGGTAACATCGTTTCGGCACTTGCAGCCACCACCGGTACCAACCTCCATGGCACCACAGGAGTTCAGATAGTCAAAAGACCTCATAGTATCTCAAGTAGCTGAGTCTCCTCTATTTGGTACCAGGACTCTAGTACCGACATCACCTCGAGCTCGAGAGTCTCCAGTGGCACCATGCCATGCACCTCCATTCTCCAGTGGAGAGTTGGAAAGTGAGCAGGAGGAGGTTGTCTCTTCGCTTCTTCCAGGCACCTTACCATGCCAATACTGTTCTGGGCTCTCAATAACCCTGGTACGGACATCCCCAGGGACCCTTCCTTCCATCCCAGTGGTCTTACTGGGACATGTGGGAGACGTATAGACGTCATGTCTCCCGAACATCTAGCATAGCCCACCATGCTACCAACAAATTTCTCCAATCGACAGCGCAGGGATGCAAGTGCACCTGGAGTGTAGCACCCATAGGGGGACACATTTAAAAAACCCATCGTTACTGCACAAGGTGAGAAACTTCCTCTTTCAGAATTAGGGTTTACAGCCCTAATATTTGCTTTAAACGTCACACATCAGAATACCCTATCAGCTGCAGAGGATCCTGAAGCTCAGGTCTCAATTTCTGAGAGTGCGAGTGAAAATCCATCTACTGAGTTAGCTGTATTTGATTTCAGTTCTTCTAAAACAAAATGTTGGGTGCGTTTGAGAGTCTGGTTTACCATTCTTTCTTAAATGAAAGTTATAAGCTTCCTAGCTGTGGATAGAGAAAAGCCCAAACTGTAAAAAAGTGAATGCACGTTTTTAACAGCATACGTATTTGAGATGAAGCAAAATGTGGATATTTCATTTTTTATTTCATTAAGGCATTTCAGGGCATATGTCATCCATATGATGCTGTCATATCTCTGGCAGCTTACAGTATTTATGCTCCATAATGCACCCGGGGTGTGGTGATATCCTGCTGTTATGCTTTATTGCTTAATTTCACTTTGCTTGGCTCCTCGTATCCAATTTTTGTGCCAGTCCAATTGCTCTGCTTGGACTACCACATTCCCTAAGACTATCCTGAAGGGCTTTCACTCGCTTCCAGCAGCTGCTGAAATGGTGAAACAAGTGTATGACACTGAACAACAGAGAGCTCCCTACATGCTGCCAGCAAATGAAACTAATAGCACCATCTTCACAAGAACTGGCAGACTGCGCTTGTAGAGATTACTGTCTAAAGTTTTGAAGGATTCCCAAATTAGCATTGTGTGCGCTTGTCTGTTTATACTACACTCCATGTCAGAGTGGGCAGTCATAATGAAAGATGACTATATGTAACGTGTACAAGCCCAATCTCATAAATTTAATCAGAAAAATAAATTATGCTCTCAGTACTTTACACAGAACTCTTCTCCAGTGAGTATTTTAACAGCTCTTTCTTTTACTTTCTTGCTCCTCTTTGTCACTGTCAGATCCATGGATCTCCAGAATACCCTTTTCAAACTTGCTGCCTTTCTTGTGTCCTTGTTGGAATATACCCAAGAGTTCACTGTTTACTGTACGTACTGTTTTGGTGAGCTCTAGCTCTTATTTAGAAAGCACTTTAAGTAATTACAAATGAACATGAACGTTTCTTTCTTATTTAGGAGGTTTTCATGCTCTCAGTCTGCTGCCACTTAAGTTTTAGTCCACTTAGTCCATCACTAATAAATGCAATGATTTTGAATGTACACATACTCCTTTCTTTTTAAAACAGTAAGATTAGATTAAGCACTTAGAAGTCAGGAGAAGCCAAAGTTATAATTGTGTATTACCATACAATTATTGTTTATATTATGGGAGTGCCCAAAAGATCCGGATAGAATTGGGCCTCATTGTGCTAAGTGCTGTACAAACAAATCCTTGCCTGAAGAGCAGATAATCTTTGCTATGTGGAAAAAACAAGGATAATAGTTAAAAAGTCAAGTAGTAACATAAACTAGTTATGTGCAAAATTGGATAGGTCCACTTTAAATACTTCTAAATTTTAATTTCACATACTCACTGTGTAACTATATAACCCTTCATGCTCCCTAGCATGTTTCCCTGGCCTCACCTTCTCTTCCCCAATTTCAAAGGGATCCTGAACTCAACTGCCTCTTTTCCCCCTAATTCTGTTTAAACAATCTCCAATGACCCCTCTCCCTAACAGTGTTAGTTTCCTTAAAAAACGAACTATAAACCCTTGGTTCTCCAATAGCTCCTCTTCCTTGTGGACGACTGCCCCACATAGATGAGAGTCTCTCAGAGCCCACTCAGCGTTTCCTTTGTTCAAACAAAGACTGAATGCCCTGATGTCACCGTGTTTTTGCAGTTGGGAAGGACACCGCAGGGGAGTCTCTGGGGTTCCATCTGCACTTTTCACCCTCTGCCTGCTGCCATTTGAGAAGGTGTTGGGAATCCCTGAGGCTGTTCTTGTGCTCTTCATCCATATGATGCCTTAGCAAAACATTGCAAAGCTTTGCTTTGAAGTTGCAGAAAGAAAAGCGAATATTTCCTCCTTTTAAGTAGGCAAATGCAGTCAAACCGTTTCTTGTTTAGCTCTGGGATGCTCATACCGTATCGCCCCATATGTGTGGCTGTGGCTCTCTCCTCTCTCTACTACACATATTTCCCAGGAGAACATGTGAAAATATTAATGCAAAGAAAGGTGGTGTTTGTGGATATAAGGAACACAAAATGTGGTTGTAGTTAAGATTGTGAGTTTGCAGTTGAGCATACTGCAACTGACTACGGCGTTTTGTGTGGTGCCTAACGAGGTGATGGTGATATTGTTGCCAACTCTTGTGATTTTTTCACAAGTCTCACTATCTGGTGTTTTAAAGAAAACCTTAACCCTTAGAGTTATGTGATTACGTGTGCATTGAATCTCAGCTTTCATTTTAAAAAAGTACGTTTCTAGCCCTTGTCATTGCGGAGAAAATGTGACCTGAGCGCTCCTTAAAAGATAAGAAACGAGAAGAAAAGAAAAAAATCTCTATATTTATAACTTTTTAAAATCTCGTGATTTTGGGGGACCTAACTCATGATTTTGGGGGACTTAACTCATGATTTTTGAATGCTTGGGGTTGGCAGTACTGGAGCAGTTGTGTGTATGGAGATCTTTTTCTTGTGGCACTTAACTGTTAATTTCCTTGCTGTTATGGGTTTGTGCCAGAAGCCATAGCATGGAAAAACAAACTTCATTTTTTTGGACAGTGTTTTATGTAGCAGTTCAAAACTATACGTAGAATTACTATGGACCAGGAATGAAAAAAACATTTAACAAAGACAAAACCCTGGACTTCTGCAGCAGTTGAACCCAGCAACAACTGTCCCTAGCAATGTCACATCTCTCACTTGAACATCTGTATTTTCCTTTAGATGAGAAGAATCCACTCCTGAGTCAGATGTACTTATTGAGTGCTGTCATTAACCTTACAAATAAGTGGCCAGATCCATGCCATCACTCATTTAGTAAATGTGTTGGGAAGCTATCGTAACAGGACAGCTGATAATTCCATTCATGTGGGAATCAACTCTGTCCCATCCCCTCTTCAGAAGGGTCGTGCCAGGGGCAAGAGCGTCATGGCCAGACTGCACCACTCCAACACGCCATGGAGTCATCGTCATGACCCTCTGGTTAACAACTGTCATGCAAGTTTCACCCAAATGTGATATATATATATGTTTTTTTAAGAGCCAAGTGTAGAAAGGAATTCAGGATCAAAACACTGGGAAGCTCCAAATGATAGTTGTTGCTCTAAGTAAGTATATTCCCTTCTTCATTTATATTTCAACTGTTCCTACTATTCATTCTTATGTTCCTGCAGATGAAATAATTGTGGGATGCAGGGTGGTCGAAGATCCCAGAAGTAAAAGGTAGCAAACATAAATGTATGTAGTAGGTAAAGTTTGAATGGTTCCAGGGGTAACTAGCTTAACATTCCTAGTATGCACACCTTTGAGACTGATTCTATAGGAAGTGTTTCATGACCAGATTGTCCTTGACCCAGCAGATCTGGAAGGACAAAAGGGGCTGTTGCCCTCACCACTCAAAGGCCAAGGGCAATTGAAATCCCAGTGCTTGCAGGAGTGCAGGAACTGGTTCCTCTATGCACTTCTTGGAATGCAAATCTCCCAAAAAGGGATTGAATAAAGCCAAGAATTTGGCCCAGTCCTTTCCTCATCAGTTCACCTAGCTGGTAGAGTGCAGAGAGGGGATAGCACCTTGTACCGTGTGCTCTGCCCCTGCACTGTGTGGAGCACCAGGAGGTACCGTGCACCCTGAGGCACAGTCAGAGATCACCTACGGATGTGCAACTCAACGGTGCCCACAGACTACCTACATACCAAAATTTAGCTCCAAATAAATATTGATAAGAAAATGTTTTGCTCAAAACTTGTTTCAGAAAACATGCATGTTACACAAAAGTTGAGGTTATAAATGTGCCCAGCGACATTGTGAAACAAAATGAGTGGGAGGGAAAATACCCCACCCCCAAAAATATGTTGTTTAATGTTGTTACAATTTTGGTGCTCCATCCTGCAGTCTGTACTCAGGTAACTTTTTTCTTTGAGCTACTTGTGAGAGTAAGACTTGCGGGATCAGGCTTTTTATTTAAAGCAATCCAATGACATGTTGATAGCATCATATATCAAAATGCTAAGTTTCATTATTTTTCTCTTTGACGCAGTATGTGTTAGGAACAAGAATGTGTGGATATTTGTTTCTTATAAAAGCAAGAGTGTGAAGTAGGTAATTAAACAAGTCAGAGGTGTTGAATAAAAAAGAATACTTTAGCAGTACTCCTTTTTATTACCATAAAAAGCCGTTATATCATGTGATAGCTATTTTTGAACAGAGGAAATTGTATTTTATTCCAAATAGTGATTTTTTTCTATGGCAATTTAATTTAAAATACTGTTCTTACTTAAATTTATAAAAAATATACCTAGTGGATGACAGATATTCTGCTTTTTTCCTTTTGCAAACTTAGCCTTATTCATCTCTCCTATTTTTCACTATGTAAAAGAATCTGATTACCCTTTTTCACATTCATAAATATCAGAAATTCTGCAATGTATTATATAAGTGGTAGTTCAGACTTCATTGCAAATTGTAGGGCGAGAGAAGCATTTAAGATTTCTGTAATCACTTTTGAAACTGGACGGTAGGTTCTTTGGCCATCCAGGACTTTCATGCCTCTTTATTCATCTCCCTTTCTTGTATCTTCACACATTAAAAAGAGAGAAAAATGGTGTTTTAGGCTACTCACTGATTTGAGGAAACATTTTACCTACTGTTTCTGCAAAATGTCGTCTGTGCACTGTATTTGTATCTCTCTGCTTGAAAAAAGCTTCTAGATTAGGTGTTGCTGTATTTCAGATGAGAGGAAAGTATTGCTCTGATGGAAGGTCTCATATAAGATGCTTGAATGAAAGGCTTCTAATAAAGGAGAGTTTTGTATACCTGGGTTCTGCTCTGTGATGGAACACCATAGCATATCCTTCCCTCTCCAAAACAAAAACAAAAAAAACACAAAGCCAGCACTTAAGTCAAACAAGAAACCTTTGCACTTCCCCTACGGTTAGGTTTTTCTTTGAAGAAAGGTTGTACATTGGTGAAGATGAATATGTGAGGTTTGGTCTGTCATGATGTATGGACCTCAAGCCCCCTCCCCAGTCCATGAGAGCAGCCATACTTCAACCCTCCATTTGGTAGTCTGCTGACAACTGCTGACCCAGTACCCATGAAGCCCAGCCCCAGTTTGCAACTATATCCCCGATGTCCTATTGGTGGAGTCCAAGAGCAGCCAATTGGCCCCCTGGCCCTACTTAAGCTCGCCCCAAGAACAGAAAGCTGTGTGAACAACTGGGATCCACCCTGCCCTGGATTGCATGCCTGGTGGTTCCTGCTCCTGCTCCTCTGGCTTGACTTCCTGGCATCCTGACCTAGCTTGGCTTCTGACCTCTGACTTGTAGTTATGATCCCCAGTTTGTCCTCTACTGCTAGCCCTCTGGTATCTTAACCCAGCCTGACTCTGGTTACCAAATTGTGGTTCTGGTCTCCAGTTTGCCTCCTGCTTCTGATCTCCTGATATCCTAGCCCAGGTCACACTCAACTCCTGACTGTGGACTCTGGCTCTGACCTCTAGGTCTGGTTGCCCACGACCCGGCCTTGACATGGTCATGAAAAAGAAAATATAGTTCTCCTCATTTTTCTTGTGTCCATGTGAACACTGTAGGAAATATAATTATTGCAGTTCATATTCCTATGATTACATGTTCCAGGGGCAAATTTGTGACCTTAATTCTCCCAGGCTATACTTTTGGCAAACCACCATATTAATTACTTTTTGCTGATCAGGTAATGAAAATGATTGGAAAATATTTTTAAAATGTTATCATTCTTTTTGCACACTAATGCAAAAGAATCAGCATTACGGAAGTGAAAGAAATGGTTTTCCTTTGGCTGGCACGAAAAGTCAGGAGGTTTAAAACCTATTTTATGCCTTAAGTAGTTGGGGAGAAAAGAAAAGTCAGAATACTCTTGCTGAGATTTATCCTTCCCACATTAAATCAGTGAGGCTGGTTGCGTATGTCTAGACCTCAGAAATATATCCGGTTAGCAGACAGAATCTCAGATTACTGAATGTTGCACTTCTTGTCTAGAATGTGGCCTTTAGGACTGGCATTGCTCCCATAACAATTTCATCTTGTTTTTATGGTATCCTGGAGCAGGGTTTTACAAACAACAAAATGTGATTATTTTAACCAGGTATTGGGTGAAACCTGGCAGCTGATTAACACTTAAAGAAGTGTTACACAACAGTGTAGGATGAGTTATGGTCCCTGAAAAGTTTCTGTTGAAATACCAATACAACATTGTGACAATTTGGGGAATCTATGACCTGGGCTTCATTAGGAATTTACTTCAGTATAGCAGTGTCTCTCCGGTGTGTGAAAAATCCATACCCTGAGAGATGTAGCTATGCCGACTTAATGCCTGGTGCAGACGCCTGCTAGGTCATTGAAAGGATTCTTCCACTGGTTTAGCTACCACCTCCCAGGGAGGTGGATTATCCTGACAGGAGAAGCCCTCTGATTGGCCTAGGTAGCGTCTACACTGAAGCGCTACAGCAATGCAGCTGCAGCATTTTAAGTGTAGACATACCCTGAGTGTAACTTATGCATTCCAGTTTGATTTTATTAAATGTCCTTATTTCCAATGGCTATCTTTTAATGTATTTTTGCCTCACACTCCTTGTGCTAAGGTACAGCAGGGTGGAGTCAAGGCATCTGTCTATGAATAGGTTTGTCATTAAAGACTATCAGCACTGGAATAGATCTTGTTCAGGCAGAACAGAGAACTATCTGCATCCTAGATAAAACCAGCATTCTCCAACTTCTCAGCAGAGGACTAGGGTTTGAAGAAATGGAATTTCTCCCAGGAGAAGGAACATAGAGATGAAGTGTTGGTACAGACCTTTTAAAACACAGATACAGTGGACCAGACAAAGGAAGCTTGGAACAACGGTACAAGCTTTGGAAGGAAATGGGGATATTTTTCACTGTAGGACCAGCCAAGGCTGAAAGAAGCTGGCTGCAAGAGAGAGAGACTTTCCATAATTTGGAGGAGAATCCAGGAACTTCTGTAGTGGAATTCTGGACACCCTAGAGGACTCTGACCAAATATATATCTCTCTTGTACTATTTAAAGTACACAGTCATTGTTTTAGAAATATCTTTTGAAAAGCTTGGGTCTGTTTCAACTATCATGTGTCTCTGAAGAAGCAAACTGTAAATAAGAGTACCCAGAAGGTCGTAGCTCTGGGGAGGGGAGCTGGCACTAGTCTCAGGGTCTAGGCAATTGGAGTACAAAGTCTCAGCTCTCCGAAGGGATTACTAGAAAGAAAATCTGTGCCTAGAAACCCAGAGCTGAAGGCAGTGCCTAGACTCTGCTCAGACTCACGAAAACTTGGAGCCCGACGCAATGGCCGGTGAGTACCAACAGGGAGACCTAGAGTAAGGCTATGACATACTAACCTGAGATATGTCTGCACTTGTCTGCACTAAAGCGCTACATCAATGCAGCTGTGCCACTAGCGCATCTGTGAAGAGCTCTCCTATCGGCATAATAAAGCCATCTTCGCGAGAGGCAGTAGCTATGTCAGTGGGAGAAGCTCTCCCACCAACATAGTGCTGTCCACACCAGTGCTTTGGTCAGTGTAATTTACATTGCTCAGAGGGTGGCTTATTCACACGCCAGAGTGACATAAATTACACCGAAGTAAGTTGTGGTGTAGACCTGGCCTAAGTGTAATGTGCTAAAAACAGTCCTGGTAATGGAAGAACCAAGTTTTGAGCCACTGTCTGTTGCTTTAATGTCTAGAAAGATCTAACTAAATACAGGTGGGGGTGAAGCTGTGATATTTTGGAGACTTTATAGGTCAGTTGTTAACTTCAAAACTCAGCCAAACTATAAAATATTTCATGTTATCCATAATCTGTTGCACTTTTATGTTGGTACAGTATTTCATTTCTTATCAGAATTGAATATTAAGATATTTTTGTGTTAATAACAGCTTTCACTTATACAACCAGCCTCTTCTTAATTGCCACTGTTAATTTAATTTATGTCACAATCTAGTCCAATTGACAAGTCATCAATTTTAAGGGTCAGAAAAACTTATTTGAAGCTATTTGGCCTAGAAATCAGCCTGGAAATCTCATAAAAATAAACTTTCTTATGAAGTTTTCTATACTATATGATTCCTGGTAGGTTAGAAAAACCATAAAAATAACATTTTTCATTTATATTTCCTTCTGCTTCCAGTGGCAATTGTCAATTTAGGGAGCATAGAGGGTCACAGGAATGAAAATAAAAACATAAGGGTTCTGACAGAATATTTTTTAACCTTACGTGAACTGGCTAGCTCATTACAAATCCCTCTTCATTTCTGTTGAAGAGATTTTGTTATCATAAACACTGGAGAACAACGTTACAGAGTGAATCTGGCAGGAAGAGGCTGATTATAAAGAAGGTATAGGGAAAAGCTTGTTTATACATGAATAGTTGCATAATCAGCAGTAACAATAATCACGTCATTTGGTTTTTCATTTTATCAGTTTAAGGGGATTTTGATTTAAAAAAAAAACTAATGTTTTGCCAAATGTGCCAGTATTTTTTTGTTTGTTTTTGGTTTTGTTTTTTTTTTACTATACCTAATATTGCATTGGGTTTAGGCAGTTTCTATAGTTCTGGGGTTTGTTTTGTCTTTTTTTGAGTAAGGCGATACCGGGACCTTTTGGAAATGGACTGTGTGGCTAAAGGGTTCATCTACACTGCTTCCGCCTATCATCTCCCCACAGCAGCAAGTCTCAGAGCCTGGGTCAGCTGACTTGGGCTCACACTTTGGAGCTAAAAATAGCAGTGTAGATGTTCCTGCTCAGGTTGGAGCTTGGGCTATGAGATTAGTCTAGTAAGTGTAAAAACCATCTCCCTGATATCTATGCCAGGTTTGAGCTTAAAGATGGAGTTCCTTTTCTGGACCGTGTTTGGTTTGACTGTCAATTTTATAAATATGTAGCACTTTTTTGGTTTATGGGGAAGAGTATTCTTTATGCACAAAGTGAAAAGAAAGCCCCTTGCTGGGGTATTAAAGCCAGGCTTCAGTCCTTGCCATTTAAACTGTAGTGTACTGCGAGTATTTTGCAAAGCATACTCATAAAGTTTTAAACATCAGGAAGTATTGCCAGAGTAATAATTAACAAACGTAAAAAATCAGAAACTAGGTAGGTCCTGACATAATAGATTAATAGATTTTTAAGGCCAGAAGGGACCTTTGTGATTCATTAGTCTGACTTCCTGCGTAACACAGACTGTGGGACTTCTCTATATTAATTCCTGTGTCAAGTCCAATAGCTGTGCTTAAACTACAACTTATTTTTTAGAAAAACATCCATTCTTGATTTAAAAATGTCCAGAAATGGAGATTCCATCAGAGCTCTTGGTAAGTTGGTCCCATGGCTAATTACTCTCACTGTTATAAATGTGCCTTATTTCTAGTCTGAATTTGTCTAGCTTCAGCTTCCAGACACTGGATCTTATATTTTTGTATGCCAGGCTGAAGAGCCCCCTATTATGAAACTTCTGTTTCTCATGTAGTTACATATTGACTATGATCAAGTCACCCCATAAACTTCTCTTTGATAAGCTAATAAATAGGTTGAGCTCCTAAGTCTTTCACTATAAAGCATGTTTTCCAATATTTTGGTGGCTCTTTTCTGAGATTTTTTGCAAAGTTATTAATAAAAATGCTAAGTAGCATAGGACCAAGGAATGATCCCTGAGGGACCACACACAGGCCTTTGACAATTCTCCATTTATAATCCCATTTTGAGACTTATCATTTAACCAGTTTTGAATCCATTTAATGAGTGCCATGTTGATTTTGTATCATTCTAAGTATATTAATCAAGATGTCATGCGGCACCAAGTCAAATGCCTTACAGAAGTCTAAGTATATTACATCAACACTATTACGTTTATCAACCCAGCTTGTAATCTTATAAAAAATGATATCAAGTTATTTTGAAAAGACTTCTTCCAGAAACACATGTTGATTGGCATTAATGATTTTACCTGATCTTTAATTTTCATTAATCAAGTCTCGTATCATCCGTTCCATTATCTTGCCCTAAATCATGTTTTTACAAGTAGCATTTAAATTGCTGTCAGCATTGACATTTTTAGAAGTTGATATTTGCAGTGTTACATGAGCACTTTTAATAGATCCAAATCAGCCATCATGGATAGTAAAGAGATCATTTTAATAACCCAATAGCTAGGTAATTCCATCCTGTCAGGTAAATATTCGAACAGACATTGTAAAAGACTCTTATCAAAATTATAGCAACTTATTTGTGTGACCATTTTTAAGGTTGACAGATATTCATAAGGAGCCATCTACTACCCTCATATACTTTCATACAACTCTCAGTGAAGTATGATGGGAATTACATATAGATACTTGAGGGCAGTATTGGACCCCAATATCAATTTTCTGCAGATAATTCTTAATATTTATACACACCATGATAAAATGCCATTGTTTTCCTTTCTGATATAACTTAATTATCTGTGCATACATTTGTGTAGTAAAGGCTAAGTCTAGGGCTCCAGGTTCTTGTACAAATAATAATGATCTATGCATCAGAGGATAAGCATCCATAATATAAAGATCTTCTCCGTCACTCTGCTAGTAACACCGGCTTTGATCAGTTATCACTGATCCACTGAAGAACACTTTTCCACTTCTGCTAAAAACACCTTTGCACTTTCTCTCATTTCAGGCGTTATACCTCATCAAAATGTATAAAGCCAACACCATATCCACTTTTAAATCCCTGTATGAAAGCTACGTCTTCTGTGCTACCAACAGATCACAAACATCTGGCAGTGATTAAGCTAGTGACCGCTATTCTGACCGCTGAGACTCATAGCCTATGCAAACATCTTTACTGTTACCTTGTCTTCTACGCCATCCCCATTTGTCTATCTGCACTTTGCATCTTTTCAAAATCCCAGACTTTGAGCTCTGGGGCAGCATTACAGTCCAGCCTCTGTGGGTGATGTGTTTTGATTAATCAAAATTTCAGTAACCTATTGAAATGCAATTAAATGAGTGATTGCTGTAAAAGATGGGGAAACAGTGCCCTAAAGAAGCGTTTCTCAAATATGTCACCAGCTGCTTTTCTTGCAGCCATGACAGCCTCCTGGGCAATGATTGGGAGTGGGGGGAGAAAGCAGCTGACCCTCCCCTCTCTGTTGCCCCTGGACGTGCTGCCTTGGTGTTAGTTGCTGGGGCTGCCAGCAGGTGTCTGCGCCTTGCGCTGCCTCTGGAGACACATGGGACACAATACCAGAGGAGCAGGTGGCTGATGAGTTCCTGACCCACCTTCCCGGGGCCGCAAGGGTTTGGGTTCTGACCCCAGCCTTTGGCTGCAGGGTGGCGAGGCTTTGTGCTCTGGTCACAGGGCTTCAGGCTCCACTCTGAGGCCCCCAAAACATTTGTTGTGAGTACCCTTGACCTAAAGAGTTTTATCAACGCTGGCAGCCACCAGCTTTGTTTCTCTGTTGTCCCAACAAGTTTTAGATCATCTACTTTGGAAGGGTGAAGCCTTCGCTTCTGGTTTTAGAATCCTATGATCTCAGGAGAACTGATGATAGGGAGGCTCTCACTTTGTTGCCTCTTAGACTTAATGCAGTTCCCCTAAGTTGAGGTGGTACTTTAAGCCAATCAGAGCAGTGACAATCCAAAGTAGGTGCTCAGACTCTACAGTGAGGAGGGTGAGGTAAGAAACAATGTACAAATGAACAGAACAGAATAGAAAGTCAAACTGAAAATCTGGGCTCACAGTTCTTCCTTAAATAATGACTTTGTACTTCAATATTATTTGCAGGTCACTTGGGAAACACATCATGTTCTGCGAGTGCAATACTTAAATGCATAGCGTATGTGTACACAAGCTGGGAGTCACACCTTCATGGTCCAGTGTACATGTACTCTATTCATCTGCATGCATAGCACCCTGAAAATAGCCATGCAGCTGGGATAGCACAGGCAGTGGCTTGAGCTCGCTGCCTAAATTAGTACCAAGGGGCTCTGGGCAGTTGCATACCTGCCAGTCTGGATATTTTATTTTAAATTAGTTTCTTTCTCTTCTGGGTTCTTATCAAATCCTTAACATTGCTGAAAAGTACTTTTAAAAATAATTTAAACTACTAACCAATTTAATTCTGTTGAAAGACTTGTGTTTAAGGTACAGTTATAGTTACAGGAGAATGTGTGTGTATATATGGCAATGAAAAGTTTCTTGCTAACGCTTGTACATTAGTATGCATTGCATCATGCTGCGAGTTAACGTATTCTCAAAAACATTCAGAATTTAGTCCACCAGATGGTGTTCTGCATAGTGATGAATGTCTATCAGACTCTTCACTTGCAAAGATGAATTAAATGTAGATTAGATGGAGTAGTGCTCACAAGATGAAATGTGGGAAGCTATAACAATCCTACCACACTCCCTTCTCTTCACTTATCTGCCCTCTTTGTCTCCATTCCCTCCTGGTTGTGTATCTCTGTCTCTTTGCTACTTTTTTGGTAAGTATTAAAAGGCTTCCTACATTATCCCTACAGCTAAACTACTTCACCTGCTGTCTCACATGACAGGCAATCCTGTTCTCATTGAGGTCATTCCGGGATACCTCTGCGGTGGCAGCAGGCAGGTCTGGTAGTAGCACACAGAAATTGTTTTTATTTTCTGCTGTTATTATTTATATCCTGTCAGACTAAGAGCATCGCTTCAGTCGGGTATTTTGTCAGCAGTACACCTACTCCCTCCCCACATCACGTTCCGGTGATCACAATTATTACTATTATTTCATTATTTGTATTCCCAGTTGTGTCCACCATGTGTTAAGCTTACAAAAAGTATTGATAATGTTAATTGGAAGGGTGATGAGGTATAAAGAAAGGTAGTGACTGATGTCCAGACACTATTTTACAAAGATAACAAAACCAAAAGACAAGCATTGCCGGATGTTTCTCTTACACAGAGAAACAACAAATTGCTAATAAATATTCTTCTCATGGATACACATGAAAGAAGTGCTTTACTCTGTCACACTTACAAGTAACCCTCTTGTCATGGCTTTTCCCACATGCCCTGTGTTGGTTACCTTGTAGTTTGTCAGCCACAGGCAGCAGCAGTAAGGCAGAATCACATTTAAACAAAAACAAAAGAGGAAAAAAGTGCTGTGTATCAAAACTCCAAAAAATGTTTGACATCATTCCTCCATGCCTGTCAAACATGTTCTCCCTCTTCAGTCAAATCACTCTGTACAGCATAATCTACCACAAACCCCTGCAGTGATATTCCTCCAAAAAAGAAGCGTTTCTTAGAGGGAGCAAAAATCTGTATCATTTTGAGATTTGACCTCCATTTGCTCATCTAGTATATTGCCTCTGTAATTTGGAATGTAAGCTCCGTGGGGCTCATTTTTCCTTTTTGCTTTGTACAGCACACAGCACATTGGTGATGCACAACAAATAGATACCCTTTCACCAGGCTACTGTATATATACTTTCCCATATGGAATCAAAGGAATTAGTGATGGGAAAGACATGCTTGGACATTCAGGTCATCCTCCTACCAGCAAAACACTCATTTCCATACCAGACATTTTATAGTGTTTGCTTAGTCTAGTTTAAATAAACCTGTGGCTTCTACCACTTTGTTTAGGAGACTATCCCACAGGATTTTTCCCCCCCAGTTTTTTCCATATCTTCCTGCTTACAGCAGCGCTCAGAACTGAATACCATCCTTCAGGTTCAGTCTCATCAGAGCTGTATAGTGAGAGATTATTGCCTCCCGTTTCCTGCCAATTTCAGTGCTGGGTTAAGCAGACGTAAATCTATTAAAATCAATGTTTCATATGTTCACACCTGGACTGGATTTGGCTATTACTGATATGACACCTCTGCATGTTCAGACCAAAATTTATTAATGAAGTTATTCCCATAACTTTTTTTGTTGTGTTCAGAATGATGACAAAGCAAACAGTTGGACTCTAGTTTCAATGAGAGCTCTTGTTTTCATCACTAATTTAATGTCTCTTCATGGGTTGCAAATTAAACTTTTCTACTAAGCTCAACCACAGAAGCTTCAGTTGGGCTTTTTCATAACAAGGCCAGGGAAACTGAGTGAGCAGGAATCTGTCTCATCTTGCATGGCTCTCTGCCTGATTTCTCTAGGCTAAAGAGTGCCCCAGTGTGTTACAAATGAATTTAAGATAATAGCAAGTAGGTAAAAATGAAATGCCATTTCTCAAAATGGTCAGATTCATTTTGCAGAATCCTTAGGCCATGTCTACACTAGAGATCTTAACAGCAGCACAGCAGAACCGCTGTAAGATCTCTCGTGTAGTTGCCCTATGCTGATGGGAGAGAACTCTCCCATTGACATAATGAAACCGCCCTCAACGAGCAGCAGTAGCTATGTTGGTAGGAGAAGCTGTCCTGCTGACGTAGAGCTGTCCACACCAGCACTTCTGTTGGTGTAACTTATGTCACTCAAGGGTATAACACCCCTGAGTGACATAAGTTATGCTGACAAAAGTGGTAGTGTAGGCAAAGCCTTAGTGGCAGGATTGCTCCTGACCATTCCTCCCTGGTGGTCTCCCACACTCAGAAAATCCACCTTTGGTTCTATTTGGTGCTTCAGCTCCCACCCTATTTCCCATCTTCCTTTCACCTCTAGTCTTACTGAATGCACTGTTCACAACTGTTGTCTCAAGTTTGTATCCTCCAACTCCGTCATGGATCCCCTCTAGTTGTTTTTGCACTCTTTCGATTCCATTGAAAGTATTTTCACCAAGGTTTCTAATGACATTTTCTTAAGGCTTCTATTCAGGCTTCATCATCCTTGATCTCTGCGCTTGACGCTGTTGATAACAGCCCCGGTTAGTTAAGCCTTATCCTTACTTGGTCTTGATGACTCAGTTTTCTGCTTTTCCTACTATTTGTGTAATAATTCATTTAACATCTTGTTCAGTGGATCTTTCCCTGGCAGAGGTGAGGTAGCAATGGATCTTCAAATGTGGGGCAATGAGCGCCTGGAGTAGCTTGGCTGGATGACAGCAGCTAGGACACTGTTGGGGAGGAGAATAGTTAGCAAATTAGAAGACGGAGAGTTTTAGGATTGAGAATGAGGCCCATGGGGGGAGAAAATGAAGTCTCGTTCACTTTTTTGTGGAGCAAGAAGATGGTATCTTAAAAAGACTTGATTTCAGATTAGTTGTTTGTTAAAAGAACTATTTGTCTTTTTCCAGTAATATAACTTATTTACTAGATAGATTTAAGAGGATGAAAAGCTCAAATATTTCTCATTCTGTGCTGAAATGAAACAAAACAAGCTTGTAAGTAGGTCTGTGTTTATAAACAGATGAGAAACAGATATAGAATATGAAAACGTAAAGGAATCACATGATGAAAATGAGTGATGGAAAGAATAGTGCTAAGTGTGTGAAGCAAAGAAAATTGGTAAAAAAATTGGTATCAGCATGTCTGATTAACTTATCCAGCTTATACAATGTATATTAAAACTGGAAAATGAAATTCCAGCTTTGCAAATTCATAGCTAATAATATGAACTAGAGGAGTAAAATAATAATAATAATTCATAGCTAATAATATGAACTAGAGGAGTAAAAGCAGGACTGTTGGTTATACACATTGGACACTAGGTTGAGACCTACAAACTGCTGCACCCTTAATTCAGTGAAATCAGTGGGAGTTGAGGGCACTCAGCCCCTCTCAGGAGACTTTTAGTGCCTTGTTGAAACAGGCATTAACTAAATAGGGACAGAGACGTCTGTAGCAGAAAACTAAAATGTCTTCAGTAACACATTCCCACCAAATCTTCTATATCCAGCCCTCAGAAAAATGCAGTTTAGAGTGTCACAGAAATGTAACTATTGCCTTTATATCACATGGAATGCGTGTGTCTGACGAGGAAAGACTGAACCTTGGACATGCCTTGAACAATATAATGCAAAGAGATACAAATGAAATTGATATTCAGCCCTTGTGTCTCAGATCCTGATCTCAGATGAAAGATGTAGTGAGCAGGAAAACAATGTGAATCTCTAAAGAGAGCAGAAATTCTTATTGTGAAGCTTCTTGGGACACCCAGGGTAGTTGGTCACCTTGTTGCCATCTGCCACCAGCGCAAGGGAGTCCTGTCTGTGCCAGCTGGGGGTTAGCTCCCTAACACAACTCAAGTACTCTGCTCTGGGCTACGCCAGCACTGCCTTTGCCCTTCAATTAACAACAAATGCACCCCAACGCCCAAAGAGTTCCCCCAGATATCCAGCCCCTGACCACCAGATTACTCACTGAAATCCCAGATCCTCTGTTCCTAAAGGAACAGTGTACTCCAGTTTTCTCTTAAGCCACCACTCCAGTATCACATACACTGCTTGCCGTTCATTACAGGAAGACAAAAGGAAATGTATATAAAGAAGAATTGAGATTCAAATAGAAATAAGTGAGAGTGATGGAAACAAACGTTTATGTATAGAATAAAATGATTATATACGAACTAGAGCCTACACTTATTAATAGTTACCTTTCCTGTCTAGTAAAGTGGATTATCATTCCGAAGTTTGGTCTTTTGCAGTGCTCACTAGCTCTGTGTAGTTAGGACCAAGTCTATTAATGAAGCAGTTCTGCTCATCAAGGTGCCACCTCAGAGAATGGATCCAGAGTGTTTTTTTCTGTGATATACTGAATCACTCGGTTGTGTTTATTCACAGATATGGAAATTGTCTCATTGTTCTATCATTCCTCTTCACTGCCAAGTGGTTCCAGTCTTTATAGTTTGTTTTTGAGGGTTTTCTACTGACTTTTCTGGGTTTTCTTTTTGTCTGGTAGACTGTTGAGCAATACATCATGTAATTGACTAGCCGGACAGGGGTGAGGATTCCCTCCCACTTCAATTGACCAGCAAATCATATCCCTTTGTGACTCACTTTCAGTCCAAGAGCATAAGGTCATAATTTTCCATATAGTTACATTACTCCTTAAATATTACCTGTACACACGTCTTGCAATGAGTATGAGCATCGATAAGTTACAAGCTTTCAGCAGAGGCATCACATACTATCTTTTATGGATAAATACCATGAAAGCAGTATATTAGTTGTAGTTAGTTTGTCAGATGTGAGACAGGAGTTGCTTGTAAAGAATAGTGAAACCTTTGCCAGTTGGCACCAGTTGGCCTCTGTGTCACATATATATGTTAAAAAGAAATTAGAGTTTATGCTGAAAGATCTGTGAATATCATCCACACAAAGCAGAACTACAAACTGGACAGAATTCGTGGAATCATGAATCAAGAGGAATAAAACACATTTGCTTGTTTGAGTTCCACTGTTTTCTGATTAGACTACAACAGTAAATTGTCTTCATGTCTTATGGAACCTGCAGTTTTGTTTAATTTGTTTACTCTCAGTATTAGGGCTGAAAACCTTTCCCCATTGAAGTCAATGGCAAAACTCCCATTGACTTCAGTGGGGCAAGGAATTCACCCTAGCTTGTCCATCCACCACTCCCGCTCCCCTTCAACTTTTCCTTTACAAATTCTAAATCAAATCCAGGCTAAAGTTCAGAGTGCTATGCTTGCAGTTTTGGGATAGAGCATGCTGTTCTCTCTCATGTAAAATATGTAATCCTATCTTATTTATATATTTTTGCTAAGATGGTCCTCCTGTTCTGACATAAATTTTATCTGTACTTATCTCCCTTGCTGATAAAGGAATAGTTGATGAACTCACCTTATTAATGTGACATGCTTTACTAGAACAGGTGAAGTATAATGGTTGTCTTTCTTTAACACAGATATTGTAAAAGGTTTGTCAAACAAAGTAAACAGATTGAAGTATTCATACTATGTACGCTACACAATTATGAGTCCATAGAGAGTATAGGCAGAGTGTACAAAATACTGTAGGGTACAGAACCAGGTCATGATATACAGTGTAGGACTATTCAAAACTAGATTATAATGGTCCCTTCTGGCTTTAAAATCTATGTATTTATGATGATGATGTTCACCAACTGATAATGGAGTTGAGAGACATCTCCCACACAAAGCTTTATTGAATATGATATTTATAGCAATATCTTGGCAATCATAACCAGCCTAAGTATTTTATTTATTGTAAGGCTACATTTTTATACTGTACTATTCTTCTATTTTTTTAAGATGATGAAATGTAAACAAAAAGATTTGATTACACCGAGCGTTTTGAAATTTGCTGATTTGTTTTTTTAAGAAAAGATTATTTAGACACGATGTTCCTGAAATGGAGTTTAGGTAAATCTAACTTCCTGCAAAGTAATTCATGAAGGTCTGTTTCCAGTAAAGAGTTTTAGGGCCAAATTGCCTCAAGGAACACTACAGCTCTCTGCTCTTGGATACACTTGGAAACATGCAAGCCTCACTGTGACATGAATTAAAACACAGATGCATGGAAGCGAAATGTGGCATATGATATTGTGATGGGGTGTCCATCCCAAATGATGCCTGAAGGGGTTAAGCTGGGTAGGTGGGCCAATTAACCACCTAGGCTGCAATTGAAGGAGGAACCAGTGAGCATGGATTTAGAGATGACACTCAACTAGACAGGAACAGGAGGGGCTTGTATAAGCCCAGTAACTGAGAATAGAAGGGGGCTGTGGAAAGGGGCTACAGTCAAACGAAGGGTGAGCAAAGATAAGGTAGGAAATAGCCAGAAATACAGCAGTAAGATTTAGGATTGTACAGACCTTGACTGCTTGACTGCCTGGGCTGGAACCCAATGTAGAGGGCAGGCCTGCATTCCCCTATCAGCCATTGGAGAAGTGGCATCATTAAAGGGGCACTGAAAGAGAAGACTGCCTGGAGTAGTGGGTTCAGAAAGACTTATTTGCACACTGTTTCCCTGAAAGGGGATACCATAGTGACCTGGCTGGAGGGCCAAGTCACGACGTGTGAGCGCAGTTGAGTCCTGAGAGAGTAAGACTGAGAGAGTGATGGAATGCAACTTCAGGAAGGGGACTTGACCTGTCACAGCTAATTCCCAGATCTGCTCAGAAGGAGGTGCTCCAGCAGTTAGTAGAGCAGCCCGGGACAGGAATTTCACCAGTTGGTCTCTCATATAATACTGGCAAAATAGTTAAAGGTAGAGTTAAACAACGAAGCTTGTTAAGTACCACTGACGTTCTGGGAGAGGAAGCAGAGGGAGATGGCCCCTTTAAAGATTGTAGCCCCATCCCTCCTTGAGGCGGTCTCTGTGGCTGATTGGCTGGACAGAAGGGGAGGACTTATAAGCACTTCCCCCTGCTGAGGACACCCTTGTGACCTGAGAAGAAAAGCTTCCCCCAGCCCCTTGAGAGGGGCCTAGCTATGGGCATTGTGTTAATTGCCTTTGGAGGCTGGGAAGAATGTTTCCTCACTGACTAGATTAGGAGAGGTATTTTTTCCCTTCCTCTCAGGGGCCTAGTGGGTAAGCTAGGTTGCAAAATTTGCAACTTGGAAGGGACCCAGTGGAAATAGTTGTTCAGTAAAGTTCAGTTTCCTGCCAGACGAGTTGGAAGCTGATTAGGAGACGATATCTCCTAAAGAAGATGGGGAATGAGTTTGGGGCTCCTAATGTCAATTACTCTGATGAGACAACCCCCTTTTCCACACCCCTTCAGCTTCGTTTGAGGGGTGGTTGATGGTGGATGGGAATATCAATAGCTCTCCACCAGGTATAATGGGGGGTGGGTACTTTCCGCCGGGGGTACAGATAACAAAGAAAGGATGACTTGTACTAGATGAGTTATTGCTGGATTGTTCCCAAGTGTTTTCCTTAATAAAGTTGCAGCCTAGTTAAACCACAGTATTGGTGACTTGTCTTGCTTCCTGTATTGTCTGGGACAATGAATAATCTTCCTTTGTCCATATAGTAACTCACTCTGTTTGTGAAGGTAGGTATTGCAGCCCATGCAGCATGGAATATCATACTCTTTGGAGACCCTTCAGAATACATACACACTGTAGGGTGGGTAAAGAACAAAGATCGAAAGCCTTTAAAACAGGCTTTTGTATTTTATTTTATTAATACTCATACACAAGCACCATCTGGAGGCCAGACCTTACATTATATTTTTTACATTGTTTTAGTAAATACAGTCCATTAACTGAAAACTTGAGGCTTTAATATGAAAAAAACATTTGCACTGAAATTCACATTTGTAGCAGAAAATATGTTATATAAAATTTGTGTACAAAAATATATGTTTAATGAAGTGCTGCAAGACACTCTCTTAATTATGCCGCACAGCATCTGAAACTATAGTATAGTTCAGTGGCTTGTAAAAGCAAATTGCATAAACTTCATCCCGCACCAAACTATTGATGAATTTCTGTACCCTCTGTAGAGAATCAGCCATTGCAGCATTTTGGAGTCATGGCATAAAGAAAAAGAAACATGAGGAAAAAATCCCTCCAAACATTTCACTGATGTGCCCCCACAGTAGTGAATGTTTAATGTAGTAGTTTAATGTTTTAACAATCGTACAAGAATGAATTTGAATATAACTCGTTAGGCCTGATCCTGGTCTCTCTATAGACAAAGGCAAAATTGACTTCAGTAAAAGCAGGATTTTGACCCATTGTATATTGTGGTCTAATTTCTTTTTAACAGTTCAGAGCACTATATTCATTGTAGTATTCATGAGCATATTACTAATTATACATATTCTTAGTCTTTTGTTTATTCACATTAATATCAATAAGGTGCACATTGATTTTCCTGGAATTGTAAAATACATAAATCTAATGTCGGGAGTTAAAAATTAATCAATCCGTTTTTTTTAATCTGTCGGTTGCTTGCTTCAAAGTCAAATTTTAATTTGTTAGGGACTCTAATCTGTATCTAGGGTCCATTGCTTTGTAAATGTTAGTACTCATTAACTCATGTTTACTAAAATGACAAAAATTTTTAGATGGTACATTTTGTAATTCAATTAATATGAGTTTCCCTTGGTTTCCAAATATATTGTAGTATCCTTCAGTTCTCCTTGACTGCACTAAGCAATTGCTTTGACCATTGTCAACTTAAAAAGCAGTTCCCTTAAGCATTTCCTTTTTTTACTGGAACATAAATTGTCGGGCTGCTAAGATTGCTGTCTAGGACCAGGAAATGTAAAGGTTGATGATCTGCCTAAAAGCTGAGCATGTTAAATTGTATGAAGAGTCACAGAAACTGTTAGCCAATGATTTAAAGGAAAATAATATTGCGCGAAGGTATGTTTATTTATACTTTATCTAGGATAGTTCATGTATTTAAAAAAACAAAACACACAACCAAGAAAGAGAATTAAGGCCTACACTTTCAAAAGGGCACAATTATTGTGCATGGGCATTTTTGCATATCACTACACTGAAGAAAAAAATGAAGTTTCTGAAAGTTTTGGTGGGATATCAATGCTCTGCTATCCTTGATTATAGACACAGTGGCTCATAAGTGTCCTTTTACTTTAGTTCATCCTCACAGGTCACCTTGGTATTCAGATAGCCTGTGACTGATCATTTGCGACAGAAGAGGGCCAGACTTCAAGTGGTAGAAGGTGTTGCTCCAAATCAGAGAGGTTGCAGCATAGAGTTTTTGAAGTTTTGTGGTCTTAAAGCTTTTTAGTGCACTACAGAAAATATCAATTAGCATTGATTTTATTCTTTGCGGATTTAAAGAATATATCGATGGAATATTAAAAAAAAGAGAGAGAGAGAGAGAGAGAGAATCGACCTCTGATTAATCTGTTTGTTTCCCCATACTATGCATAACTTTGTTAGTGTAAACATTTCTCCTCTTTTATAACTAATTTTATACAACGTGTGAAAGGAGAGCTGCCAAAGTTGAATCATGCACATTGGGTTGTGCTATTCCTTTGGGAGTGGCGAATCTGAGAGTTTTGAGAGTGCTCAGCCGAGCAGGGTCTAGGCACTCCAGAGGGATGCTCAGAGGACTCGTTAACCTGCAGAGAGAGAGTGAAGCCTGCGGAGGCCTGCAGGGCTGTGTATGTGCTGCTGGAGGCTGGTTGTTTGAGAGCTGTTCCACAGCAAGCACAGACGAGACTCAAGGACCAGCAGTGATGAAGTGCCTCACAACTTTGGGTCCTGGAATGTGTCATAGTGGACTAAATTATGCACAAGTAGATACAAGTTTTTCAGGATCAGGGTCTATGTCTATATGGGCATACTGGGAGTATATAATAAAACAAGAGATGTACAATACAAAGAACAATATTTGTATATTTCAAGGCACCATTTTTAAAAAAAATTAATTGAAATTGAATGGTGAACATGTATGTGGGCAATAGAGTATTTTACATAAAAAAGACAGACTGCTTTTCCAAATGAAGTGCAGTTCATTTCTGGAAGTGACAGATATGCTTCAAACTAATGTGTGTAAATGGAAAGGACAGTGGCCTTTTGGGACAGGGGTTGGTATAATAGCATATACCATACATAAAATGGGTGGTATTCTAGAACAGTGGCGCTCAACCTTTCCAGACTACTGTATCCCTTTCAGGACTCTGATTTGTCTTGCGTACCTCCAAGTTTCACCTCACTTAAAAACTATTTGCTTATACAATCAAACATAAAAATACAAAAGTGTCACAGCACAGTCACTGGAAAATTGCTTCCTTTCTCATTTTTACTGTATAATTATAAAATAAATAAATTGGAATATAAATATTGTACTTCTATTTCAGTGTATAGTATATAGACCAGTATAAACAAGTCATTGTCTGTATGAAATTTTAGTTTGTACTGACTTCACTAGTGCTTTGTATGTAGCTTGTTGTAAAACTAGGCAAAAATCTAGATGAAGTGATGTATCCCCTGGAAGATTTCTGCATACTCCCAGGTTTACATGTACCCCTGGTTGAGACCCACTATTCTGGAATACTTTGAGAGGACCTATACCGTAGGATGGCTGGAGAATTTTTATTATTGTGTTTGTAATCACTTCACATTGTTTTCATAGTTAGATAACAGCACAGAATTCTGTAATATACAAAACTGCAATCTGTTTCAAATCTCCACAAAACCATATTGCATTTTGGTGTATTGTATAGTCTCAATAAATCACCCTAAGTTAAATTGCAGCATCACAGTTGTTAAATTTTAATTTTCAGAAAATTCTGTTGGTCCTGATTTTACACTTTACACTCAAGGTGTATACTCACTGTCAGGTCTCTTTACACTGTGAGAATACTGTGAATTGGCTTTGTGTAAATGAGAATCAGGTCCTTTTGTTTGTAGTAGTATTATGTATTTAGAAAAGGAGGGAGGGGAAGGCAAGAGGAGCTGTAACAGCAAAGATCAGATTTCCACAACCTGTCACTTCCATGTTGGGGGTATAGCTTATATTTCATGATGCTTTGTGTAAATCTAAAACTAAATATAAAAACATGCCAGTAGCCTTAATGTAGGTAAAATTGTGTTTGTTATTGTGTATTGTTTATCATTGAAAATAAAATGTTCATAAACATAAAAAAATTCAGAATCCAGTAAATTCAAAGTTAAAATATACTTTCCATCTTCATTCACCAAAACACAAAACTGTTGACCTAAAGATAGAGAATTTAATTTATATGTATTTGATTCTGTAATTTCTTTGTCTTCTGGTTTAGCTTGATATAACTACATTTAGTCCCCTTTATTTGTTTTCATGAAAAGGTATAAAATAACATCTCTATGGAAAGTATAATGTAATATTTGCATAATTTGCCTCATAATATAAAATTATTCTCAGATACATTATGTATAATAGAATATGTTTCCCTGCTAAATCATAAGTTACAAAACATATTAAAATATCTCAAGTGAACACTTGAGTATTGCTTATGGTAGAAAAGTTGCCCATTGTTGATGGTTGGTGTTAGCAATGGATGCAACTGATCTGTTGCTAAAATACTACCTTTATTAAAAAGTCCATAACTTTATTCTCTTTTTGCATGATGGAAAATAGGCTTTACAAGAGCATGCCTATGTAATAATAATAGTAACAACAACACTTTTTATTTAGTCTTTCATTCCTGGATCTCAAAGCACTTTCGGAAGATATGTGACATTATGCCCTTTTACAAATGAGTAAACTGAGCTCAGAGAGGTGAAGTAATTTCCTTATGTTCAAATAGTGAGTCAGTGATAGTCCGGAATAGAATTCAGGTGTTTTGTCTTCTTCCCTAATCAGTGCCACTTCCCCATATAGTGGTGGTGCATATGAATAACAGGCCATAACTGTAGTTGAAAGAGAATACATTTTATTTTCACAGAACAACTGGAGAAATTATTCAAGCTTATAGAGAGAGGGGGAAAAAAAGGCTTTCATGTAGTGGACTACTTGAGTTTTAATCTGAAACCTAGTTTTATTCAGCTCAATTTTAAAACCTTGTCAGTTAGTTATGAAAATTAGTTATAATTTGTTTGAAAATGTTAGAATTATGTCAAATATATAGGTTTATAGGGTCTCTTAAGAGCAAATGAACTTAATATTAACTAATAGCATTTTAACAGTTTAGAACTTTTAGAGCATGGTGTTTAGAGAGTAAAAAATGTGCCAAAATATTTTAAATGTCAAGTTTATTCAGACTTTTTTTGTAATAATTATAATTGGGACATAAATACATTGATCAGAGTTGAATAATGATTTTTGATGTTAGCAAGGATGTTTGTTCTACCTTTCTAATGGAAAAAGATAGATAAGGCAACATGTACTGCATTAGCAAATTACACTGAAAGATTTGAGTGAATTCCATTTAAAGCGTCAGCTCTAATAACATTGTGCCAAATTAGCAGGAATAAAGAGATGCTGAGTAAATACTCCTGTTATGTTGCTAGTTTATAATGGATTTGCTGATAGAAAACAACTTTTCTATCCGTTTTCATCATGGTAATTTGATAACCCATTTGTATTACTTAAACTGCATATTTTGTAACTCTTGTCAAAGCAAAGTAATTTGTAATAGAAGCAGTATGTAGAAACTGCTCTAGTAAAAATGTTCTCTAAATTGCTTTGCTTGGAGCTACAGAGGTTGCCATAAAGAATGATTTCTCATATTGGATTTTCAAAGCCACAGGAGTGGCCACAGAGCAGAAAAAAGGACAGCCTTTTGATTTAAGACTATTTAATGCCCCAGTTGTTGTGAAACAGAATGATATAAACTCCAGTGGGTTAGCAGAACATATCACTACAATCTCCTAATGCCCAAAACTAGAAACTGATTTATCACCTATTAGATCTTATTCAGAGCAGGGGAAAATAAGAACTATGATAGCTGGATGGCAGGAAATTAATTTGAAACCAAATAATATAGGTCAAGCATCTCTATTCGCCTATACAAGTCAATCTTTTTAGCTTTAAAGCTTGTTTTATTGTTTTGATTATGTTTCTTATAGAGATACTGTAGATGTAGATTAGTATACAGAGATTATATAAAATTATCTATTCAAGAGAGGTGGAAATCTGTGATGTGTGATTGCTTCACACATTTAGAATCTAGAAAAAACAAACAAATCATTTACCATGTCTCAATAAATGTCATTCTTTATCTGACTCTTTCCCTGTTATGAATACTGTGTTTCGGAGGAGTAGTTGGCAAGGAAAGGGAGAGCTCTCAAGCTGTCGTTTTCTATTTAGGATATCTTATCATGTGGGTTTTTCTCTCAAGTGTATATTTTTATTCCAGCAGATTGCATTCACGTGGGCTCCTTAAACAACTTTTTAAGGAAGAAAGGTAGACACTAACTTAGTTTCTTTTAAAAAAAAAATATTCAGAAGCAGCAATTATTTGGTAGCATATCGATCAATATTTTTTATTTGAAATAATTCCATTATTTTATTAAATAATGTTTACACACACCTATTTACTATTATTGCACTAGCATCAACATTTATACATTATGCTTTGCAGCTAGTTCTGATGTGCAACAAAAGTGTGACTTGTTGACCACTTTCCCAACAGCTGCTCAAGGTTATTTGGAGTCAATCAAACTGTGTTAAACAATTCTGAGTCAATATTACTGCCACAGAAGTCCCTTGTCCTTAGAGGATGTGTCTTCACAGCAAAAAAGACGTGCTCTGACCTGGTAATAACACAAAGTAAAGACCGTTTGTAGGGGGTTTTTTACACTTTAGTAGGACAAGGTAAATATATGTGGTGTGATGCGGGAGCTAGGGTTTCCTTTGATATACTAACTTGTGTTAAGACTATGTGGAAAGGCCAACTTAATATATTGGGACCATGGCCACAGATTCCTTGAAAAAAGTTTTTTTTTAAAACTTTTTAATTAAAAAATAAAATAAAATAGGGATGGGGGGAGAGAAGTACTCTTTCCATTCTCCTTTCTTCCTTGCTCCCCTTTCTCCCATCCATTTCTTTCCTCAGTTCTGCCCTTTTCTTTTTACCATTACAACTTCTAATGAAAACAGAGACATCCTTGAATGCAATGTAAGGGATGTGTCTAAAGTAAAAAAAATTATTTGCTAATAGCATCTACAGTTACCATCCAGTATCTGCCCTTGAAAACAAGTGGCCTTAGTGTTGGCAACCTTGGCTGATGAACCAAGTGCAGTATACCAGCTGTCTTCCAGGATCTCTGATAGCTTTTGAATGGATGGCTGGTGAAAAATGCCAAAATGACAGTCCTAGAGAGATTCCCCTTCTACACAACAGGTGCAGCCCAGGTTGCCCTGCCAGTGACATTCACTCCTAACTAGAGGGACAGAATCCAGGGGTAAAAAGGATTTTTTAAAATTTCCCTCTAGTTTGAAGTTCATGTGTGTTGTCAAAATAGCATAGGCGGTGCTTGTTCTGTAGTTGGGGGATATTGCTAGGATTGTCATTTTGGCATTTTTCACCAGACCTAAATTAAAAAACGATTAGGAACCACCTGGAAGGCAGGTGTTGTAATCTATATTTGTATATCCCTGCCTTGACCCTGCCAGCTTTGAGCAGTCTGTTGTACAATAAATTTATTATTAAATACCCATAAACCCCTATTGAAATGAGTTCAACTGAGAGTGAAGAAACATGGCAAGAGAGCTTTGTTCAATTATTCAAACAGATCCCCATGCTTTGGAGGCTGGACTTCTTCAAATACTGGAAAAAACAGACCTGTGTTGTTGTTAGTGACAGTACGAAAGATTAGATTTTCAATTAACTGTGGGTAAATGGAGATTATCATGTGTTCTCTATTACTAAACAAAGGATAAAATGTTTAAACATTTTCTCGTTCCGTTGTACATCATCATATTTCATATACAGCTGGTTATTTGTCAGATTTCTATTTCTGTGATCTTCGCCTAAGAGCAGATTGTCTTTATCAAGTAGTAAAGCCAAACTTTTGACTTGTATAGAGTAAAACTCAGTTCTCTTTAAGATGGAAAGTCATTTGATTCTCAGCTGGATCCCTGATGTGCAAATGAGCTATCTGATACAAGATTTTATTGCAAAGAAATGCAGCATATTATCTCCACTGCTGCAAAGCACCACTTAAGCCTAGATCCTGTATTGTGATATACTAGGACAAATTCATGTGTCTGCATAGGATTGGGACCTAATATTTATATTGAGAAACTTTGCTTATAACTAAAATAATTTCTGCAAACACCTGGTTTTTCAGTTTTATTTGTCTGACAAGACCATTTATGACGTGAAACTCCCAAATGCCTTGAGGTTATCATAGCAATGATGTCTATTTATAGTATCTTTCTACTGCAAAGAGAAAAATATGTAAATTATATTCTTTAGAATGTAGACTAGTTAATGCTGACAAATGTTTTTTTAAATATTTTCTGATATAAAATTTTTCTTTACAAAGAACTGAAGCAAGCAAATAGGGTCCAAGAAAACACCAATAATAGTTCTCAAAGACTTTTCTAATTATATGCGTAGCTGTAACAGACATATACTGTATACATACTGTGATCTTGTCTCACATAACCAACCCATTGATATTATTAGAGGGGAAAAATAGTAAGACATCTGAAAGTGAATTTACCAATCATATTGTCATTGCTTTGGTGATGTAACTTAGACTCCCTTAGTCTTATAGATTCTCCTTCACACATCAGTAGTAAGTCTACGGGAGGAACATTGATGTAATTTACATGAAAAGGACCTGCAAGAATATATATGTCAATGTACGGGTGACCTCCTTTAACTTTGTTGATGTTCTTCCACTTCTGGCTACTCTGGTTTCATCTGCCCTTGTATACTAATTTAGATTCATCTGTGCCTGTAAGATGCAATCCTGGATTGGAGTAATGCAGCACTGCACTCTCTGGGGAAAATTCAAAAAGGGTGTTTGTGCCTCAAGGACACACACATCTTCCTTAAGGTACCTGGTATGCCAGAAGGGTATCCTGGCTGCACATTCCTTTTTGTAGGCTTGATCTGGCCATAACTCTTTTCCACCCCTTCCTGCAGCCCTGGATGGCCCTATGCTTCCCAAAGGCACAGAGAGGGAGCAGACCTCCAATCCACTGAAAACAAAGAATTAAATTAATTGTAGCTGGCCCTTATGCAAGCCATATGTGAATGCCACCTAACCACCAGTTCTCCTAGGAAAGGGTCAAGCATAATCTGGCCCTTAGACTTTTTACACTTAGATTCATCTGGCCGGATTCAAAGGTTATGTGTCAGCGAAAGAGGTTACACTTTCCTGAATGAGTTGTGAGTCCAAATAAGTAACGCTGAATTAAGCAAACGGAAGTCCTGTCAGCTGTGTGTAATGCAATGCAACCTTTTTCAGAACATGAACACTCAGCTATATTTACCACAACTGAAAACAAATTAGAAATTAACACATTTATTTATACAATTAAATGATCTCCCAGTAATAACTTGTCTCAGAATAATGTTCCCTTTTTTGATTAATTTAAGAGACTTACCCACCACATTGCATTCAAATTAATAACAAAGTACTTGTATACAAATTAACTACAAAGTCCTATATTGCTCTTTGAATGCTTATTTTAATCATGCTACTGTATTACAGAGGTGATAAGGGTAGGCTTGATTTGGACTCAGGTTGTTTGTTCTGTTTCGTGCAATTAAATTACTCTTCTGTGCTATGGAAAAATAATTCAGCGCAATAAATTGACTTTGTAGTGGGTTGTTGCTTAATATTTTTAATGGAATGGAAAAAGTACCCTCTGCAGAACTTGGACATTGTTATGGAAATAGTATTTATGCTATGCAAATATTTGGAATTTCTAGTGATTGAGGTTTTTGGGGTTTTGTTCGTATATGTATATATGTATGTGTGTGTGTATATATATGTGTGTGTATATATATATGCATAGCTGTAGCAGACATATATACTGTATACATACTGTGATCTTGTCTCACATAACCAACCCACTGATATTATTAGAGGGGAAAAATATATGCCCCCTAGAAGTATATTTTCATTTTATACTTTAGGGATGTAGGTGGCATGCAGCTGCCTGTACACCAGCCTCAGACTTGTAAAAATGTTGTTCCTATGTATAATATATAAGGATAAGATTATGTCATGGAAGTCATGGATTCTGTGACTTTCAGAGACCTCTGTGACATTTTCTGCTTCAGGTCCAGGGTGGCAGGGCAAGAGCTGTCAGTCAGTGGAGGCAGTGGGCAGCGGGATGGTGTGGACTCCTCTCCCCCTGCAGCGGGCCTTGGGCTTCAGTTGTTCCCCTGCCAGCTGCATTTTGCCACAGTTGTTTTTAGTAAAAGATCATGGACTTCCGTGAATTTTTGTTTATTGCCCGTGCCCTGTCCCTGACTTTTACTAAAAATAACTGTGACAAAATCTTAACCTTCATGATATATCATACTAAAGCTTGTATATATCTTACTCTTCATGTACTATGTCATGTTTCTTTCCCTTTGTTGCCACGCATGCTATTACTTTAGTCCATGTAATATGTATCTTTGCTCTTTCCCTAAAGAATCTGCAAACATTCTATGAAATCCGGTGAATAGTTCAAACTCACGCTTGCACAGATACATTTTAGTATGCACTAAGAATTGGGTGATGGATTTTTTCATAATTTTCATCAGTTTTATGAGGCCACAATCCTGCAAACAATGTGCTGGCATGGATCCCACTGATATCAATGGGGCTCTGGATGTGAATGTAGGAGTTCTTATTATGATCCAAATCAGAGCATGAACTAATAGACCTGGTCAGTCCTGCCGTCCTTTTCTAAACAAAGTCAAAAACTATCTAATAAAAAAAAATCTGGACGTATAATAAGCTATCAAAATATCCTTTTCCAAGGTGCCTAGTAGGACTGGTTAAAATTTTCCCTCAAAACCATTTTTCAGTGGGTTTTCCATGAAATTATTTTTTTTCTGTGGATATGTTTGTTTTATATATATAAATATATATATTTTTGTTTTATATATATAAACAAACAAACTGAGCACCCAAACACCAGATTTTTTTGGTTTTTGTGTGAAAAGTGAAATATTTTGATTTTTTATATGCCACTTTGTGCCTCATGGGAATTGCTTCTTGTCCCCATTCTCCTCTGTGAGCAGAGCATTCCAGCTGCATTACACAAGGTGCAGCATATCCCATCACCAAGACAGGAAACCAGGACGCATCATTGGAGATATAATTGAAATTTTCCATGGGGAGAAAAATATATTTTCTGACTAGCATTAGTGGCAAGAATCTTCTGTTGACCCATCCTGTTAATAAGTGTTGAAACTCTACAGTGTGATGCTACCTGTTTCCTGATGACGTGTTGCAGATATGTGGCTTATTAATTCCACACTGGATATACGGGGGTTGGAGTAGGTCTTTGTCAGGTGGAACTGGACTCTGTGACAGAGAAGTTTGTGACCTCAATTGTCAGTGCTTAGCCCTTCTGAAGTAATGAATTCTTTAAGGACAGGTTCAGTGAATCCTAAACACTTTCAAAGCTGTAATTACAAGAGGCCTCTATAGAAGCCTATTTCTGATTTTTGTGATATTTGAGGGAGTCTGAAGTACTTAAATTTTTGTTTAATCTGAAAATTGTGATTTGTTTATAATCACCCACATCTGAAGAAATGCTGCATTAATGCAAGTATACACCAATTACAGCAGTAATATTTGAGTGGCACCATTGCTGTTTAATACTTACTATTCACTGAATCACTTCATAACCTAAAGGGGTTGCCGTGTTAGTCTGTATACAGCAAAAACAATGAGAGTCCTGTAGCACCTTAAAGAAATGCCCACAGAAATCTGTTACTCTTTAAGGTGCTACAGGACTCTCCTTGTTTTTACTTCATAATCTGTTAGGCTCATTGTCACCTTAATTTATTATGTATGGAGCATAAGAAATGTATAGGTATATTTCTGTTGTTAGCTTCACAGTTGCAATGTAGCAGATTAAGTATCAAGGTAAGTAGATTTTTTAAAACTTGACTATTTCCCCCTAGGTAAAATTTAAATTAACTGACCTAAATAACATGTTTGATACTTTTTAAAAATAAAGCTAGAACATAGAAAAAGATCCTAAAAGTGTGAAGAAATGTTTATCTTCAAGTTGAGAGTTTTGTAAAGATAGCACTGTTGTGAGTTGTAAAAATAATGCAAGTATCAAAGACGATTAAAAATGTTTTATTCTTAAAAGCATTGTTTTCCACTTTAGATAGGGACAAAGTCAGGGAAGCTAAAACAATACATGTATTCAATTTTAGCATCCCAAAACTCATTATAGCATTCAATGCAGCATTGTATGGAGCATATTTAAAAACATGAAAACTGAAGTTATTTAAAATGTTAACCAATTATGTGTGCCATTTATGTATAATTTGTACCTAATGACACCAAATATGTTGTGTCATCTAGCTTACATAAAACCTTGGTCAAAGTCTGGTGTTGCATTGTGATGCTTCCTATAGCCTCTTATTTTCATCTGACCTTCCATAAACGCCAATGCAGATGAGTTTGAGAATGCTGGCAAGCCGTGTCTTATAGGAGCATAAATATCCTTTCCAAGAGAAGTGTTTTCACTACCCTTCATAAATTACTCTGCAGCCAGGATCTCACTATTCACCAGAAGACTCCTATTGTTAGTTGCTGTAAACTGCTCAAATTACTTCTGGTGTATTGGTCCTGGCACTCGAGGAGGGTTGTAACAGGAGCTTAATTACTGAGTCAGAAAAAATCCAGCTGCTTCAGAACAGTTTTTGATTCTCACATGATGTATCTGTCTTTCTCCAGTTATGGACCTCCTACATTAAGTACCTCTAATTGCGACAAGCTTGGAACGTTCAAAGACAAGGCTACTGACCACTAGAGTCAGAATTCTATCCGCTGACATAAGTCCTGATGCAGTGGTTGAATGAAACAAATTGTTGTTTGGATTGCTTGTGAATTCATGATACAGTTGTCTAGGAGCAACAAGATTTATATTATTTTGGTTCTCATCTGTCTAATTGTGTGTGATTACTCGTTGAAGGGAGATACCATTCAGTTTGCTTTGTAGAATTCTATGACTTAGGCCCGGTCTATACTTACCTTGGCGATTCGGCAGCAGTCAATAGGAGATATGCAAATGACGTAAATCACTTGTGTATCTCCTGTCGACTTTGCAGCGTCTCCTCCGCGCGGCGTCCATACTGCGTTGCGTCGAAGGGAACAGCGCTCCCTTCGACGCAGCGCTACTCCACTTACCGGGGTGGTTTTCCTGCATCACTTCCTGGATCAACTGAGCGCGTCTATACAGACCGCTCAGTCAATCCAGAGCAATCGATGTGACGGCGGCGAATTTGCCGCCGTCAGCGTAGACCCAGCCTAAGTCTTCCATCCTTCTGGTCTTAGATCTTTACACCAACTAACCATAGTCAGCACTTTGTAACACTTTTGGGAATGCTTATCCCTGCTATAGACAGGCTTTTTAACTAAAGGCTCAAACACGTTTCATTATTCAGATTTTGCTTCCCAAAGTGAGAAATGAGTTTCCTTTCTTTGGGAATGTCCCCCATAATTCCCATTAGCAAACACCAAAATCCAAATTTAGTGCATTAGAAATTCAAAACAGTTTAACATGAGGAAATTGGTGAGAATATAATAAAATAAAAGGTAAAAAAACCCAAACCCCAAACACACCACAGACTGATTAGTGAAGAATATCTGTAAGTGAGTTAGAAACATTCTTAGAAATATAGTTGTACCTTGAGCAACTACAAAAACTCATCTCTTGTCCCCTAGGGGTGTAAAACATGGCTCTTTTTGGCACAGTAGCGCAAGTCCTGCTAACACAAGTCTGTCAACCAACACTGGGAGGCTTGTTCCCAGATGCACTGTAGCCAGACCATCTGAGTCCCAGCCAGGTTCAGCAAGTGTCTCCTTGGATAGGCAAGCTCACCTCTTTTCTGGATCGATGAGATTGTCCTTTGTTACCCCAGAGGAAATCTCTTTTCCTGATTGGCTAGTTTTCTACTCCAGTTTTCAATAAGCATTTGAACCTGACAAACCATGGGATGGTTTTACTGTAGTTTAAGTAACTGGTTCGCTTTGTCCTTTTCACTGTCTGGCTCTTAGAGTTGGAACATCCCTTGCAGAATAATCTAAATAAGCAACATGGATTTTTTTTGCTTTCCTGTTACCAGATGGTTCAGACATATGGAGATTACATAAAGGTTTATATCATGGGTTCATAAAATCAGTACAGATATTCATATAGAAGCTACCTACAGTGTAACTTGGCATTATAAATCAACTGTTTAGATATAGTGACCAAGGATGAAATTCAGGTCACAAAGGGCTCAAGTGAGACTTCGGTGGTGCATACTCTCTGTGTAGGCCCGTTTCCCAGGGTGAATGTCATCTTAAGCAAATAAGCTGCTCCAGAGCCATTGATTGCATGAAACGATTGGTTCTCTTATTTGTCCTTGCACTGGGTTACAAACTTCACAGAGCAGCACTGTTGCTGATACAACATTTTTGGCACTTCCTCTTAGTGTATCTTTCATCTTCTATGCCAGTGCATTGTGGGATTTATGAAGTCCCAATCCTACAGCTCCCAGCACTGTTGGAGCTTTTGGGTAATTTCCAAATGCATGGTGCTACATGATGCATGGTGTTAAGATGACCAGTGCAGCTGACATGCTTACTTCCTCACATCTACGTTTAACAGAAAACATTGTAGATGGCTCTGGTTCAGCAGGACCTAAGTAAAGACTTGTACAAGATATTGCAGCCAGCCATTACAACCATTTATAAGAGTCTTACAAGCTCAGCGACCTAGAGCACAATTACAAGCTGAAGGTGTTCCAAGAAAGAGTTTCTTGCGATCATATCTATATTGCAAACGCAAGGGAATTTCCAGTACTTTGAAAATGTTTGTTTTATGCCTTTATAGCTTATTTAGGTGGCAGCAAAAGCTTCCTTCAACAAAAAGGGGAAGATGTTAAAAATGCTGAATATGCGTGAGAAATCATACAGTACCAGGTTTCATGCTTCTGAACTGAGCAGTAAAATTTCACAATCCAATTAACTTGCTTAAAGAAATAGCCCATGCTACCCATTTGAAGACAATATTTTCTCAACTTCAACAAAGAAACTCACAATGCACTGTAGAAAATCACTATGTTACTTGCTAGCACTTTGTAGATTTGCACTTTGGAAGGCTCTGGAGAGAGACTAGAAAGCTTTGGGGATAAATCTTTTTTTGCATGCATTTCTTCTTTTGTAGAACAGTTCTTATGTACTGTATGCATTTATAGATATGACAGTCAAAACCTGGAAAGAGAATAGGGTTTAATATCTTCCAACATAAATGCTTAGAAAATTAATTTAAACCTCTTAACCAAATGAAAATCAGATGTGACTGTACCTATAATCAATTTTCACAACTCTACAGGAGACACTAATATAGCGACATCTAAATTTCCCCTCCAATGATTTCCCTTTCAAAATATAGTACATCACCCCAAAGAACTTGCCTTCACTTGGAACAAAGGTGTGTTAATTTTTCAAGTTAGCTAATATGTGGTAACTAACACAAGGTAAAATCTTGGTGAAGACAAGGCAATTTGTAGTTTTCACATGAGTTAACAGGTCGAGATAAATGCTAAGCTCCCCCATGGTTTTTATCTCAGTCAGCTAACACAGATTTGTCTTCACTAGGATTTTACCTTGGGTTAGTTAATTTAAGAACACACCATTTTTAATAGGAAAGATGTTCTTTCTAAAGCCTCAGAAACATCTATAACCCTTGGGAATTCCATTTAAATATGGAATGGTCTCTGAAATAGCAAATAAATGTTTTAATTTAATCAATTTCATTACACTCTCCTACACTAACTATAGGACAGATCATTTTTTCTGGAATACAGTTTAGCCTTGCTAAGCTAAATAAAACAAATTTCAGGGACTGAAATGATTGCTTAAGGAGTCTGCCTGTCAGAAGAATGCTGATTTATTTTTTGGGATTCTCTTAAATTAAGAGACCTATAACAAAGTTCTAGGGGGTATTTGAGATACTAGAAGACAATGTAAGAGAGAGAACTTTGTTGTAGCTCCTGGAAATTACTCACCTGAAATATCTAGTGGTTAACTACCAATAGGATTCAGTTCAAATCTTACACAAGGAAATGAAAAAGCTGAAGCCTCTTCATGTTCTCTTGGGAAGAGATGATTTTTCCTAGTATCAAGACTTCAGCTGTCATTTTACCACACAGTACGTGGCATGAACTGCACTGGCAAACTGCTTGAATATGGAATGTTTTATCAAAATGGCAGTCTTAGGAAATATGTACACTGCAATAAAATAGCAGGGACTGGCCAAGGTCAGCTGACGTGGGATCATGAGGTTTGGGTTGTGAAGCTGTACAATTGCAGTGAAGAGGTTTGGGCTCAGGCTAGAGCCTGGGCTCTGAGACCCTGTAGAGAGGGAGGATCTCAGAACCTGGGCTCCAGTCTGATACCAAACTTCTACACTACAATTTTATAGGCTGCCCACCCAGGCCAACCATGGGTGTTTCGTTGTAATGTTGACATATCCTTAGGGTCCAAACATGGAAACACTCACTGCCAAGCCCAAGACTTGCTACTCCATATTAAGTATATCATGGCAGTAAGGAAGTCTGCCTGGTGATATGCACTTGCAGGGGCAGGCCCATATTTAGAATACAACATTGTCCTTTTTTTCCAGTCAGATAATTATACCTTCTATTCAAAGACAAACAATAATAATTGGATACTAGTTGGATTTTCTACCCTTTATCATACTATTTAAGTAATAAGTGTAAAAAAATGTAGAGACAATTATGCTACTAACAAAATCAGTCTAACTGTTTCTTTTCCTTGACGTACAATTTCATTCTGTTTTCTCGATGTTGAAGTATTTTAAGTGATTTTTGCACCAATTCAGTTTATCAACCTTATGTCTTTATTAACACGATAATAAAACAAGATTTTTTTTAAACGTTCTTTAAATTGGAATATTAGCAATTACTTCGCTTTCATGCTCCTTGCAAGCTCATTTTTAAAAGAAAAATACCCTAGGAGTGATTTTATTTAAAGAAAAACCAACCAAAATGTAGATTCGTCACAATTTGTCCATTTTGATGTGGCATGCCTTCAGAATCCTTAGTACTGAGCACAACTGGTACATTTGTCTTTGGTGAATGCCTCTGAGTACCTCAACCCTCTCTTTCTACCTTATATCCCCCCCATGCTCAAAGGCACACTGAGCTCTTGGCAGCTCCACAGTTCCCCCTGCATAATCCCTTCTTTCTCCCTAACGTTACCAGAACTGCCCGTGGCCCACAAAACAGGTCCCTTCCTTAAGCCACCCACATCAGCTTATTCATAAATGATTGGGGAAAGGGGTAAATAGTGAGGTGGCAAAGTTTGCAGATGATGCTAAATTACTCAAGGGAGTTAAATCAGAAACTGGCTGTGAAGAGTTACAAAGGGATCTCACAAAACTGGGTGACTGGGCAACAAAATGGCAAATGAAATTCAGTGTTGATGAATGTAAAGTAATGCACATTGGAAAATATAATTCCCACTATATATAAAATATATATAATGTATGAATATAAAAATAATATGGGGTCTAAATTAGCTGTCACCACTCAAGAAAGAGATCGGGACGTTATTATGGCTAATTCTCTGAAAACATATGCTCAATGTACAGCAACAGTCAAAGAAGCTAACGATGTTAGGAACTATTATGAAAGGTATGACCATAGTGCCTGGAGGGGCCACACTGAGAATGCTTATTCAGGGAAAGCTGCAAGGAATAGGGCAGATAATCTTCAAAACTGGTTGTTTATTCTATAATTCAGTTCACCAAGTCAATAACAAAACAGCTTCTGTAATATCACACTGGTTATCAAGAAGCCAAAATGCAGTCCCTTTTAGGCAATCCAGCTTTTGGCTCCTTTCCAGAAGCCAAGTCTAACATATTGAGGGGTTATTGAAAAACTTATTCACCCTAATTAAAGTTCTGCCAATCTCAAGGGACCAAACACATTGCCCACCAGATCAATTAATATTCTTCAAGTGCTTGCTCATGTCCATTCCCAATTTAGGTGTGCGTGCTTGCTACCTGCACCGGTGCTGGAAAACTTTTCCCTTATTGATACCTGTACAAGCCAGCTCTAGCGCCCACTGCAGCAGCGTGCAAATGCACCCACAAATGTACCCCTCCCTCTCAGTTCCTTCTTGCAGCCAGTGATGGTGCTGCAACGTTCTTGCCTTCCCAGGTTCTTCTCATCTCCCAAGTGGTTTATTCATCATATATTTTACATATATTTTAGTGTATATAGTTACTTGTTCGGTTACAGTTTGTTCTAGCTTATTAGTAGTTAGTATCCCAGGGTTGGATCATGCCCTGTTCCCTGGGGTTTATCCCTGTGCTTCGTGTAAGAAGCCTATGCTGAGGAGCGACCCTCATCAAAGTTGTCCAAAGTGTCTGGGGGAAGCTCACGTCAATGAGAGGTGTAAGATCTGTAAAAGGTTCTGCCCGCTGACTAAGAAAGACCAGAATATCCATCACAGGGCCATTCTGATGGAGTTGGCTCTTAGACTGGTTTCGGAGTGCTGGACTTGGCACCAACCATGATGGCCTCAGCGCACAGTGCCCTTCTGGTGCCCGCTTCATCCTCCTGGCACCGATCTACTTCCCAGGTTCCAAAGAAGAGGTCCAAGAAGATCCGCACGGAACGGAGATGCTCTCCTGTGGAGAAGGGTAAGCAAGACCTGGCGAGACTTGCGTCAGGCCACCAGTCCTCCCCACCTCAGAAGGGTCCCTTGCCTCAGCAAGCGTCCACCTGGCATTGGACCCTCAACTGACTCCAGGTAGTGGTAGAGGCCCTCATCGCTTAGTGGTGCTGTCAATTCCAGAGGCCTTCCAAGCTCTGAAGGCCCTCCTGGTGCTGCTGGTACCACAAACACCGAGGGACAGCAAGCAGAGCACAGCACCAAGATCCAGCACCGACACCTCAGGGTACTTCATCGAGGGACAGATAGGCTCATCAGTCCCCATAATCAAGAAACATAGCCCATTCTGCCTCTTTGCTACAGGCTAGCACCAACACATAACAGCAGTGTCTGGTGTTGGCCAACGGTTAACAGTTCAAGTTAAACTATGTGCAACCATTGCTCTCTGCATGCTAACTGGTATTTCTTCCTCCCTCATGTCCCCTCCCACTTCCCTTGCTCTACCCATACCAGTGCTTTTTAAAAATGTAATGTTTCGTGTTATAATATGACAACCAGTCATGGTTTGGATCAAAACAAGCTTACCTAAAGCTTCAGTAAGGTTTTTCACTTTACCAGCATAGGTGATCCATTTAAAGCACAAACATTCTCAGGCCAATAAAGCAGAACAGCTGAACAATTGTATCATTCTTTTCTATTACATTGGGGGGTTGGATTTTTATACCACTTTAGGGGATTTCTTTGTATATGTGTGTGTCCGTCGGTCTGTCTGTCCATTGGGATGATAGTCTGCATTTGTCAGATGGAGGCACTGACGTGTGGCTGTGCCATGTGAAGGAACGAATGGGGCCGGAGTTGTGATACCTGGCAGTCTGGTTGAGTGGGATGCAATGAAGCTAGTCACTGGTGCCCTCTGTGGCTTGTTTCTAGTGTGGTTAGAAATATGAAATGAATGGTACCCAGTCGTCAAAGACCTGAGGTTTTGCTTGTGGGCCTTGGGCTTGTGGAATATGATGATGATCTTGGGGTCATCCTCTGACCCCTCTCCCAGCCTGAGCCCTGGGTGGTAGGCAGAGGAGAGCCTACCCCACATTATGGGTTGTCAGATATGAGCCCTGGACAGCTGGGCTGGAACCATCTAAATACCTCGTATAGGAGAGTATGAGTGATGGATAGGTAGTTTTCCTCTCCTGTGTTTTTGGTAAACTGTCTGTCTTCATTTCCCCGCTGTTTGCATCAAAGATCTGGGGCAGAGAACAAAATTCTTTTTAGCTAGCTTTCACTGTGAAACTTTTTGCCCATTAGGCATCATGATTAGTTTTACTTTCTTGGTAACAGAGAGTGAAAGAGACCTTTCCAGGGAATTAAATTGCTGCTGAGGCATACCTAATTTATACCTAATAACACTGAAGAGGTGTTAAACTGACCTTTTGATGCCTCCATCATCTGCAGATTATTCTCTTGCATCTTATTAGCACTTTATGACAGACATTTGACAAGGTATTTGAATGCCTGAAAGAATAAAGAATGTTGTTTTTTTTAGTTGCATTACATGTTTTATTCAGTCATCAACAATTGCGTTAACAATTGATCGTAACATTGATGGAAATATCAAATAATTTGGGACATGGAGAAATGATTTAATTCGATGTGTTATTGTTTTATCCATAATTATCTTAAGTTAGCTTTACATGTATTCAAGTCTATGTATCATTAGAAATTTTAAAGTTACAAAATACTGTGTTGTCAGCAGAAAAGCAAGGGATTCCTTGGGTACAGTCTGTCAGGTACTGCAACATATATGAACATTTTTTGCCAAGCTCTTAGTTAGAGCTCTTATGTGTTTGTTGAGAAATTTGCCTATAGTCCACATTCCCACAGTGTGTATGAGTTCATTCATTTTTTTCAGTTATGTCTCTTTTTAGAACTTAATATTTCCTCCCAAAGCAGTGCACTAGTAGAATACATCTTTTGACTTACTGATTCTAATGGTGCAATAACTAGCTGAATTGTACTTTAATAATTCAGCCTGTGGAATGGTAGTGATTTCTAACATGTCTGATAGACCGCAATTCCAGCAACTCTTATCTTCTTGAGATACAGCTACCTGAATAGATAGTAGACTTTTGCATTTTGATATAGATCACATTGTATTCAACTTTTTCTGTATTTTACTCTCTTGCAATGAAATATAAGACATCTGAACTAAATTCTGCTACTTGTAGCAATTTTGTGGTGATAAATTTTACTAACGAGTAATAAAATATTAATCAAATAGCAGAGACAGAAGGGTTCGGTAGTGGGATTTTTGTGTTGTGTGCCAGAGCACCACCTTATAATTTTCTTTTTTAAAACTTTTTTATAACTCTGTCTTTATATAAAATGTTGGGTACAGCGTAATCACAAACTCAACAAATTGCTGCGATGTTCTGTCTAAAGTGAAGGCTTGGTCTATGCTACAGAGTTAGGTTGACATAAGCCAGCTTACATCCACTTAATTATGTCAGTGTCTACACTACTGTGCTGCTTCCACTGAAGTAACTGGCCCACTACACTTCATAACTCCACATCCATGAGGGAGCTCCCCCCTCTAGCTGATAGCTGTGAACCCCACATCGGACTGTCAGTCCTGGGGCGGAGGGGAGGAGTGGGAGTGGGTTGTGGGGAGGAGGCTCCAGCTGTGAGTCTCCCCTGGACTGACAGCCAGAGCTCAAACCAAAATGTGAAATAATAGCAGCTGTGAAACTGACAAGAATGTCAATGTCACTGCTGGTAGGCTGTCAGCTGTGGAATGGAGCCCTGTGCCAGCTAACAGCGGAGAAGGCCGGTTGTGAGCCACCTGCCTACAGATGAGGCTGTCTGCCTCAGGGCTGCCGTGCCGGGTTCCAGGTGTCAGTGTCCAACAATGCTCCTGGTGAGGATGCACACCACTGACAGAAGGAGCAAGTGTGGATGTGAACCACCACTTTAATTTCTGTGGTGGCTGTATGTCGACTTAATTTTAAAATGTAGACAAGCCCCAAGTCAAACCAAAGAACAAAATAAGAACCAACAAGAGATCATTCAAGGTGCCAACTATTTTCATCTTTTCCTCTCTCTCTCTCTCTCTCTCTCTCTCTCTCTCTCTCTCTCTCTCTCTGTCTCTGTCTCTGTCTCTGTCTCTGTCTCTGTCTCTGTCTCTGTCTCTGTCTGTGTGTGTGTGTGATATACAGTAGGAATCTCCTGGGCTACCTCCACTCTCAGCCTTACACTTTGTACTTCATAAGAGCATAACTTAAGAACAGCCATACTGGGGCAGACCAATGTATCCTGTCTTCCAAGAGTGGCCGATGCCAAACGCTTCAGAGGGAATGAACAGAACAGGTAATCATCAAGTGATCCATTCCCTGACACCCATTTCCAGCTTCTGCCAAACAGAGGCTAGGGACACTTGAGAGCATGGTTTTGCATCCCTGCCCATCCTGGCTAATAGCCATTGATCGACCTATCCTCCGTGAACTTATCTAGTTCTTTTTTGAACCCTGGTATAGTCTTGGCCTTCACAACATTCTCTGGCAAAGAGTTCCACAGGTGGACTGTGCATTGTGTGAAGAAACACTTCCTTTTGTTCATTTTAAATCTGCTGCCTATCAATTTCATTTGGTCCCTTGTTCTTGTGTTATGAGAAGGAGTAAATAACACTTACTTACTTTCTCCATACCAGTCATGATTTTATAGATCTCTATCATATTTTCCCTTAGTCATCTCTTTTCCAAGCTAAAAAATCCTAGTCTTATTGATCTATCCTCATATGGAAGCTTTTCCATACCCCTAATCATTTTTCTTGCCCTTTTCTGCACCTTTTCCAATTCCAGTCTTTTTTGAGATGAGGCGACCGGATCTGAACGCAATATTCAAGATGCGGGCGAACCATGGATTTATAAAGAGGCAATATGGTATTTTCTGTCTTATCTATCTCTTTCCTAATGATTCCCAACATTCTGTTAGTTTTTTTGACTGCTGCTTAACTTTGAGTGGATTGTACAGTATACCTGTGCCCCAGCACAGTTGTTTACAAGTGAAAGTAATATTGGCAGTCGTACACTAGTGCTTTTTGAGAGATGGGGTGAGAGGCCAGTGGCTGGCCATCAGTCTCTGAGGCAGTAGAAGCCTAAGAGTTGGTGAAGTGACTCAAGTTTGTAGCTGGAGTAGCAGCCACAGAGTGGCTCCACAGCTACTTTGCGACTTGGACGAAAAGACATATAGAAATACTTTTTGGAGAAAAATGTTCAAAAATCTAAATATGACCAAGGTACGATGCAGAGGTATATCTGAGCACAGGCCTTATACAGTTTATCCTAGAATAATGCATGTTAAGGAAAACTGCTTATTTATTATTCTTAGGCTAACCTAAATACAGAACAAGCTTACTGAGCAGTGCATGGTATCTAAAATAAAGGACAGATATTTGTATTTAAATACAGGATCTATTTTAGGATTTTGCCAACTGCCTTAATACAAACAATTACTCTGAAATCCAGCAAGCTTAGCTTTGTTTTATAGAATATGAATTTGTTGAAAAATTGTTGGAAAGCCAACCTACAGTATCACCTTAAAGTGATCCCAGTTTCCTAATATCATAGGCTTGGCTAACAGCTCTATAAAAGTCTGTAAGCATTTTCATCATAAAACCCTATTTCCAAGCTTTTATAACTCTGTCAGAAAATTTCTCTCGGGGGTAAAATTTAGAATATCAGGTCACAGCCCATGGTTGCACGTTAGTTAAAAATTTGAAGAGAAAACAAGGTTTTGTATTTTCCTCCTATGCTTTCAAAAAGAGTAAAAATACAGATGTCAAACTTTATAGAATTATAGAAGATAAGGGTTGGAAGGGTCCTCAGGAGGTCATCTAGTCCAACCCCCTGCTCAAAGCAGGACTAACCTCAACTAAATCATCCCAGCCAGGGCTTTGTCAAGATGGGACTTCTTTCTTTTAATTTTTTTTTTAACTCCCAGAAATCATCAGAAAGGAACCTCTGGAACCCTTACCCTCAATCAGGAAGCTAGGACAAGGGCATTAAAAGAGAAACATGATCTGATTAAGTGTTAAATAGGAATTTGTAAAAGACAACCCAACTATTTAAATGTTTTTGAAACTGGCAAAGCAGCAGCCCTTCCCTGCAGCACTCAGGAGCTCCGGGGAGAGTCTTCAGCCCCCACCCCCTCTCCTGGTTCCGCTGCGGGACTCCAGGGTTGGACTTCAGCCCCCCACCCCTAGTTCAACCAGATGATCCAGCAGCAGGCTTTCTCCCCGCCCCCCATTCCCTTCACCTTCAGCCTTGGGCTCTCGGTTTCAGCCCAGAGTGCGGGACTTCAGCAGGGCCAGCCTTATTTGGCACTGTAGACAACAGGTAAGGAGTGGAGCACAAGGCCACAGAAGGGAGCTCAGGGCAGTGGGGAGCCTGGGGGAGGGGGTCTGGAGGAGGCAACAGGGGCCAGGGGCACCAAAATACAACTGTACATTATTTGTATTATTGAGTCTGCAAAAAAACCCAATCAAACCCTGTATAAATAAATTAGTCATTTGGGCATGTTCATGTGCATATTAATTTGGTTTTCATAAAGTAAATTAAGTATTTTATGAAAAATTGTCAGAGAAGCCACTAGCGTGAGTTGGTGGCTGCACTCCAAGGGCAGCAAAACGTTGTTGTAAGGACCCCTGCGTGTTGCCAACTCTTGTGATATTTGGTGTTTCACTTCAAGTTTCAGCTCCTGTATACATGGGATTAGATGAGAATCTTTTTGGGTTTTGTTGGTTTGTATTTAAGTAAGTTTCTAGCCCTCATGGTTGTGGAGAAAAGCTTGAAAAAACAGAAGGCAATCATAAAGGCCCAGAATTTATTTAAAATCTCATGATTTTAAAACAATGTAATGTGTTTTGGGGCCTCACTCCAGTGGTATAACATGGGTATCTGGCACCAGTCTCTGCCTCTGGGGAGCGCTGGGGGCTGGCATAAGCAGAAATAGCACCATGTGGTTCCCCACTTCTCATAGTTTCTCATTCTCCAACCTATGATGATAAAGATATCCATGAGCAACTTTTTATCATAAAACTTGGACACTATTAATACACTGGATATTTAATACACTTTTTAATCTGACTTTCTTCGGCGAGTGTATGATTGACTTAGAAAAACACAGCATCAGATCACTACAAATTCTGTCCAAGTTGTTCGTAAGGTAATCAGAGAATCAGTGTACTGCATACATTGCCATGAATAAAACTATTATACAGAAATATATTGAAATATGGGTTTTAATAGAGCTTTTTATATGTGAAGTAAAAAGTTGTTTAAAATTAAGTGTGGTTCATAAAGCCAATTAATTATTCACACTTTATTGATTTTTAGAATTTCTGAGCTTACTGAAAAGAGAGAAATAATTGAGATTATAAATAACACTTATATTTATAAATAATTGTAGCCTTTCAAGGAAAAGAGTATGTTCTCCTTTAATGAGATTCTGGTCACCCTTATTTATTTTGCTCTAGTTTCATCTCCCGTGTACCAAGATAGAAGGTGTCTGACTCTCATCTATACATTAAATTATGTGACGTCCAAACAAGCCAAAACTCAACATCCAAAAGTTGATAATGTCTTGGAAGGCTGATCAGTTGAAATAAAGCATTCACTATCCTTCTGTCTAAATTAATTGGCGACAATCAGAAAAGTGCTTTTTGTAACCTGACTTTAAACGCCCTGTCATTCGCAGAATTTTTAAGTAGACCCAAGTAATAAAAAGGCTGAGTCCATGCATGGTTATTTGGATAATTGTTCTATGATGATAGAATCTGTCACTCTTTTTTTCTCTCTCTAGAAGATGTGTTGTCATTAGGGGTAATGCATTTACTAAGAGAATTATTTGCAGTTTGAATTGTTTTAATGCCAGAAATACTGCTTTCCAATTTAATTGTGAATCCCAAACTATATCTAACTAAATAATCTGCAGTGAATAACCTCTATGAATTGTCTGTGGCCTTTTTATGAAATGTCTGCATGAAGATTATGATTTCCTCACATTTTTTCTTCACAATTACTTGTTGGATTTTTTTTGGGGGGGCGGAGTGTTGCTCTCTGAATTAGATGCTTTATGCTCTTAAGGCATTATATGACTTATGCTCTTTCCTTCTACACTTGTGCAAACCCCTATGGAGATAAAGGGGACTGAGTGAAGGGAACAGAAAGCACAAAGACATTTTAAAACCTGGGTGACTAAGCAAGTCGAGGCACACTGAATGAATAGAGGAAGAGAAGGATGACATTACTAAAAAAAATAAAATAAAATAAAAACCCACCCCACACAGAGATGAAATTGTGTCCCAAACCGCCGATCACTGTTTGTAAGTTTTATTCTTTTACCCATCCTTCATCTATATTTTTGGCTTTTAAGCCTAGATTTTGCATTCTGATACACGTGGAATCAATGGAACTATGTCAGGGTGCAAGGACTTTCCCATATGGGTCAAATTACAAATTTTTAAGTTCTTTGGGGTGGGGACCTTTATTAGTTTATGTGTAAACCACCTAACACAGTTTGGACATAATATATGATGAATAACTACATAAGCACATAAGAGCTGCCATACTATGTCAGACCGTGGTTCATCTTCTCCAGTATCCTGTCCCTGACAGAAGCCCCTATCAGAACTTCAAGGAGAACGGGACAATTATTTAGTGATCCACTTCATCTTCCACTCCCAGCTTCTCATAGGCAAAAATTTAGGCTTGCATCCCTGATCATCTTGGCTACCAGCCATTGATGGGACTTAGCTGCCATGAACGTATTCAGTTCTTTTTTTAGCCCAGTTATGCTTTTGCCCCTCACAACATCCCTAGCAATGAGTTCCACAGGTTGTGTGGAAAAAGTGCTTACTCTTGTTTATATTAAACCTGCTGCCTGTTAATTTCATCACATGACCCCTGGTTTTTGTATTGTGTGAAAGTGTAAATAACACTTCTCTATTCACTAGATCCACACCATTTATGATCTTATAGACCTCTGTCATATCTCGCGCTTCATCTCTTTTCTAAGATCCCTAATCTTAGAATCCTAATCTTTTTAGTCTGTCTTCATATGGAAGCCATTATATACCCTTAATCAACTTTATTGCCCTTCTCTGAACCTTTTCCAGTTCCATTATATCATTTCTGAGATGGGGTGACCACAACTGGATACAATATTCAAGGTACGGGGGACATCATGGATTCGTATAGTGGCATCATGATATTTTCTGTCTTATTTTTTATCCCTTTACTAATAGTTCCTCACATATGGTTTGCCTTTTTGACAGCAGAGGTTTTCAGAGAATTATCTACGGTGACGGCAAGTTACCTGTATTTATGTAATTGTACAGTCAAATTGATTTATGCCTCGGTAAACAGGAGTAATGCAGTGGTGAATCAGGCCGCCTGTGAGCCCGCTGTACCAAATATGATTCATTCCTATGCAGTAGACCATTTCTGGTGTGAACACTTTCACTTTCTGTGAGCGTTCATGCAAGTAACACACGCATTGATGAATATTTGTGAAAAATTAAACATATATTTGAGTATGACTGAAGCAAATTCATTTTACATTCAGCCAAAATACTCCTGGATATATTTGTCAGAATTCAACTACCCTCTACCCCAAACGAAGTTTAATAAGAAACAAAATTTACCTTTGGTTTTAATATTTTTACTCAAAGTTGGATGTTTACCTCCTTTTATCAGATAATGTATCATCAACATTTTTATGTTTTATTGCCACCAAACAGTCGGTAACAGACATGCTAGAAAGTGCCATGGGCTTAATTGTAACAAATGTCATTTTAGTAACCTTAATTGTGCCAGGAGGCTGTAGTAGTTCAATTGGTTTCTCATTATTCCCCTTTCTAACTTCCCCATTCCTCAATTAACTCATAATTATTCAGGGAGGATGTTACTTTTATTGCAATGCAGATATTGCTTTTCATAATGTGGTACTGTATTCTGGAATAGTTTTATGTTAAATATCTGACAACATCTTCCTTCAGCCATGCTGCAGTAAACGTTCTGTCATTATTTCCAGGATAAACCCTGGTGTGGAAAATTGTATAGCTTTGTGGTTTCCTCAGAGACTGGTTTGATCCGTTTAACCCAGGTCTTCATTCCCTTTATTTTGGTTATTGTTTGAAGTTTTAAGATATGCAAAAATTATAAAACTCATCTCCCACCAACTTGACAGGAGCCGGATTTTCACCCCTGGGTTTACTGATACATGTCAAGAGGAGATTTTACTATATAATAAATGAATAAAAACACCATAAAGTTGAAAGGTTTCTGGTGGAGTCTGAATAATTTAAAAGTTGTGTCAATGAAGACCTCTTGGCACTTCAGTTTCCCCTTCTGTGTAATGGGAGTGATACCCAGTGTTGTTAACAACAACAAAACTCCACAACTTTGATATGCTTGAATGGAAGGTATTATATACATGCAGTGTATTTTTATTTACTTAGGATTATACACTGAAAACTTCATTTTATGACTCATGTATACCTGTTTCAACTCGGTTGAATTGGGATGTGAGAGACACAGGTTCAAGTTTCTGTTCTGCCAGATTCAGCATATTCTGGAATGAACTCTGATCTAAATCTCTCTCTCTCTCATCATCTCCCTCCTCTTCCCCCTCTCCGCCCCCCCCGCCCCCCCCCAAAAAAAGTCTTGGATTGAAAAGCTCCAGTTGTGATCCAGAAACCAGACATTTTGACATAATTCCAATGCTCTAAAAGTTTTGGTTTTGTTCCAATGTGGAACTAAACCAAATTTTGAAATCTTGAAAGTTGTCTTGAAACTGAATTGTTGTCTTCCAGACAGCTCTAGTCCTTAAATAATTGCTGCAGTAGCTCTCTTTTGCAGCTCCATGGCAGCCATCCCAAGATCTCTGGGCTTTGTCTGACCCCTGAAGCATCTGACCCATGAAGCTAAATGCCAGTTACAACAGCCAAATAAATCCTACTTCCAAAAAGGTGGTTGGGATAGCAGAAAACGGCAATTTGTTAATAAATGAGCCGGCTCAGGAGAAAGGAGTGAAGTTGATAACAGGATCAAAGGCTAAAACAATCCAACTGAGACACGATCACAAGAAGATTAGTCAGTTTTGAACTGGTCAATACTTCAGGTCAGGGGATGGGACACGAAACATAATTTCAGATACAAAGGCAGTAGGCCTAAATTATGTACTTGCTTTACATACAACGTGTTCCAGTTTAATTACACAGATCCTGGTGTGGTTACAGTTGTTATTTTACAACTGGTTGCACCTTGGGAGACCTAGACCAATATAAACCAAGTTTAAGTAGACTTAAGTGTGTCTAAACACAAAGTTGCACTGATTAACTAAATTGATTAAAAATTACACTGGTGTAACTCTGTGGATGGACCAGATCTAAATTTACATCTTTCTCACTCCCTCCCTCCTTCTCTCTCAGCTGGCTTGTAGTTTGTCTAAGATGATTTTATATATGTATGAGGTCTATGAATACTCACATTTGATACACTTTCACATTTTATGTCTCTTATTTTAAATTTGCTACCTTAAGATTACTTTTTGCATTGTTTCCTATTTTTAGCTTAAAACGTAACTTTTTCATTTCCTGCCAGTCATTTGTGTGTTTGTGTACAAAAACATCTGTCTATAAACAAAAGCAGGCTCATTTGCAGTTTTACATAAAAGCAGAGAGCTGTTGTCTGAGAGACAGGCTGTAGCAAACAATATGGTTAAGGTTGCAACTTGACTTCAATCATAGCCACTACTTTCATTTGCTTCTAAGTTTTTTTTGTTTTGTTTTGTTTTTTAAGTTTCCATGTTTTTTTCTCAGTCCAAAGGTTGGTTTATTTCTGAAAACTTTGAGATAAATCCATTCTATTATTCGTAATCAGGAGAAGCTTGAATGTCGTGCAGGAGAAAAGGTAGAGTCAATGAGGAGAATGAGGAATTAGGGGGATATGGGTTGCAGTCCTGGTCCATTAAAACCAATGGAAAAACTCCGGTTGACTTTAAAGGGGCTAGAAAGTCGCTCAGAGTATGTCATAAAGAATGCTCTTTGGTACGTGCTTTCGATCAGCTGAAATGGGACAGGAATGAGCATGAGAAAAGGCAGAGAGCAGTGGTTTGCATTAATGTCATTTAGAGATTACAGAGCATTGATTTAACGCGTCTGAAGTGATGATGGAGAGGCAGGGATACTGGTTTTGTTCTTGCTTTTTAAAAAAGTCACCCAAAAAATCCTTTCACATTCTGAAGGTAAGAGCCAAAGCCACAAAAGCAAGGAAATATTCAAGTTCTTAACTTGTCCTCCTTTTGTCCTTTCATTAGCTTCCCATCACCTACCACCACAAAGAGTAAGCTGCTATGCTACTTTGCCACTTCACCCCAACACACGTAGACTGTTTTTGTCCATCACCCTTCCCTCTGACCAAGCCACCTGATGAATTTCTCCTTTGTGTCTTCTCTTCAGTCACTTCTTCTGGCCTACTTCTATGATTTTCTTCCCTTATCTGCTCTGCAGTGCCACCTCCCTCTTCTTCTAGTCCCTCCTCAAACATGCTTCTTTGAGAACAGTTTTACCCTGTATTATGGAACTACAGAAATGTATCCCCATTTCACTGATGAGTCACAATGCCTTCTCCTTCCCTTGTCTGTGTTGTTCCCATCTTTGTCTGCGCATCATCACATGCCCAGGAAGGACCTGGCCGTATTTTTCTGTATAAAACACTGTTACCAGATTTGCCCGTCACTTTGATGTATGCTTATTTATTAGGGTTACTTTCCTGGAAAAGGGGGTGTGATTATATTAATGTGCTACTTGTGTTACTTGTGTGTTCATACGGTTACGAGTCCCCTCCCAGTAGAGCTATCCTGGAGGACCTAAGGTTTTCAGATTCCAATAAACCCCCCACAGATACACACAACCATTCCAGATTAACTGAGTGCGTCTGAGCAGACCGGGCTGTCGGCACTCTCAGCTGACCCCTTATACGTCCCTGAACTCAGCAGGCTGGGTGAAACAGCACTGTCAGTTGTCATCCTCATGTGCTCATTGCACCACACCAGAATGGAGCGCACTTATGAGCAGGCTTGGTCCGAACAGCACTTTTAGCTGTCACCCTTATGTGCCCCTGGACTCCATAGGCTAGGCAGAGCAGCACTTTTCAGTTATCCCCTTTATATGCCTCTTTGCAACACAAGCATTCTAGCAGTAACCCCCTTGATAAGCAAACCTCATAGGATTTTGGGCACTCCAAGGATCTTTGGCTTAGGTAAAAGAAGCGTTGCTGCAGAGCAAGGTAGGGAAGCCAAGAACACAAAGGAGTAAATGCATTTAGAGAGAGAGAAACTGGCAACCAGCTTGATTACAATAGTTAGTTTATTGTCAGGTGTATAAAAATTATGATACTAATAGAGATGCCATACAAGGAGAGAAAAACAATCTAACACTTACAATACAACAGAATAACAGTAGGGGTATTGGAGAAGGCTAGCCCAGGTTTGATTACAAAAGTAGAGAGTTATACCTGGATTAAAGAGAGAGAGAGAGATGGGGTGGGGTGGGGAATCTCACCACTCCTTGCAGCTCAGAAGTTCCCAGGAGACAGGCTGTTCAGCTTAGGGTCAGGAACACTAGAGAGAGAGGCAAAACCCACAACAGGATGAGTCAGGAAATGGGGAAGCAGGCAGCATTTGGGTCCAGGTATCAGAGGAGAGCAGCAAGAGAGCTTTGAACTTGGGTAGGGGTATTTTGTAGAACCAGGTTTGTTTGTGGGTAAACAACGTCTCAATGAAGTATCCCAGGATGGTTTTCTCTATGCTAGACAATAGGAGCTGGTCACTCCCAGCTATGGTCAATGTTCTTTGGGGGAGCTCACAATGCAACCAGGCAGATTCAGTGTTTTGCATAATTGATAACTGGGGAGCTGGATGGGTGTAGATGTGAGTTTATTTACATCAAGAGCAGAGATCTGCCATAATGCAGTACGTCCCTGCCTTGCCAATCCCAAAGTTCAGTGCTTTGGAGCTTGGTTCTCCATTCTTCATGCTAATTCTTGTTCCATCTTCAATGTAGATGAGGCTCCAGTTCTCCATTCAATGTGCTAATTGAGATGCCTCTTTTTACATCTTCTATGTAGATGAGGCATGGGGAGTTGTCTCAGTCCTATCACCCTTGTTTGGAGGGTTTTAGGTGTGTCTCCCACAGCCTTTTCATTGCTTTTGTTTCTGGTTCAAGCAGAGGCTGGGGTGGATTCAGGTGAGCCAGAGAGAGAGTAGGGCTTTTTCACCCTGGTTCCCCAAGAACACAGAGCTGCCAGGTAACAACACCTAATGCATTTTGAGATCTCTACAAATTAGAAATAATAGCCAGTTCAGAGTGAAGAGCAAAGCTTAAACTCCTAGGTATCACAAGTATTTTTTGTCACTAGAGAGTAGAATTTTGGGCCTTTGTTGTTTTTGTAACATTATCATTAGAGACAAGCCTGATAAAGAATCCAGATCCAAATACTCCGTATTCAGATCACGCCAGTGGTCTTGTTTCTGTAATGGACTGAACTAAATTCCAAGGTACAAACTCAACTTCACTGCACCCTTCCCCGGAAGACTGTATTAATCACAATCAAGATCTGAATTCTGGAGCTTGGATACATATAACTGCTGATGATGTAAATCGCTCTGATAATGTCCAGACCATTGATTTATGTAGCAAAGATGTTTTAACATTTCTTTGCAACTTCAGACACAACTATGCAAAAGCTTTTCCTTTAACTTGTTTTCCTTTCAATTTTTTTCTGGTTTGACATCTATTGGGAACTAAAGTGTGAATTGTAACTTATGATAAAAACAGTTTTATCAAAAAGTCAGTGTCAACACATGTTGCACCTTCCAAACAGAAACACTTTTTTCTTCCTAGTAGGATTACTGATTAACGTTAAATAGTTCTGACACCATAGGTGAATGCTTATTCGTCTAAGAATGAACAGTAGGACGTAATTTATGTGTATGAATGTGCTTTACAAACAGACTTGTTTGCAACGTTGATTATGCTGTCCTTTTGGGCCCTTGATCCTACAAATTACATTGAATTCAGTGAGGCTATGCATGAGCATGTGGGTTTATTTGCACATTGTAACCCATAGGATCAAGGCCTTTATCTTTTCCATCACCTAATTTATTTGGCAGTTTACTCATAAATATATATTTTGTAAACAATGTTTATTATCCTTACAACTCCAACACATAAGCAATAATACAGAATTTGCAACTTTCTGATTTAGAGTTAATATACAGTCAAGTATAATATGTATAAAAACATTAAAAGGAATTGGTTGCTTTTCAGTAGTCAATTTGTTCATTAGTCATTATTGTTATATACAAGAAACATCACAGAATAAAATATGAACCTTAAATTTTTAAGAAAATATTTGTCCGTAAAGTCCTGAAATTCTTCCAAAGCTTAATTAGGTGGAGCATAATTGAATGCATTATTGTGATATCTTGAGGCAACATAATTAAATTATAGGCATAATCCTTATATTAAAACTGGAAAGGAAAGGAAATGTAAGGAAAGGTAATCAGTCTTTATATATATCACAGTAGATTAATTGAATTACCGTAGGATCTAAATGTATATTACATGTGTCTCCAGTTTTATTTTCAGTGTACCCTAAATTCATCCCATTTGAAAAATCCATTACATTAATTGATCCCAAAATGCATATTGACAAAGGTAGCTAATCAAGACATACATGTTTTTGCAAATCTTCTAGTGCATGTGTGCATGTTGGGGATACACATACATATATTTGTGTGGTTTTTCAGAAGTACTAGGGTCATACAAAATGTATACATATGAAAAAGGGAGAAGAGTTTAGTGTAAGATTAAAAAGAAATCCATTAAAGTAATTTTGTACTTTTATTCTGCTATTAATGATTAATAGGCCAATTGACTGTCTCTCTAGTTTTTAGGCATAATTGACTCCATAATAAGACTCCTTCCCTTGCACCTTCATACATGTTCTTTAATTTCTAAGTGAGAGTGTTACAGCAGGTTTCTGGTCTGTCTGTCATGTATAGGTATTTGTACTGTGCTCATCATAAAGCTATCAGAATGTCTTTAACAAGTAAGTAAATCCAAGTAGGTAATCTATATAGAAACTTATTTCCTTTTCTGCTGTGTCCATGCAACTGGAGGTTTATTTTCCTTAATTCTGAGAGAGATGTGACAAACATGGGGGTCTTTCATAGTGTTCAGGTGTTGATAAGGCTCTTAGTTCCTGTGAAAGAAATTTCCAGCTGCCAATATGTCATGTGTCCCTAACTTTAGTGTCTTATATTTTCTGTTGCTTGCTGCTGAAATATAGAAGGAGTAATTAAGTTTATTGTCTGTATTCTAATGTGGATTCTCCTTTACAGATTGCTATTGTGCAAAAAGAGAGAGGCCATTAGAAAGAGGCATTGTGACTGGTCTTTATTATTGCACATGCTTTGAAAAGTAATAAAACAAACCTACAGTATGTAGTCTGCTCAAAGGACGTATTCCTTTACCCAGCTTTAGTTGACAGTCTAATAGCATCAATTAAGCAATTTTCTGATGGAATATAATGCTTGTCTCAAAAGCAGAGACCAGGAGGCTAAAGAATAAATGTTTTATTCTTTGACACCATGAATATGTAGAGACCTACTTATCCTAATTAAACACTTTTTATTTTTAAAGCTTCTCAAAACAATACCTTCAACTATTTGAGAAGTTTCTTGTTTTAGAAAAGTAGTAAACTGCTACAGGACCTAGTTTATCTTTTTAAAAGCAGAGCAGAGCATATGACTGGATGAAACATTTTTCTCAAGCACCAGATAGGTACTTTGGGCCACTGTGCCATAAATAAATTGGTGATTGGTTGATAATTAGTTTAAAATATGTCTTGTCTGAACTAATAGTTAAGATACAGTTTAATGGTGAATATATAACATTAAGACACTGTGACTTTAAAAATTAATTCATTTGCACTTTTTGTTAATGAAATGAATTTTTAATGATTACTTGATTATCTTGTGGTATTTTAAAGAGAAGTGATTTTAGCCAAAAACATTTTTTCTGTTTCTTTAGTTCTGCATATGCTGATTTAGTTGCTTGATTTTGAGAACATCTGCATATTATTCTGTATGCTGAACAGTGGTGAGATCACACTGCTTTTCAAATAACTGATACAGCTTTCTTTTTCCAGTCGGCCTCAGATTTGTAGCTAATTGGGATGCCAAACTTACCAAGGTGCTAAAGTATAAGTGTGTAATTATGTCATTTTCTCTTGATCTTTCAGAGTCTTCCTGCGAGCAATTAATCAGTATGCAGATATGCTAAACAAAAAATTTCTTGACCAAGCCAACTTTGAGTTGCAGGTAAGAGATGATATAAACAGTATGTTTGGTACTAATGATAATGTTTTAATAAATTTCAGGTAAAAAACCAAGTTTCTATATATTTATCTGTTGTTATGCATCTCTTCCTTGGAGTGTAAACACTGAATTTATACGTGTTCTGTGACATGTTAAACTAGAGATACAGCCCAGATACCCCTGTACTTTGAGGACACAGGCATCCAGATCCAAATTTCATGTCCTGTCCCTTTCTCTCAGGAACCAGCCTGAACCAAAAGCCTGGATGTGATCTTTGAGAACAGAGCCAGATTAAGGCATTTCAGGGCTCTAGGAGTGGGAACAAGGGATATCCCTCTTCCCCTCAAAAGAAGGCAGGGGTAGCTGCAGGATTCCTCTCTCGCCCTTGGAAACTGAGGGGTGGCAGCTGGTACTTAACCCAGCAACTGAGGTATATCTGTTTGGGCAGCTGGGGGACAGAGGCATTGCACTCCCTCTCTTCCCACCATGCACAGAATTCTCTGCCGGTGTGGTGTTGGCAGTGTACCCCAGTACAGTCAGACTTGGAGTTTACACTCCGTTGAAGTGCATGGAATACTTTCCTATTTCAGAGCCATTGTTTGATGTTGTCTGCAGACTCAGGTAGACACGTCTGCGTCAGTTACACTCTGTACACAAATGTCAAGCTTTTCTTCCCAACCATGATGGCCAGAAACTTACTTTCAAAATAAATACTGCAATTTTGATCTAATCCCATGATTCCAGGAGCTGGGGAATTAGGAATACACCTATAGTACCTATACCATAACCACTAGCCCTGTTTGAGAATGTTTACATCCAGAAGCAAACTTTGCAACTCAGGCCCATCTTAAAGCTAAACTACAACAGGGTCCTTGCTATGAGATTACATTTAAAAATAATTCAGTTTTTGAGAAGATTATTAAAAAAATTGAATGAGTCAACCTCTCATATCAGTGTGAGGAACATGGGCAAGGGGCTCAAAAACTGAGGCTATAGTTGTATTCCTCAATTAAGGATGGAAGCGTTGTAGGCTATGGATTTTAGGCTATATCAGGGAACAAAGGGCCTTGCCCAATATTCCCCTCCGCCCCAATCCCAGTGCCAGCGGCAGTGTCCGTGGCAAGCATGGAGTGGGGTGGCTCCAGCCAGGATGCTGCGTGGCACTCAAAATTGGCAGGCATGCCACTTTTGGCACGTGTGTCACAGGTTGCTGACCCCTGGGCTATATCATGATTTAAAGCTCTCCTACGTGGTGTCCAGAAATATCATCTGAAGGCTGCAAACTTTCAGATTTAGGTGCCCTCAGGTGGTTTAGTTTAGACATTTCCAAAGTGTATTAAGCTAACGCGTACAAAGGAACTTGGAGTGCACAGTAAGAGTATCTACACAAGGAGCTAGTGCACGCTTTTCAACTGAATTTCCAGGTACACTTCAGTATATAATTACTGGTGTAGAACTCTGCCCTGATTTGGAGCCTGGCTACCTTAAAGACTGCTTCTCTGATTTTATTATGTCTTGACTGTTGAAATCCCCTAACATGGCCAGATTTAAATGTTTGAAGACACATTGCTGGGGTTTCTCAGTTCGGAACCATCATTTCCACTGTTGAATCAACAAAGCCTGAATAATGTGGTGGGCCACATTCTCTTTACAGCTACAATGCAAAAGGGCCATAACCTGGTCACCAGTGTGCAACCCTCTGTGTTGGAGGAGAACGTCTTGCTGGCACAGACATGCCACAGCTGGGTCCTGCACCTACAGGACTCTACCTTTCTTGGTGAGAGGAAGGCAGGTAGAGGGTATGACAGAGCAGAGTTGCCTATCCTCCACTATGCCTATTCTCCACTAGCACAGGACCTGTTAAAGACCCTGTGCCAGTGGCACCATTTAGAGCATCCTGGAAGATGATGTATGTCGTGTTGAATCTAGCCCAGAGAACTGGTGACCCATAATCATATTCCTTCCCTCCTCTCTCTTGGAGTGTTGCTCTGGTTTCGGAAACAGTTTAGTCTGGTTTCTCTTTTGCTAATTGACATTGAATGTGTCACCTAGAGATTTCTTTACAGTAGTAGATTTTTTAAAATCTATTAAATATTTTTGTAGAGAATGGAAAATATTATATTTCCAATAAGTAAGCGGTACGTTCTGTGTGCCGCTGCAGAAATAAACACCCTGATCTTGCACAACCTTTGCAGCACTGGGAGACCTGTTGGCAACTTCCCAAGAGCTTGATGGCTGTACCTAATTTGCATATAAATTTAGTTTTTAATCAGATAAATGCACGCACTTTTATTTATTTCTAGAGCCCTGTAAGTAGTCAGAGTGCTTCAGGAAATGCTGGGGGTCTGCAGTGGATAGTGTATCAATGGGAGTGAGCCCTGGCACTGCACACAATGGAATGTGTGATCGTTATTGCAGCTTTGTGATTTGTTGAGATTCATTATAGGAAGCTTCTGTTGATAGTTACTAGTGGAGTTCCTCAAGGATCAGTCTTGGGCTGATTATATTTAATAATTTCATTAATGACCTTGACACAAAAAATAGGAGTGTGCTAATGAAACTTACTGCTGACATGAAGTTTGGAGGCATCATCAAGACTCGGAAGGACTTCAATATTGTACAGGAAGAACTGTCGACTTGAGTACTGGAGTAGCAGAAATGGATGAAATTTAATAGTACAAAATGCAAGTTCATTCATTTATGAATTAACAACAAGAATTTCTGCTATGAGTTGGAGACTTATCAGTTAGACATCACAGAGGGGGAGAAAACCTGGATGTATTAGTTGATCCTGAGAGAACTATGAGCTACCAATGTGATGTAGCCATGAAAAAAGCAAATGTGATCCTCGGACGTATGAGACAGGATATTTCCAGTAGAAGTAGGGGAATTTTAACGCCATTTTACAAGGCACTGATAAGGCCTCGTGTAGAATAAAACAGGAGACTAAAACAGGAGACTAAAAGAGCTTGGCTTGTTTAGTCTAGCAAAATGAAGGCTGGGAGGAGATATGGTCAGTCTTTATAAATACATTGGGAGCAGAGGGGACACCAGAGAGAGAGAGAAGAACTATTTAAGATAAAGGAAAATGTTGGCACAAGAGCAAATGGGTATGAACTGACCATGAATAAATTTAGGCTGTAAATTAGAAGAAGCTTTCTAACCATTAGAGGAGTGAGGTTCTGGAATAGCCTCTCAATAGCAGTGGGAGCAAACAACCTAATTAGTTTTAAGATGGAGTTTGATACATTTATGAACAGGATGATGTGATGGGATTGCCTATGATAGCAGGAGACTGGACTGGATGACCGAGGACGTTTTTCTAAACTTATGTTCCAAGAAGTATTTCCAAAGATAATTGTACAATGGGCAGCCAGCCCTATCTGTCCTTCAGCAGGCTTTAATAGGCATTCAGTAGACTTAACTCTCTCTTATATACACACTCTGTCTCATATATGAGATCAGGGGATATATACACACACACATTCATGTCATTGTGTTTGAATCATCAAAATACCTATGATTTTGTGTATATTTTGTTTCATTAAAAATATACACAGTATGGAGTTGGACTAAGAACTCTTCAAGAAGAAGCTGTCTTCATTGTTTTTTCTATTATTATTTATGTACATAAATTATGTATTTTAAGATGTTTTATAGGTGTGCAGAAGAACATTTCAGAGATTTAATAGTATTTATTCATGTCATCTCTATGATTTTCAGCTTTGGAACAACTACTTCCATCTGGCTGTTGCTTTTCTTACACAAGAATCTTTACAACTGGAGAATTTTTCAAGTGCTAAAAGAACCAAAATACTTAACAAGTAAGTCGAATTCTTAATATAAAATTGTGGGCAAGAATTTGAGGGCCTATAAACATAATTTTTGTTTAATTCCTTAATAAATCCATACAAACTGAGATGCAATCACGATGTGATGAAATGTTGGTTTTAAAACTGTGAATCAAATATAGTACATGTTCCTACCCTTGAATCAAGATCTAAAAGGACTTATGCTGCAATCTGTTCATAGGGAAGACTTTCAGAAGTCTGAACATATTCTAAAAGTAGATTTTTTAAAAGCTTCTTTAGGTTTGTGCTTATTCTAATCTTGTTTCACTTGTATTCTTTATTGCCTAATTCCTAAAGGCCTTTTACGGTGAACCTTCATAACTACTGTCAGTGTCACTGAGATATCCCTGAAGAATGTTTTCTTGCATAGTTGCAGACTTGTATGGTTTCCTGGTTAAAAGGGATTACATTGCCTACCTCTGGACAGGGAGTTTGAACTGTCTGGATTAAGTTCTAAATTTCACAGCAAATAAACCTGTCAGAAGGAAAAGACATAAAGATTTGGGAACACAGAGGATTTGCACGCTGTATTTATTTTTGCCACTAATTCATTAAATTCCAGCATAATGTGCCCTTCACCGAGTGAATAAGCTAGAGACAATAAAAATCAACTGAGTGGTTTTAAACAATATGTGTGGACTCTTTCAAAGTCAAAATATTTTTAACAAATTAGTATGAAAAATCTTTATTTAAATTTTCAATCAAAACACTGCATTCAGCACGCTTGTGCATATGCAGTCTTTGGTATCACTGTTAATTTTGCCTGACAGAATAGAAGTGCATTATGTCAAGGTTGTGATGAGAAGCAGCATAGATCAGTGTAGTGCTACTCAACCTGTGGGGCATTTCTTTAATTGGTTTGTGAAAGGCCCCCTTGTGGGTTGGACTCTCTAGGTGATGAGAGGCAAAGTCCCAGCAAAAATCCCTGGGTTGATAGTACCCAGTGAAAGACCTGGGAGGGGGAAGGAAGGAGCAATTCATCCTATGCCTCTTCTGCCTTCTGCTACCTTTCCCCCTGTTCCACCCCAACCCAGCCAAACTAGAGTTCTCCCGATTCCTAATTCTCTATCCTCTGGTCCACACAGCACTCAGCCGAGGCAAGGAAGCCTTTGTTGCTAGGACATGTGGAGCCAGCTTCACAGCCTCTGAAAGCAATGCTGCCCAGAGTTCAATAACTTGCTGTTGAGGGAAGGAGAGAGAAATGCCTCCCTCGGCAGCCCTCCTCTCTACAGTCACACCCACCACTCAGCACAAGCCCCCACCCACAAAATGACCAAGAAATCATGTCCTGGCCTAAATCTCAGAGCCCTTTTAGGCTACAAGCCAGATGGCCATCAGAAGTGGTATGAGAGGCAACAGGTAAGGCTCATCATTAGGGTTAAATGTGCTCAAGTTTTTAAGACTGAATCCTTATTTTAACCAAAGGGAAGATCTGCTCCTCCTCCTTGGCAAGTGTAAGACTGTAAGGGATCTCAGTAGGTCATCTAGCCCAGTCCCCTGTACTCAAAGCAGTACTACATAATGACTAGACAATTCCTGATGGGTGTTTGTCTAAACTGTTTGTAAAAATCTCCAATGATGGAGATTCTACAATCTGCTTAGGCATTTTGTTCTAGAGCTCAACTAGCCTGGCAGTTAGGAAGTTTTTCCTAATGTCCAGCCTAAACTTCTCTTGCTGCAATTTAAGCCCATTGCTTCTTGTCCTATTCTCAGAGGTTAAGGAGAATAATTTTTCCCCCTCCTCCTTGAAACAACCTTTGACATACTTGAAAACTGTTATTATGTCCCCTATCACTCTTCTCCAGACTAAATAAACCCAGTTTTTTTCAGTCTGTCCTCATACATCATGTTTTCTTGACCTTTAATTATTTTTGTTGCCCTCCAATTTATCCACATCTTCTTCTGAAATGTGGTGCTCGGAATGGGGCACAATACTCCTTTTGAGGCCATATCAACACAGAGTAAAGCAAAAGAATTGCTTCTTGTGTCTTAGACTCATAGACTTTCAGGTCAGAAGGGACCATTCTGATCATCTAGTCTGACCTCGTGCACAATACAGGCTACAGAACCTCACCCCCTCCACTCCTGTAACAGACCCTTAACCTGTGACTGAATTACTGAAGTTCTCAAATAAAGGTTTAAAGACTTCAAAGTACAGAGAATCCACCAGCAAGTGACCCATGTCCCATGCTGAAGAGGAGGGTGAACTCCCCCAGGGCCTATGCCAATCTGCCCTGGGGGAAAGTTCCTTCCCGCCCCCAAATACGGTGATCAGCAAAACCCTGAGCATGTGGGCAACACTCACCAGCCAGACACCAGGAAAGAATTCTCTTTAGTAACTCAGAACCCACCCCATCTAACTTCCATGGGCATGTTTACCACTACTAGTCAAAGATCAGTTAATTGCCAAATTAGACCGTCCCATCATACCATCCCCTCCACAAATTTATCAAGCTCAGTCTTGAAGCCAGCTAGGTTTTTGCCCCCACTGCTCCCCTTTGAAGGCTGTTCCACAACTTCACTCCTCTGATGATTAGATACCTTCATTTAATTTCAAATCTAAACTTCCTGATGGCCGGGTTTTATCCATTAGTTCTTGTGTCCATCTTGGTGTTGAACTTGAATAATTCGTCTCCCTCCCTGGTGTTTATCCCTCTGATGTATTTATAGAAAGCAATCCTATCTCCCCTCAGCCTTCTTTTGGTTAGGATAAACAAGCCAAGCCCTTTGAGTCTCCTCTCATAAGACAGGTTTTCCATTCCTTGGATCATCCTAGTAGCCCTTCTCTGCACCTGTTCCAGTTTGAATTCATCTATCTTAAACATGGGAGACCATGCTCTTTTCCCTCCTACCATTGCTTATAATCATGAATTCTTATCATTTCATGATCACTTTCACCCAAGCTGCCTTCCACCTTGAAATGCTCAACCAGTTCCTTCCTATTTGTCAAAATAAAATCTAGAACAGCCTTCCCCTAGTTGCTTTCTCCACCTTCTGAAATAAAAAATTGTCTCCAATGCTGGATAATTTGTGCCCCGCTGTATTATTTTCACAACAGATATCTGAGTAGTTGAAGTCCTTATCACCACCAAGTCCTATGCTTTGGATAATTTTGGTAGTTCTTTGAAAAAAGCCTCATCCACCTCTTCTTCCTGGTTAGGTGGTCTGCAGTTGACCCCTGTCATGACATCACCCTTGTTTTTTTACCCCTTTTATCTTTACCCAGCGACTTTCAGCAAGTCTTCTCCTATTTCCATCGGAACCTCAGTGCAAGTACTATATATACATCTTTAATATGAAAGGCAACACCTTTTTTCCCTGCCTATCCTTCCTAAGCAAGCTGTACCCTTCTATACCAATAATCCAGCCGTGTATTATCCCACCAAAATTCTGTGATGCCAGTTGTGTCACAGTTGTGATTATTCATTTGTATTCCTAGTTCTTCCTGTTTATTCCCTATACTTCTTGCATTAGTATACCAACATCTAAGATACTGATTTGATTTCCCCTCTATGTTCCCTCTTGTCTCTTCTTTGTCACTGCTATAATTACCCATGCTTCACCCAGATTCCAAACCATCACCCAGGCCTCCATGTTTTTGCCTTACTTGTAGGCTTTTGTCTCCTGCCCCCGTCAAACCTAATTTAAAGCCTACCCCACTAGCCAATCTATATCCAAAAATACTCTTCTTCTTCCTCAATAGTGGACCAAATCTCCACTTAGCAGTCCTTTTTCTCAGAACAGCATCCTGTGGTTGAGGAAGCCGAAGCCATCCTGGCAACACCATTCATGCAGCCATGCGTTGACTTCCATGATGCATCTCTCTCTGCGTGAGCCCTTACCCTTGACATTTCCATTTAAGCTCTTATTCACCCCATCATGACATTCAAGATGTTTGCTTTGGAATCTTTGCTTTACTTGACCATTAAAACATCATTTGTAATCACTGTGTGTTCTGATGGATATACATTTGAACTTCAGGCTTGTTTGATGAAAGCAGAATATTTACACATGCAATGAGAGAAAGTTCTTCTCAAGACCGCTCGTGACTTTGTACCCGAAATAAATACAGAGTATCATAAGTATCATGGAAATTATTCTATTGCTTTCACATCAAGATTATACATTCACATAGCAAAATAAATACTGGGTGGGTATTTGATGCCAGAAGGGCACTTACATTTTATTTTATTAGATCTGCAGATTATAGAGAAACAGAGATGGACGTTTTGGTTTATTTTTGAGTAAGAAGTGTTGATACCTTCAGAATTGTCTACAGCAAGAAATGTGGCAATATGCATAAAGGACACCTACGGTATAGGAGTTCCTCCTTTTTGACCCATGTTGTTAGTCATATTTCAGGGACTTGCAGATTGTTTGGTTAGGAGGAGAAATTGACAATGGAGTCTGGTATTTGTGTTTATTTACAAAGTATGAACAAAATCCTGTTTTCCTGAACACAGTAGGAATTAGTCAGCAGAAGATAGTTTACTCACAGATCCAAGGCTTTTTCCACCAGTGCTCTATCCAAAAATAACTCTGGCTGTGTCAGAGTGGGGCTTCTTTGCTCCTTCTCCATCTGCTTCAGTGGTATTTCCACCTCTTCTCTCACACAGACACACAGATGCAATCAGATTAATCCCCCATCCCTAATTTTGCATGCAGCCTACAGTGAAATTCCTCTGCACATATAGTTCAGATTCCTAAACAACCCTACATATGGCCTTTGTTTAGGCTGGTGGCTCCTGTTGTTTCAGCTGTCTCTAAACAAAGGGATGTTTAATTGTTCCCTCATTTAGCCTGAATGGAAGGCAGCTGTTACACCCACCAGCCTCAGTGAGTTTATCCCAATCCCAAACTGGGTAAAAGAGTTCCTGGAAAGATATGACTACAGTCACTAAAGACATGTCTGCACTAGAAGTGATTTACCAGTATAGGAATATGACTATACTATACCAAAATAGTGCTCCTAGTGTGGACAAAGCTATACTGGCAAAATATACCAGCTGTGCTTTCTGTTCGCATAGTAAAACATCGGCCCCACAAGTGAAACAATCTAAATAAGCACAGCTTTGCCATTATAGCTGTGTCTGCACTAGGGTTTCTGTCAGCACAGCTCCTGACCAGCATAGTAGTGCAGGCAGAAGTCTTGTAGTATGAACCCAACGTTAGAATGATGGCCATCTCCTGAATGCTGTTTCCTCCCTATAGGATCTCTGTCAAGACCACAGGTTATCATTAGTTGAGTACATTGGCTCAATACTGAAAGTTGCATATGTGGTAGATGTCTCAGGCCACTTTCAGAAGGCAAATCCTTAGTGTCATAATACAGTAGAGCCCATCCTCTTAAATGAGGTCTGTTTTCTTAACCTGTCATATTATATAGTCTTGGACTGGAGCATGAAAACTATGTGGCCACTAAAAGAATGCAGCTGTAGCAGTTAGGTACCTAAGTAATGCTATCCAGGCCATTCTACAAAAGCCACCTACCAGCCCAGCCAGAAGCAAATAAAAACCCCACCAATCCCTCTGCTCACCCCAAAACTCTCAAAACCCGGAGAGTTCACAAAGCACTCAGAGACCACAATGAGATTGACTATTGTTGCATAGGCAAGCATATCGCAATAGAGGGGGTGCTGTAACTTCCAGGGGTGTGCTCTCTCATGCCACCAGCACCATTTCAGCATTATTTATTCCAAGAAGTATGATTATTACACTTAGAAAAACATGCCTCGAGAATTGCCTTACTGCAGTCTGAATAAATCTGGATAGTTAACGTGTTTGCATAGGCTGAGTTTTTCAAAGGTTCCTAGAGGATTTGGACACTTTGGACATCTAGATTCCCCATGTGATAGCTTTGAAATCTGAGCCATTTGTGTGTATACACGCATGCACTACAGAGAAAGGATACGTGATGGGTTGGTATTTTATGGACCTGAGTTTGGGATGCTCATATTACTTGTGAGAGGTGGAGTCACAGTTTAGTTATATGGATCACTGCAAACTCATGTTAATAAAAATCTTCACACAACACTATTCATGTACTCTCTATGTGCCACATATATTATAGCTATTTTACTGTTGCAAACTTGAAGAGTTTGAATTTGTTTTTATTGGGACTGTTTGTCATATCCCTGTGCCAGGAAAACTAGGTTATTAACCTGGAGTCCAACTATACAGGGCTATAAAAATCTCTAAAATGTACTTGAAAGTTTTTTCTTTTTTTTTTTTTAACCTGAAAATGTTACAGCCTTAAAATCCATAATCTCATACCCTTCCAGAGCTAGATGGGAGTGCTGGACCCCACTGAGGAGGCTGGGTGCCTTCCTGTGTCTGGTCCCGCAGGGCTGTAAGATAAGAGGCTTTAAAATCATGACATTTTTATGTATAGAAAGGTAATTACCAGTGTAGGACTGAATATTACACATCCCAAGCCTCAGGCAAGGGTAACTTTGGGAGGGAGAAGGAAATGCTTCTCTGGCAGACTGAGGATATTTATTTATTTATTTATTATTTATTATTTTTAATGTATGTGTTTGAAGCTGTTTGGGAGAGTGGGGGTTGAATGTTAGAATAAGTCCCAGGCAGTAGAAGTAGTAGGTAGATAATGGGGTCATAGACATATGGAAAATTATGTTTCCTTCTCACATACCCAGGCAATTTCACGTGCCTTTCCAAGTTATCATATGGATATTACCTCCACATTATACATTTGTCTTTCTCTGTCTTTACTTATTTATGTATTTAATTATATGTGTGTGTGTGTGTAATGTATGTATATGTATAATATAAGTGTGTATATATATATACACACACACATGTATAAGGTATATATACATACACAGATTTAACTGTGTGTGTGCATGTGCATGTGTGCACATGCATCTAGACATGCACACCTCCTGTATACATCCATGAGGCAGTAGGAGATCTAAGGAGTAAAGAGCAGGGAGAATTTGGGATGTGGTCAGACTGGAAATGCCTTATATTTTAATCTCAGAGGAAGACATTATAAGGTGAGATCTTTGAGGGTTTTTTCCCACCAATCTGCCTAAAACTGTGCTATAAATGGCATTATGGAGGAAATGTAAGAGATCAGTAGATTTCACCATATTCTTCATGTCTGATAATAAAGGTAAACAGAACAGGTCTTGGACAAGACTAGTTGTTAAAATTTGCTGACTTCTAAAACTCTGTGATAATGGTTTTACAAATTATAATTTTAATAGAATTAGATTTTTCTAGGCAATAAAGTGAGAAAGGAAATTGCTCAGCAACCAGTGAAGTCCTGGGTTTTGAGGCATAAGATTTTATTTACTTGTGAAACAAATATCACTTCTACTCAGCTGGGATTTTATGTGAGTGTTAAATAGCAGCAGACATTTTAAAAATACAGTAGAATCTCTTTAATCCACACAAATGTCAGGGAGACTCTTTGCAATTACCAAATGTTGTAATTTTGCTAATATGAGAGAAGCAATGATTTTTTTAAAAAAATGTATACTCCATCAGGCAAATATATTCTAGGAACACACTAAGGCCCTGATCCAGCACCAAATGAAGGCAGTGGGAAGCATTACATTGATTTCTGGCAGCTAGATTAGGCCCCAATCTGCATTACTGTAGAGAGGCTCCAGGATAGTTTGCTAAGAAGTGAATATTGAGCTTGGATGTGAAGCATTGGTGCCATCGGCCCTTTTTCAGGACATCACTGCATAAATTTCTAATCCAAAAATCCTTTTTCATGTGGCTTTGTGCAGTGACTTCAGTATAAAAGATGTTGTGAGGTGTTTCTCATTTCATTTTCTAGGGCAATCTATACATGCTAAGAATATGTATAAAAATAAAATATCCCTTAGGCTGTAAAGCTGTGCAGTATGCTTTCATCCACCATTAGAGACTGAAAAACAGAAAATACTCTCATTAATCTACACAACCACCCCCACATTCCCAAAGGACAGTTATGTAATATGCAGATATGGCAAAGAGAGATTCCCAGATGTGACTCATTTGTGTGCTCTCTTTTGTAGAAATTGCAATATATTTCCTTCAAGAGAGAGCTAGTAGTGTAGAGATTAGAACACAGGCCTGGGAGTCAGAGCTTCTGTCTCCATGCATCTTCTCTGTGTCTTGGACAAGTCATTAACCACTGTATATTTTATCCATCTGTAAAAATGGGTTTATTATCTAACAGGGTTCTGTGAGGCTTAATTAACAAATATTTGTAAAGCATTTTAGAGTACTAAATGACTGGTGCTATATTGTATTACTAGTATAAATTGCTATTTTGGAACTGTAGGGACCTTTCCTAAAAGTTCAAGTAGAATTTTTAAATGCTACTCAAATTGTCATTTTGAATTCATTTTGCCTACTGCCATTTATAAAAAAGTGTGTTCCTTTTTAGGTATGGTGACATGAGGAGGCAAATTGGTTTTGAGATCAGAGACATGTGGTATAACTTAGGTGAGTAACCAGAGCACTTCTTGTTTGATCACTCATTTTGTGTATCTATTCATAAAAAGCTATATAGCATTTTAAAAAACCTTCCTAAAAGAATGGTTACAAAATCAAGCACTCAGAATTCAATTAATGCCAGAATTAAAGTTCCCCAGGCAAGCTTAATTAAGATAGTCTTTTATTACATGATTACATAGTATTTTTTCCACAGTACTCTCACCTCACACAGGATGGTTGGTATTCCGTTAATGGCAACCGTTCCATTTTTTTTTTAAATCTTCATCTGTGTATATGATCCTGTCATTGGAAACTGTATCATAAATCATATGTAGAAGGGACAGAATGAAGGCTGGCTACCAACAATTCTGCTTGAAGCTGGCAGTTCAGTTCTGTGTGGTTGTGACCAACAACTGAGCGAGGTGTCCTCTACTGCCTCATGCTACTGTGTGGTGTTATAAAGGGTGGAACTGCCTCGACTGGCCTCAGTTCCTTCTTGCCATGCATGACTGGGAGTTAGATTGTGTTGACTTGCTTCTCAAGTGTTCTTCCTTTCAGATTTTTTGTATATAGTTATAGTGTGATCGTCATAGCTAATAGGACTTTTCAATATGTTTCATTTATTTAAAATATTTAGGGTTGTAGTGTTGGTTCCTGTATATTTGGGTACTGACTAGCAGGGCATGCCTCAGTTTCTGAGCTTTAAGCCTTGCATCCACGACAAGAAGTCAATGCTGTGAGTGACTCTCACTCCAGGTGTCTGAAGTGCCTCGGTGAGGATCATGTTCTGGGATAGGTGTCAAATTTAAGAATGGAGAGGTGAAATTGTGTTACCTCCTCATGAAGGCAGCCTTCAGTCCATCATCAGAACCTTCCCACTCAGGACGGGTGCCAAGAGCTTCTGCCTTAGTCAGAAGTGCCCATGCAGACATCATGGAGAGTCAGTACTGCCTTTCTTACCGAGTACTGAGGAAAAGACAGAGATAAAATGCTTTGAAGGAGCCAACCTCCACCAGGAGATCAAGGTCCCCAGTTCCATCTGCCAGCAAGCAGGCTGGAAGGTGGGATAGAGATAAAGGAAGAGAAGAGATGCTCCCTGGTATTGACTTCATCTTGCACAGGGTCGTTGACTCTGGCGCTGGTGCATGTATGGTTCAGGCCAACCACCTCTGTGGTACCAACCCTTTTGATGCAACATCAGCATCATTTGGACAACTGTCAATATCCACAATACCAGAGGTGTTGATGAATCCACAGACTTCATTGGGTTTCTCTATGAGTAGCAGTATCCAACCCTCAGTATCAGGGCTGACTTCAGACTGTCCAGTGCCATCTAGAGGCAAGCCCAGTATGCTGTGCCTGGTATTTACATCTCCAGAGAGACAGTGCCAGTCCTTGGCACTATGTGGTACCACACCTTCCTGGTCCCACAGTGGTCCAAGGACCCAGATCCGTAGGCCAGTAGAGGTTGGGGCCCTATATCCTACCAGTGGCTATACTGGAACCCATGAGGGTTGCCTCCCACCATCAGATCCTCCCCAGCTCCACCTCCTTCTAGATCTCTGAACAGACATTGTGATAGCTCTCATGCAGAGAATCATTAGGCTACTCCCTAGACCAATGTCAGTTCTCAATCTGACCATCCTTACCTGACAAAGCCTCCTGCAGAGAAAATACAAGAGACACCATCTTAGCTCCCAAGCTCCTTGTCATCATCACTGAGGCAGTGATGTCTGTGGTGTCCTCCTCTCTTTAGGATGACTGTAGGGCCTACCAAATCCTGCTAAACAGGGTTGCTTCCTCTCTGGATATCGAGATGGAGGTAGTGCAAAACAGTGGAGCAGTTTCATAAACTGGTGGACATACTAGGGTCAGTGGGACCCTCTTGTGTGGCTCTGCCTATAAATGAGGCTGTATTGGAGTCCACATGGATATTGTGGTAGATGCCATCATCTCTGCCACTGACAACCAAGAGGACTGAATGGAGATACCATGTTTCTTTCTTGTGGATATAAATATTTCTATACCTATTCCTTCCTAGATTCCTTGGTTGTCTCTGCAGTGAATAAAAGGAAACGGCAGGGACAATCTTCTTCTACTCAAAAGGCAAAAGACTCAACTTTTTCAGTAGAAAGATTTATTCTACTAATGGCCTGCAATTTCGTATCTCAAATCAGCAAGTCTTCCCGCAGATATGATTTCTCCCTCTGGGACATTGTCCTTACGTTCATGGACAAATTGCCAGAGAGTGCCAGGCAAGAGTTTCAGACTGTACTGGAGGATGGCAAGCCTATTAGGACCTCTCTTCAAGTGGTATTGAATGGGCAGATTCAGCAATGGCATCTGCAGTAATGATATGTAAGTGTTCAAGAGCTACGATCATTGTGTCTTCCTCATGAGGTGTAGCAGATTATACATCTCCTTTGAGTGTCCAGCCCCTTTGTCTCAGCAGGCTGACAAGACAGTGCTCAGTCTAAAGGACTTGAGTGCGAAGTCTTTGGGGATTTATATGCTTCTGCCTAAAAAAAAAAAAAAAACCAAATCTGACCTTATACATACCCGTGATATCAGTCATACATGCCTGAAGAAGACTGGAAAGAATCATAGGAGGAGACCTCTATCTCCTCACTTTTCTTCTGCCAGTGTTCCTAGGCAGCCCGGTAATACCAAGCAGATGGTCTGACAACCTGGTTGAGGGCAGTTTACGTCACACCTGTTTCTCCTACCCCTATGTTTTCCAACAGGTTATCCCACTTCCTATGTGCTTGGACCCATATTATTACAGATCAATGGGTTCTAAGCACTGTGGAATTGGGGGACACAGTTCCTTTTACTTCCCACCCCTCTCTCCTTCCCCATCCCTCCTCAGCCATAACTCTCATAAAGCTGTTTTCCTCCCGGAGATGCAGTCTGTTCTCCATTTGGGAGCTAGAGAGGAGTTTCCTGCCCTCTACCAAAGAAAGGGATTTTTTCACTTTACTTCCTGATCTCAAAGGCAAAGAAAGGTCTAAAACCCATTCCAAACCTGCCAAGAACTGAACAAAAATATAAATAAAATAAGGTTTTGTATAGTCTCCCTAGCCTCTGTTATCCCCTTCCTGCTTCCCAGCAGCATTGCCCTCAGCTTGAGGAATGCATATTTCCATGTGGCTATCCATCAAAGCCAGAGGAAATTCCTAAGATTTCTGCTCAAAAACTTCCATTATCAATTTACAGTCCTGCGATTTGGCCTATCCGTGGCCTTGCAAGTATTTACAAAATGCCTAGTGGGTAGTGGCTGAGTTCCTAAGAAAAACAAGAGTATAAGCATTTCCATGGTTAGACAGCTGGTTGATGAGAAGTTGATCCAAGAATCAGATAGAATTTAAGGTAGTTGAGATCTGCTCCTTATCAGGTCTGGACAAATTATGTCCTGTGGTAAAATCAGGCCAGATGGCTACAAAAGTGTATGCCAGGACCGATATGTAAGCCATAGGATGCTAAAAGCCCTTTTTCCTGCAGACAGAGGATAGGTTACTCCAGGTCAATTGGGGGCACCTGGACCCAATTAAGAACCCAGATGTATTTAAACCCTGCCTTCCCTAAAGACTGGGAGGAGCATAGGAGAAGGAGAAGGAGAGCAAGGAGCAGTTAGAAGGTTGTGGCAGTTAGAGAAGGATCACCCAGGACCGGTAGTAGTATTTCCCCTACAGCTGGAGAAGCGGAGCAGGAGAGACTCTGATCCGAGCCTGCAGGAAGGACTGGGGGCCCTCTGAGCCTCCAAGGCTCCACCACATACCCTGCAGCCCCTGGAGGGGCCCACAGAGAGGTACTTCCCTGGGCCCAGGGTCAGATACACGGACTGGGGCTACCTGCCCTCCCCTGTGGGGTTGAAGGGAGGCCCTCAGGCCTGAGGTAAGGCCTGCACCTCACCGCTGTGTGAGAAAGGTGCCGGGGTGGAATCACCTCAGACCCCCGGCCTGAAGAGACTATGTCCGGCCGGTGAGACCCAGAGGGGACTTGATTTGCCACAGTCCCCAAGTGTTAGATTCTGTCCCTCCCTGGAATATAAATCTCATGTTATCAAGGTTGATGGGTCCATCCTTTGAATCAGTGGCTACCTGCTCTTTATCTTGTCAAACCATGAAGGTGGCATTTTTGGTAACGATTACCTCTGCAAGAAGAGATGGGGAGTTACAAGCTTTGGGAGCTGACTCTCCCTACACAGTCTTTTTTTGAGGACAAAGTATACTTATGCCTATACCCAATTTTTTTTTTACGAAAGTAGTGTTGGACTGCCACCTCAATCAAGTGATACACTTACCTACTTTCTTTCTTTTCTAAGCCACATTCTCATAAGGATGAAGAGAGACTCCATACTTTAGATGTCAGAAGGTTGTTAGCCTTTTACTGGATCAGGCCTTGTTTTGGTCCTCATCTCAGTTGTTCATGGCAGTTGCAGACAGGATGAAGGGCCTTCCAGTCTCTACTCAGAGGATCTTGTCATGGATTTCCTCTTGAATACCTATGTGCTGTGACACTGCCAATGTAACCCCACCAAGCAGAGTGCTAGCATGCTCCACCAGATCTCAAGCAACTTCTGCAACTTATCTAGCTCAAGTGCCTATATCAAACTTTGTACAACTGCAACCTGGTCATCGGTACATACTTCTTTTAACTCATTGTGCCATTTCTCAGCATTCCTGAAAAGATGCCAAATTTGGTCAAATAGTCCTTCAGACATTGATCAAGAAGACTCCAGTCCCACCTCCAGATTGAACTGCTTGCGTGTTACTTGAAATGGAATGGACATTTTCCTTCAATATCAGTTTCTCTGGTAAGAAGAAACTGAGGGTGGTTGAGGCGGCTCCACCTTTAATACTGTTGAGCAACAATATGGGGCAGCGGGAGGGTACATGCTCTGCCCCAACAGATACCAATAAGGGAAAAATCTCAAACTCTGGTGCACTGTGCACACACTCACATGAAGTGGAATGGACATATGCAACATATCTTAAAGAAAAGTAGTTACAGAACAGGTCAGTAACTGTTTTTTCTGTGTAGCTGCTTCAGAATGATGTAGGAGAATCAGCAGGGCCTGAGAGCTTGTGCAACACATTTGGAATTTTTCAGAAAATTAAGGCACATTTTACAAGTTCTTCTGTGTATGTGCAAATGGCAATATTCTGTGGGTACAACTTTAGCCATACCTGGATGGAATTTAACAGGAACAACAGCAGAATCACAGTGATACCTAGTTCCAGAGGGGTAGCCGTGTTAGTCTGTATACAGCAAAAACAATGGGAGTCTTGTTGCCCCTTAAAGACTAACAAATTTCTGCGGGCATAAGCTTTCATGGGCTCCAACCCACTTCATAAGATGCATGAAGTGGAAACCACAGATAGGGGGTATATATATGTACATCCAAAGTTAAGAAACATAACAATGGGGAGGGCAACTACTAACAAAGTCAGTTCAGTTAGGGTAGATGAGGCCTATTCACAACCATTGATTAGAAGGTGAGAATGTGTGAACAGTGACAATTACTTCTTGTAATGAGATAACCATTCCAAGTACCTATTCAGACCCAGGCCCAGTCTACACTTACCTTCCGGATTTGGCGGCAGTCAATGGGAGATATGCAAGTGACGTAAATCACTTGCATATCTCCTGTCAACTTTGCTGCATGTGCTCCGCGCGCCGTCCACACTGCGCTGTGCTGAAGGGAACAGCGTTCCCTTCGACACAGTGCTACGCCACTTACTGGGGTGGTTTTCCTATGTCGATTTCTGGATCGACTGAGCAGGTTTGCACAGACCATTCAGTTGATCCAGAGCAATCGATCTGACGGCGGCGAATTTGCTACTGTCAGTGTAGACCCAGCCCCAGTCTGATTGTGTCAAGATTGCATATGAGTTCCAGCTCTGCAGTTTCTTTCTAAAGTCTGGTTTTGAAGTTTTTTGTTGAAGTATGGCAACTTTCAAGTCAGCTACAGTGTGTCCTGGGACTCTCCATCTGCCAGAGTACAAGTTCCTTACCCAAACTTTGGAGGCACTAGAGCTGTTCAGAGAATTATTAGATTTTTTTTTAATGAGCAAAATACGCCTATTTTTCACTAACTTCATTCTCAGAAATAACTAAATCATTTTTGCTGAAATTATATATATATATATATATAAAAAAAAAGAGAAAGTGCATATTTTTGTGAAATGGAGGAAGTGTTCCCACTACCTCTGTTGCAGGACTGTGTAGTGATGGAAAAGAGACCTTTATGAGAATGGCTGAATTCCCTTTTTTATTAAAGGTGTCTTTAGTGAATTTGTGGCTAGAGACCAGAATAAAGCAGGGTACACAATATTATATGACTTGACAGACAGATAGCAAAATCAATATTACTTGCCCTTATGTCAGGTCACCAAAGCTCAATCCTAGAGCCCTTTCTGTCAGTTATCACTGAAATTTTCTTTCAGGGTTTCAATGTTAAGGCTATTTATTTATCTATTATTTATTTTACTAATTTCTACAACATCTATTGCTAAGGCAATATTTAAACCTTTGCAGCCCCCCCCCAAGAATTTCAAAAGTAAAAGGTAAAATCTACATCTGTATACACACATATCATTCACTGTATATAGCCTATGGGCACCCAGACTCTCCATCCACCAGATTATGTTATTTCAAAACAGAATGAAATGTTCCCCTTGATACATATGTTTGCACCAACCAGATAAAGCCCCTTAAAATGTTGAAATTAGTGCAGGCCAATAGCTGTGTGACTCATTTCTCTCCTCCTTTTTAAATAAAGATAGTGGGACTATGAATAGCGACTCTTGGTATCTGTTCTTATCACTGACTCAGGGTGACCTGTAAAATGGGTATTACAATACTTACCTGCCTCACAGAGGTGTTGTGAGGCTCTATGTTTGTAATGTGCTTGATCCTTAGCTGCTACATACTGTAGATGAGCACAGTATTATTATTAATTTATTCCAGAGTTTCACAGGTTAGGGGACTTGGTAAACAGCTGTTTTTCCCCTCCAACAAAAGGGGGAGGAAAAAGTTAATTATCAGGTAAGAATATTGATCCCATTCCCAGTAGGACTTTGCACCCTCCATTGCAGAGAGATCTTCCCTCTTCTCACTTCCCTTTTATTACTGATAGAAAAAGTATGCTGGTAATGCTTATTCTTCTGACTCTGTATCAGTTGCATGTATTTCAGATCATAGATTAAGAATACTGAGTTACCATTTATAATAAATAGATTCCTATTATTATTGACACTTTTATATCTGGCAATGTTTATTACACTGAGTGGTGAAATCACCGCTGCTTATGGCTCAGAAACAAAATCAAAAGTGAAAAGTTATAATTCCTGCATGTTCCTGAGCATGTAATTTTTATGATGTTACTCTGTCACTGTGCAAAAAAATATGATGAAACCAAGTAGCTGTGGCTTTTTATATACAAAATTGGGGTACTTGACGTAATATCACCTTAAAAGATGGGGGCTTATGCAAAAGGTTTGATGTAGTAAAGAAATTAGAGGAACAAAAACCATAAAACAAAAGCTATATTTCAAAGTCTTGCTGAAAATCCATGTGCTGTTCATATATGAAAAACATAGGTTGAAATTAATCAAGGTTGCTAACAGTATTTTGTTGCGGTTTTGAGCTTGATCCAAGGTTTGAGGTTGATCCAAGCCCCACTGATTTCAGTGGTAGGTATGGTCACTCTTTTGTTCCGATTAATGGGTGGTTTTTGCCATTGATTTTAGTAGAAGCAGGAGTAAGCACCATATGTATGTGTGAGCAAATTGTTCAAGACACACCCAAAAAATGGCAAGATGTGAGAGGTACTGTTTAATTAGGCAACAACTTAATTAATTTATCTCATTAGGGAAGTATCCAGCAATAACTCATACAGGTCATCACTCCTTCCTCACTCATCCAAACTCGCAGCATCCTCCCCTTGTATAAGGGTTAAGTGGCTGGAAAAGGGGCTTGTCACCCCAATGTACCAGACACTAGGTTCCCCAGCTTCTTGCCTTTCCCTAAATTCATTTCCAGCTCCAGTTTATCTTGGAATGTCGCTTTGTGGAATGAGTATCTGCAGTGGATACCTATCACTTGCCAAGTTGTGACAACTTGAACTGAACCTCCGTACCTACTCAGCCACGTCCTGGAGCTGTTTGGGGAAGGCAAAGAATATCACCTTTTCAGGCCTTCCTTCCCCCCCCTCCCCCACGGCTCCTTGTCCCAAAAAAGGCAACTAGAGCAATCCTTACAGGAGACCAAAAAACCTAGTCCCCCTCTGATTCCCTGGGTAGAAGGTTGGTGGTGCGGCTGCAGATATGAGAGGGCTCCTCTCTCTTGTCTGCAAGGGGCCAATGGCTTGTCTGAGTCCTTCTGGTCAGATGATGACTCTTCCAATCTGAAGGAGAAGGGAACGCTTAAAAGAGCCACAACCCCTTCCGACTTGACCAGGGAAAGCCACACTGCCTTTGAGGTTGCAGGGGTTTGAAAGAATATAAGTGCTTTTTCTAGTGGTGGCAAATATGTTCCTTTGGCTCATGTGACAGAGGCCTTACAGTATGCTGAATCTGCATGCCCAGGGCTCTGACTCTGGCTCTGCAGCTAAGTGTTTGTCTTCTTATGGCCTCTCCATTGAATTATTTCAATATTCCATTTTTAAGGCTGAAATTGAACCCCTCGTAATTTTTTAAAGGTGTTAAGCTTTCAGAGTTTTTCTTAGGGCTCAGTCTTACTGACAACTAGAATGTTTTTTTTTTCCTCAACATTTTTGAATACATTAAGTGCTTTTTGAGATGTAAAGGTTTTTAAAATGTCCCCTTGTTCAAATTTTTGCAACGCATCTAATGTTTCTTTCTGCCTCTTGACCTGTTAAATTAAATTGCATTACAACATAACAGTTGAAATATATTATTTATTACTATTTACTATCCAATAGTGCCCAAAGGATAACATTACAGAGGGGTGGGTCATGCAGTGTTATACAAATGAACAGAAAGACAGGACCTCTGTCTCTGTCATGTAGGAAGATAAGTGAGACACAAAGGGTTGGAAGAAAGGATACAATAAAGCATATTTGAAGCATAGGTAGACTTGGATGCTTGTTCATGGGTGATGCAGTTTTCAGGGTTGAGTAGTTAAATGTTTAAGAAATTGTAATTATTTGAAAACTGAACCTTGATCTACTCTCAATAAAGCTGATGGAGGAAAAAAAATAATGAAAATATTTTTAACGTTGACATCTGAACTAAACAGGGCTATTTTTCAAATATGAAACTCCCCAGGATATAGCAAAATTACTGCTATTTCTGCATTTCCTATCAGTGAGCTAGACACATATGGGTCCAGCAGTTCTCCAGTACTTGATGCCAGGAAAGGTATCTTGACAGAAATGTTAATCTTGTTGGAGGGTAAGTCAAGGTCAAAAATAGACCTGAACTTTGAGTCTAACACAAATAGAAGTAATTATATTTACCATTTTGTGAATTAGTCATACATGCTCAGATCTGACCCCAAGTGAAGTATGAAATTGCTAGAATATTATTCAATGATTTTGTGATACAAATTAAAATGTGGGATAAATGGGGGAGATGAGAAAAAACACATAACTATCTAATATCTCCCATTTCTTATTTTTGGTAATATTAATTTATTATCTATCATAAGGCATTGTGCTGAAAGCACTCTAAAAGACGCAGTGCACACTACAGCAAAGTAGAGGCCAAAATAAATCAAGAATTTATATGCTGTTTAACAACAAATGCTGTTTCACCTACAATTGTAAAGCAGCTGCACGTTATATACTACCTTGCCAAAGAGAGTCCTACATTTTCTTCCAAATCTGTCACATTTTGAATCTGTGCGTAGGAGCTCCAGGAAAAAAAACCCCTGTGAATTCATTGTTCCCTTGTTTATCTCAGGATATGCTTTGTGTGTGACAGACAGCTGGAGCAGATGATGTTAGGTCCCAGAATAAGATTGTTTCCTTATGTATTTTGTCTGTAACATTTTATATTGTGACACAACATGTATTGGATCATGTTGTCATGGCAAATGCACACTGTGTATTTCTGTACCTCACTGATGTACTGAAATATATAGTATATAATTTTAGTTATGGCTAGAAGGGTGCTAGAGAGCGGCTTCCTGCTCTATTTGAACTGTTTGTTCGCATCTTACTGGACAAGCCAAAATGGCCATTTTTCTGTATGAAATGTAGACTTGGGTAATGATCAGGATTATTTAGCATTTTCATTTGCTCTGCACTGATTTTTTTTTGTAATCCTCTCCAGTTCCCCCTTATTTAAGAATGTACTTTGTGTGTTAAATCTCAGATGGGTACAGTAGATCTGATTCGTGAGGCAATATGCTTAGCATCCAAAACAGAGAAAATGCTGACTCCACAGTTCTTACAGATTATTTTACTTGTTTTTCCATGCAGCAGAGTCTGTAAATTCTGGTGGGAGCCACCTACGTACCCTACAGATGAAGTGAAGAGCTAAATTGGATTCAAATAGCAGATGTGGGCTTATTTGCAGTGTTGTAATATACAAATAATTTTAATATTTTTGCTAATCGCTCTGACTCGTCTTTCCCCCATGTCCTTCTCTTGTATTTCATTTGCTGAAAACCACCCCTCTCCTCATTGATTTAAAAACTCTGTTGATTATTACCTGTGAGAGAGGATTGCTGTGAGTATAATACACTCTGAATAACAAAAGGAATGAATACTGGCAGCAGCAATGTTCCTAGATTCTGCTGATACCTGTAAAGGACGTGAATGTTTGAGGCATGGAGCAAGTCTGGAGAGTGCCTGCAGCTCTCATAAATGTCTGCACTTTTTATGCAGTGCTCAGCTGCTCATAGGATTGGACTCAAAGCTGCATATTCAAGATATGTAGCTGTTTGTCACCCAGCTGAGATGTTCTGTAACTTTTTTTTTTGGTAAGACCAATATATGCTGTTACAGAAAAGGAAGCGTAATCAAAGATTTAAAATACATTATTTTTTAAATTTGCTATTTTTCACATTTAGACCTCAAAAGATACTAGTTATTCTTTACTATCCATCCCTGAGCTTGGAACGATGAAAAACTCATTGTGACAGATCGAGAACTTCATGACATTGATGTTGCCCCTGACGAATAACTTTGTGTCACTATCATTTGTTCTCTGAAATATTGGCTCTGACACTTTTCAGGCATAATACAAGAAAACTGTCACCTGAGAGACTGAAGGTAATAACATACAAAGAAAAGAAAAGAATGCTTTGCAGCTGTTACTTGCATGCTCCTCAAAAACATTCAGCATTGGCAGAGTCATATGTTGTCAAACAATAACTGGTCGCCTGCAAACATGCTAATAAGATTTTAGGTATATCACAGAATCATAGGGTTAGAATGGACTGCAAGAGTCATCTACTCTAACCCCCTGCCAAGATGCAGGATTTGTTGTGTCTAAACCATTCAAGACAGATGGCTTTCCAACCTCTTTTTGAAAGCTTCCAGTGAAGGAGCTTGTATAACTTCCATAGGCAGTCTGTTCCATTGTCCTACTGTACTTACAGTTAGGAAGTTTTTCCTGAGATTTAATCTAAATCTGCTATGCTGTAGTTTGAACCCATTGCCTCTCATCCTGCCCTCTCTGAGAGAACCATTTTTCTCCATCTTTTTATGGCAGTTTTTTTAAGTATTTGAAGACTGCTATCATGTCCCCCCTTAATCTCCTCTTTTCCAAATTAAACATACCCAATTCTTTCATGCTTTACTCATATGGCTTGCATTCCATCCCTTTGATGATCTTTGTTGTTTGTCTCTGGATCCTTTCTAATTTCTCTATACCCTTTCTATACAGTGGTGACCAAAATTGGACACAGTACTTCATCTGAGGCCAAGCCAATACTGAGTAGAGAGACACTATCACCTCCTGTGATTTGCTTGCTATGTCTGTTAATGCAATCCCAAATGGCATTTCCTTTTTTGCAACAGCATCACATTATTGACTCAGGTTGAGGTTGTGATCCACCACAAGCCCCAGATCCTTCTCAGCCTTGCTGCCACCAAGCCAGTTATCCCCATTCTGTATTTATGCATTGTGTTGGTCTTTCCTAAGTGTAGCACCTTGCATTTGTCTTTGTTGAATTTCATTTTGTTGTCTATAGCCCAGTTCTCCAATTTATTAAGATCCCTTTGAATTTTGGCTCCGTCCTCCAAATTTTTTGCAACCCCTCCAGCTTTGCGTCATATGCTGAGCCGACATTTCTCCAACTTACTTATGAGAATGTCATATGGAACTGTGTCAAAAGCCTTGCTGAAGTCCAGGTATATTATGTCCACCACATTCCCCCTCTGAACGAAAGCAGTTATCCTGTCAAAGAAGGAAATCAAGATGGTTTGGCATGATTTGTTTTTAGTAACTGCATGCTAGCCTAATCATACCCTTTCATCCTCCAGGTATATCTAAAGTTCTGCCATTGCTGCTTTCAATTTACATTCACAACCAAGAAAGCAAATAAAGCAACTTAAATTTTGTTGTCGGTTGAAAACAATAAGAAGATTATTATATTGCTATTTTGTTAGTAAAGGACTTTCTTCTTGATCACCTCTACTATTAAATGATCTTCTGTTAATGTTAATTGCAAGCACAACTAAAGTTGAATACTGTAGCTATTGCTACAGTAATCTGATGAGGACAAGCATGCCAATGGATACATTGTATTACATACTGCTCCATATCTGTGTGTGTGAAATTTCAGATATATGTGAATTCATGCTGTACTGTGCATTTTTCTTGCCCACAGATTTTAAATTTAATTTAGAAATCAATAGGCTATACTAATTTTGTTGGCGTTCCATAAATTGTATGGTATTATAGTACACTGGGCCTGTACAGCATCTTCCATACAGTGTCTCACAGCACTTTACAAATATTAAGAGATTAAGCATCACACCCCTCCTCAAAAGTAAGTAATCATTATTTACCCCAATTCACAGATGCGGAAACTACAGCCCAAAGAAGTGAAGTGATTTTTTTTTCCAGAGTCACACCAGAAAGTCTATTGATACAACCATATTTCTAAGACTTCTACATATTTGCTGATCCAGTGCTCCCAAATCTGCCTTGCATTTCATTTACTGTGCACAATATCCATCCTTTCATCTTTAATATTATAGAATAGATAATTCATTGAATAGATAATGTCCACTGCTAGCCAGTGCTCCTTACAGTAACTAGATCTTATAGTTAAATTATCTCAGTTTTATAAGTATTCGAGTTGCTGTTAAGAATTAACTTACTTTCTGAATCTGTGAGGGGGAGGAAGTCAGAAAGGCAGCTTCCATTTGGGAAGAAAAATGTAAAATAAAATTAGCCAGTCAAATCAACTATGGAAGAAGGAAGACATACTCTAGACCTGGCTTAGATGTAATTTCATATCTTGAGGCTGTAATTTTAAAGTCATAATGACATTTTGATAAAATGTCACATTTTGTAAAACTGGAAAGGTATGGAATTTTAAAACATTTAAGATAACTGGTATGCTTTTTACTTCTATTTCCTCTTACTTTAATGATGTAATTCAAGTACTTAATATGTAATGTGGATGTGTATAAATTTGTTTGGTTTATGGAAGTATAGTGAGGTCTGGTTTGGTTCACTCTGAACACTTCTTTGATAGTTTTAGTCTCAGCCTTAAAAAAATGTTAATTTATCTTTTTGAGGGTTTGTGACTTAACTTAGGACTGTATTGCAATTAAGGAATTGAGTCCAAAATTGAAAAAAATGCATTTTTTTGTTCATTATATTCAAAGCCTTATCACTATAGCATTTTTAAAAAGTAATCTTGTCGCACTGTTGGTGGTTGTTCATTAATTCTGAAGTATGTTCCCCCCCAAAGGTCAACATAAGATCAAATTCATCCCAGAAATGGTTGGACCTATGTTAGAAATGACATTGATTCCTGAAACTGAGCTTCGAAAAGCTACAATCCCAATATTCTTTGACATGATGCAGTGCGAGTTTCATTCTACTAGAAGCTTCCAGATGGTAAGTATTGTTTAGCTACAAATATTTTAGGTTTGCGAGTGTAACCCAAGGACCTCTTGGCACCCATTGGTAGACGGCACAGAGATACATCGGGATACAGTGATCCTCTAGGTTCACCAGAAGGGGTCATGTAAGGTTTCTAAGGAAGCATGCGTCACACTGGTCATTAGGGCCATTACACAATATATGTGGAGAGAATGTGTAAGGACTTGTGTGTACACTGAAAACTATGTTCTTAAGACATCGTAGTTAAAGGGAGATTGCTCAGAAGAAGTGTGCATTGAGGCAGACTTCTCCAGACATAAGGTGGGAGACACTTATCCCATTGGTTGATGATAGTGTATTGTGTCTCTGCCAATGGAAGTTTATTGGCATATTGAGTTCATGCTAATGAATGGATTGAAGGAAAAAACAAAAGCAATAGGGATTATCCTGTCTGAGTAAAGACAATGAATTACTAACTGGAAGTAAGGAGTTACACTGGCATCTTTCACTCTGGGAGGACAAGCTACTAGTGCATTTGATCTTATGAAAGGAGGATCTCAGCCATTTTGGTAGAAAACTCTGGGAAAAGGACTTTGAGGTGAGCTGACCTAAACTTAACTCACAAGATTAATGTCTTGTGAGTTAAGTTTAGGTTTTAGAAAGTGCATTATGATTTTACACTGCATATAACTATTTGTTTCCAGTATTTTTATTTGCTATCATTTGAATCTCTGTTCTTTGATTATAAACATGTTTATATTTTCACTGTAAATATATCTTAGTACTACATGTTAAGCAGAGTAATGATTTAGAATTGAATCTAGTAATTTGGTGTGTTGTATTCTTTTGGAAGCAGGGAATATGAGAGTTGTGTGACTGTGCAGTGGACCATGGTCTGAGCACTCCAGGGGGATGGTTGAGTTCAGCAAGGAGTTTTCCCCAGGGCAGATTGGCAAAGACTCTGGGTTTTTTCTCTTTCTCTGCAGCATGGGGCATGGGTTACTTGCAGGTTTAAACTAGTGTAAATAGTGGATTCTCTGTCACTTGAAGTCATTAAACCTTGATTTGAGGACTTCTGTGACTCGGACAGAGATTAGGGATCTGTTACAGGAATGGATGGGCTAGCTTCTGTGACCTGCCATGTGCAGGAGGTCAGACTGGATGATCATGATGGTCCCTTCTGACCTTAAAGTCTACGAGTACTCGGGAGTTGGTGTGTGCCTGTCACTAAGCTGTACAAAGATAGCGAGGCCAAGAAGGTGGGGCTTGTGTTGCCAGAGGCTGATAGAGTCAGGGAGCTGATCCTCAGCATTACGGACAACTAAGGGCCCAGGATAGTGGCTTTGAATACCTTTGAGAAGCATCACAGTGAGTAAGCACAATCGTGACCTGGTTAGAAATACTAATATTTTTTTAACATCCATCAGGTGCAATTACAGAGAAGTTTATTTTCTATAACTTTCAGTGGCTGTAGCGTTTTTTGTTGAAGCTTGTTTTGCACAGAGCAAGTGAAACCTTTCTGTGTGCTACGAATGGAATACAAAGGCTGATGTTTTAATTCTTCACTGTCACTCAAAAAAAGAGGCTGTGTTCTGAGCTAAACTGGACTAGAAGAATTCTGAGCATAGTAGGAAAGAAAAAAGGAAGCGAAAAATTAACTGTGTAATGTAGTGTGTTAATCTCTCTCATAATTATGATGTTCTTTACCATGATTCTGACATCAAAATAATGTCATATATACTGTAGATGAGTACTGTAAATAGATTATGAAATTTTATCTTCTGGGACAGAGGCAGAAATCTTTCTTCAACTCTGAAATCTTGGCCTGCCATCTTCAGTGTTTGAGAGATTAGTGAACTAATAGCAAAAAATATTTTGACATCACTCTCTTTGCATCTTTGATCTATTCTTTGAACCTTGATCTTAAAGAATAAATATATGTGTGTGTGTTAGAGGCAAGTATCTTTGAGACTAAAGTAGTGTTTTTATATGAGAAAATGTGAAGAAGATTAGCAGTACTTTAAATATTAAGCAAAACACTTAGAATCCTATTGCCCAGATCCTTATCTGGTGTAAATCAGCATAGCTGATGGAAGTCAGTGAAGGTATGCCAATTTATGCAAGCTGGGAATATGAATTTTACAATGTGTTCCAAATGGAAATGGTCAAATATTTTTTACCAAAACTTTTTTGGGTAAAAAATGCAGCTATAGTGACACTGAAACATTTAATGAATTTGTATTGATTTTGCCAACTGGGGGAGCAGAGGGGACTAAAAAAATAAAACCTTAAAAAAATCTAAACATTCATTTTTTAAATGAAATGATTTAATTTTTTATTTGAAACAACTTTAGTTTTGAAATTTCCTTTAATTCGTTGTTTTTAATTTTAAAATATTTTTAATAGTACTCATAATCCTAATAAAATGTTTCATTTTGAAAACATTTTATTCAACCTGGTGTTATTTTTTTCAACTTCCTGATTCACCCAAAAAAAATTAATGCATTTTTGGTTCGATTTGATTTATTAATATTGCAGCAAACCAAAAATTCTTTTAGCAAGCTCTAGTTCTGGAGCCTGATGATTGTTTTTGTTCATTTAAATTGAGGTTTGTGTTTCTTGGATGGGAACTAATTTAATTCTGTACAGGACTTTTTTTCATAAGTTAGCAGTCAGAATAAGCTTCTAACGTATCTATAGCCAAAAGAAATCCATGTCTACAAGGAATGAGTTAAAGCTAATTAATTTTCAGTTGTGTTGCAATGAATGAGGATCTTTTAGACAGTATTTTGATTCAGTTCAGTTTCTGCATAGTCAAGTTTTATATTTCTCTCTGATGTTATTGCAGTAATAAGTAAAGTAAAATGTAGTATGTTAACATTTTATGTAAGTTTGCCGTGATAAAGAGTAAGAAAACAAAACAAAAACCTGAAATGCTCGGTGGGATACCTTTTAAACATTCTCAAGTCAGATGCTTACTTTTGTTACTTCTTGCTTTTTTTATTTGCATAATTATATGGATAATGAACTATATAAAGATGAAATTACAGTTTAATTGATGGCCCTATATTGCTTTGCATAGAATAGTGTGGTTGTTTTAATAGATGAACAATTTAAATATTTAACGTAAACTTTCTTCCTTTTTGAGAAAAAGCATGGTTCATGTTTAAATAGATGCTTTTGATTTTACGTAGAAAAATTCCACATATTTATATCCTCACATCACAACAGCTTGTTTCATTATGAATACATTAGTATAACATATACAGAAGGGCTAAACACCTTGTACAACACATTTGAAATGCATATTTATAGCTAACAGAGAATATCTGATCTGTTCGTTCATTGTTTCACGTATAAGTGACATAACTCCATCGTTTATCAGTGAGAATGCATTTTAAAATACCCCTGTCTAACTTCAACTCTCCATATATGTGCCACATTATACCCCACCAAAAATATTATTTTATTTTCTGCATCCAACTCAATGGATGGGTCCTCTAATTAGAGTGCACCCAAAAAGGGCTGAAATCCAATTGTAAATGCCCAGTAGAGAATTTCTCTGAGACAGAAAAAGTTCTCACTAGTACAGCTGCACAGCAGCCAGATCCTTTGCCTCCGTTCCCCTTCACCAAGCCGTCGGGATGATGCAGAGCACAGCACTGCTTTGGCAATCCTCCACTAGCGCAGAGTGCATTCGGGGCCTTAAGCCAGTGGTGTAACTTCAAGCTGCCTTGCTGCAGCTTCAGGTTTTGTTGGGGCTGACTCTGTCCCGGATAACCAGGGAGCCAGATGTAGTTTCCTGATGCTTTTCTCGTGCTGCGCAGACCAGGGTTTCCCTGTCTTGTCATGCAGGCCATTGCTGGTTTGCTGTTAACCATTTATGGTAGGTGCCTGTGCCAAATAACACAAACAGATTTATGCATTGTGAAAAAGGTAGTCATGCTTTCTTCAAAAAATATTACCAGTACCTATGTAAGCGATCATACTATATTTTAGTATGCGTGTGCTGCATTATGATATATACTTGCAATTGCCAGTCATCATTGTCCTGCTTTGCTTGCAAAGAGAACCTAGAATTGAATGGTTGGCTGCTGTTTAACTAATCTGCCAGAAATCCAATTATCTAACCTTATTCGTCACATCAACAAGGGTTTAAATTGGCTCCACTTCCCCAGCAGATGTGTAAACCTATAATGTGTGGGAGGAATATAGATTTTTCACAGAACTGTACTGCTGGAACATGTGACCTATATTATTAACAGGCAACCCTCACCAAATCTACTTTTATTTCAGTATCTGTTGTTCTTAACTGGTGAAAACAGTCTTAGACAGCATGACTGTATTTACCGTTACTGTACTTGCAGCCCTGAGAAAGGACAGGAGGTCAGTAAATTTTCTCTCTGTGTTTAATGAACTAAGTTATAAGTTCCCAAATTGTGATATGTGGAGATCTGGGCAGACGACTCATGCTGCCCACTTCCTCTCTCTCACCTTTTGAGTGCAACTCAAGCTAGGACACACTACAAAACAAGGAGCATAAAACTGCCACTAGCATCCACTGAGGCTTCTCTGTAGAAGAAGCTGCCTCCTTTTCTCCTCTGCTTCCTTCCCTGCCTCCCGTCCATCAGTGCATTCCACACACCCAAGACCAGAGGGAATGTTGGAGCTAGAGGAAGATAGTGAATAAGAATCAGTGTGACTATCAGAGTCCCAATCCCAGTGAGATAGTGCTGATAGGTCAAGTAGCAGCAACCAGACAGGAGGTCGTTCATGAGATGACCATCTTACTAAAAGATGGTCCATACCATGAAAGGTTTAGGCACGACTGGTCCACAAGCTTCTCTGCACTGTTTCATTCCTTCCTCTCCCATCTTCCTTGAACCCCCTTCCCATTAATTTTCTTGCCCCTCTTTGCACGCAAAAAGCTTTAGCTCTTATTCCCTGGACCCATCCCATTGTTTTCCCCTGTCATGTCATTTCTGCTTGTCTCCTTGATCTCCCTACTCCAAGGGTTCTCAAACTGGGGGTCATGACCCCTTGGGGTCACAAGGTTATTATGGGTGGGGATTGCAAGCTATCAGCCTCTGTGCATGCTGATAAGGACAGCATGGCATGGGAGGGGGGTCATCATTTTTGTTGGGAGGGTCGTCACAGTCTGAAATATTTTCAAAGGGGGACCCAGCAAAAAAAGTTAGAGAACCTCTGACCTACTCTAACTCCTGTCAGATCTCTCACAAGTCGAGAATAAGAGTCATATTGGGAATAGGATAATTAGAGGTGGGAGAAGGAACACAGGGGCGTCAATTCTGAGGATCAGTGAGGGTTTCCATCAGCATGCGGGTGAGGTAGGCAGGTACCATGTGCAAGACAGGAATCACATCCAGACCTACTGCTACAAATCTTCTGTGAAATTGCATATACACACCTGAGTGGGACCTGCAAACAACTAAGAAAAGAACCAATTGCTATGTAAAATCTGATTTGATTCCTATTTATTTTATTAGTTAGCAAGCTATCAGAATTTCAATTTAACAATCTGATCTTCCTAGCTAAGGAAACATAGTTGTACAAATGCAGCAGTAAATTTGTATAGCACCTTGTATGAAGCCACATCTCAAGGCATTTCACAAAGTCATAAGCAAAATATTAAACTGAGATTCACTGCTGGGTTCCACATCAATAAATCACAAATGTATATAAAACGCACCGTTTCATTTAATTAACTTGGACAGTTTGATAATGTTAAGAGGTTAAAGAGTGATTTGATGATCAATATAAGAATTAGTGTAAAGCTTTCAAAATATGAAAAATACAAGGACAAGACTCTATGGTACACGCAGCAACTTGGTAGCAGAATTTTATTCCATCCTGAGCACCCAGATAACTTTAGTCAGATCCAAAAACCAGGGTATTACAATGATGTCTCTGGGCATAAGACAAAAGATTCATAGTTTGAATTTGTTTGTTTGACTCATAGTTTGATTCAAGTCAGAACAGAATGTCACCCAAATAGAAATGTTTATTTAAACAACAGGGCCTATCAGTCAGCCCAGAAACATGTGACTAAAGGCAGCAGGAATGGAACCTGCAAAAAATCTACCAAAATTCCTTGGAAATCTCAGTCAAACAGGCTCTTTAATTCCCAAGCTGCCCCCAAATACTACAAAATAGCCTTTCTTAGTAGTATTTGGACTCTACGCTGCTTCTTCTGGCTTGAGACAGAAAGAACAGAGTCAAATCCAAATATTACCGCAACCATCGGTTTGGGGTTTTTTTAAATAATTAACAGAACTTTTTGTGATTACTGTGTTGTTTTGGATGAAGAACCAAATGAGGTTCTCTTTTTATCACAACTCCAAAGAGATACTAACTGCATAGTTTGGGTCAGGATTTAAGCATTCCTGAGATTTGGTGTTTGGATAAGATTCATTTTTAATCCACACTGATTCAAATGACCCTCATTAAAATCCAAATTTGGGATTTTAATAGAATAAAAGATCATTTTAATGTTCAACAGTAGGTAGAATTAACATATTCACCAAGAGAAAAATGAATCATTAACAGAAATATAAGAAATTAGTCAAAAATAACTGTTGCCTGTTTTTTTCAAATAGTTGTCATAGTTCTTGTGGAATAATATCAAAGGAAGGAGCCTTATCTGTAAAATAAAACGAGAGAATTTCTTCACTCTCCCCACAAAAATACCCCAGAATGCTGGGTATGAGGAAATTAGACATCCATTTCTGCATTTTAATTTTGAATAAAAGAAATAAGAAGATTCAACATAGTATCAAGTAGCTGAGTGTCATTGGTGTAAGCATGAAAGTTCCAACAAGTATGTTATGATATTAAAGCTAGGAGATGCATATAAATACTGAAAAATAATGGTCGAAGAAAAGAATCTCACAGCACATCTGTCTCATATCCATGGAAATTGGAAGCCCATTTGACATGAGGTAGCTATAACCCAACAGATAGGCAGACATATCACATAAGAACATAAGAATGGCCATATTGGGACAAATCAATGATTCATCCTGTCTTTAGATGGTAGCCAATGGCAGATGCTTCAAAGGGAATGAACAGAACAGTGCAATTATCAAGTGATCCTTCCCCCGTTATCCAGTTCCCAGAATCTGGAAGTCAGAGGCTTGGGGACACCCAGAGCATGGGGTTGCATTCCTGACCATCTTGGCTAATAACTATGGATTGACCTATTCTCCATGAACTTATCTAATTCTTTTTTGAACCCAGTTATACTTTTGGCCTTCACAACAACCCTTGGCAATGAGTTCCAAAGATGGACTGTGCATTGTGTGAAGAAGTACTTCCTTTTGCTTGTTTTAAACCTGCTGCTTATTAATTTCATTGGGTGGACTCCTGGTTCTTGTGTTATGTGAAGGGGAAAATAACATTTCCTTATTCACTGTCTCCACGCCATTTATGATTTTACAGGCCTCTCTCATATTTTCCCTTGGTCATCCCTTTTCCAAGCTGAACAGTCCCAGTCTTTTTAATTTCTTCTTATATGGAAGCTGTTCCATACCCTTAATCATTTTTGTGATTTGGGTGTACCATGGATTTATATAATGGCATTATGATAATTACTGTCTGATCATCTGTCCTTTCTCTAATGTTTCCCAACATTCTGTTAGCTCTTTTGACTGTTGCTGCACATGAATTGGATGTTTGGAGAGAACTATCCACAGTGACTCCAATATCTCTTTCTTGAGTGGTACAGCTAATTTAGACACAATCATTTTGTTTGCATAGTTGGGATTGTGTTTTCCACTATGCATTACTTTGCATTCATCAACATTGAATTTCATCTGACATTTTATTGTTCAGCTACCTAGTTTTGGGAGATCCCTTTGTAACTCTTCACAGTCTGCTTTCAACTTAACTACCTTGAATAATTTTGTATTGTCTGCAAACTTTGCCACCTCACTGTTTATCCCTTTTTCCAGATCATTTATGAATATGTTGACCAGCACTGGTCCCAATACAGATCTCTGGAAGATGCTACTATTTACTTCTCTCCATTGTGAAAGCTGACCATTTATTCCTACCCTTTGTTTCCTCTCTTTTAACCAGTTACTGATCTGTGAGGGACTTTCCCTCTTATCCCATGATTGCTTACCTTGCTTAAGGACCTTTGGTGAGGGACCTTGTCAAAGGCTTTCTGAAAGTCCAAGTACACTATCACCCTTGTCCACATATTTGTTGATCGTGTCAAAGAATTCTAATAGATTGTTGAGTCATGATTTCCCTTTACAAAAGCCTCTTCCTCAACAAATTGTGTTCATGTATGTGTCCAATAATTCTGTTCTTTGTTGTAGTTTCAACCAGTTTGCCTTGTACTGAAGTTAGGTTTACTAGCCTGTAATTGCTAGGATTGCCTGAAGTTTTCTTTAAAAATTGCCATCACAGTCATCTGGTATGCAGGCTGATTTAAGTGATAGGTTACATACCACAGTTAGTAGATTAGCAGTTTCATATCTGATTTCCTTCAGAATTGTTGGTTGAATACCATCTGGTCCTAGTGACTTGTGTCTGTTTAATTTATCAATTTGTGGCCCCACTGATTGTTTTGCAGGTTTCCTGCTTCTGATGAACTTAAAAAAAATTGCACTTAATTTTTCAGAGGGGTAGCTGTGTTAGTCTATATACAGCAAAAACGACGAGAGTCCTGTAGCACTAGTCTTTAAAGTGCTACAGGACTCTCGTTGTTTTCACTTAATTTTTGAGTCTTTTGCTAGTTGTTCTTCAAATTCTTTTTTGGTCTTCCTAATTATACTTTTACACTTGACTTGCCAAAGTTTATGCTTTTTTCTATTTTCCTCAGTAGGATTTGACTTCCAATTTTTAAAAAATGCCTTTTTGCCTCTAACCACCTTTTTCTTTGTTTAGCCATGGTGGCATTTTTTTGGTCCTCTTACTATTTTTTTTTATTTGGGGTATACATTTAATATGAGCCTCTATTATGGTGTTTTTTTAAACGTTTCCATGCAACTTGCAGGCATTTTTCATTTTCATTTCCATTCAACTAGCTTCCTCATTTCTGTGTAGTTGCACTTTCTGAAGTTAAATCCTATTATGGTGGGTTTCTTTGGTATTACCACCCTTTCTCCCAAGCATGTTAAATTTCATTTTGTTATGGTAGCTATTACTGTGCGGTTCAGCAATATTCACCTCTTGGACCAGATCCTGTGCTCCTCTTAAGACGATATCAAGAATTGCTTCTGCCCTTATGGGAGGAATGTGTAAGAAATTAATGCATAATACATATGATTGCTAACACAAAATTACTGATGCAAATAAAGCCTCTCTAGCCAGTGTTCTGTTTTGAAGAAGGGTAATTGGGTAGGGACTAGAAGGGAAGAAGGAAGACTCATTCAATTGTAAAAGTTGACAATAAATTGCAATATCAATGAGGCAGCAACACTAGCATTTTTATCTACAGATATCTGTGGTGGTTTGTCTGCCAATGAACTTCAGACTTAAAACTTATTTCTATAGAGTGCACAGCATGTTTGATTTGAGTATCTAATATATTTTAAAATCATAATCAATTACTGAATCCTGATGTCACCTCTGGTCCACTATGTAAGTTTTAATATACTCATCTATACATGAACAAAGAGAGGCACAACAAATTCGTGGCTTGTCCAAGATCTTACAGTGCTACAGTGACATGGGTGACTACATGCTCTCCCTGCACCCAACACCACAAACTCAACCCTCTTCCCAAAAGGCTCTAGGACTTTGTCCTGTAACTCACCTTAAGGGTCAGTCTAGGAATAAAGGTATCAGTGGCATTTAACACTCCCCTGAATTCTGATTTCTTTGAAGGACAGCTGATTGGCCCACACAAAGACCTCAGGAAACAGGATAAAATAGTAAAAGTCACTGAACACCAAAATCACCTTGTGGTAAGTGATTGGTATTAAGTCCATCTGTGAATATGGATGTTGTAGGGCTATAATGAAGAAAGGGGCTGAAGCCATTGGGAGTTCTCATTAAGGTTCATGTTAACCTTAGTACAAAATTAATGTGAATCCTTGTTTGTTTCTTTATTTGAGCTTATTTCTTAGTTGCAGCTAACTGAGATATTCATTTGGCAAATATGAGTTCACAAAGTTAATGATATTTAAGGCAACTTGACTGTACTAAAAAAACCAGAACTATCTTTGCCATCTGATCTTCATTCTTTGGCAAAAGGAAGTCATTAACCAGTGCTACCTCTTTAGTCTCTCCATACTGTTTTCAGGCCAAAAAACAAATTGATTCATATGGTTAAAAAGGCTTGAGGATGTCAAATATTGTGGGCATATCTTCCCTTCAGATGTCACAGTAGTATTTCCCAAAAATGGCAGACTAAACAAGGAGATAATTGGACAAATGGTTTGGGAAATCCTAACTCACCAATATATTAGAATTCTTAAAGGGGACCAGCAAATATGTAGACCAAGGATGATTTCTTGACTCAGATCTAGCAACCATTTTAAAACGAAGTTGATGTCTTGAATACCTCCAAGAAAGAGTTAACAGTAACTTCCAGTAGTAGTCCAGGCACTATCCTGCTGGCTTTCGCCAACCAGGGAAAGGATATGGATGTAACTCATAGGTTATAATAAGTACCTTCCACAAATCGCCAGATACGATGCCCATGAGTATAACCAACTGGAACTTAAACACCACAGACTTAGAACTTGTTCCCTTAAGAATAAATTCCACCACTCTAGAGGTAGATTGCTCAGTCTGAATCTGAGCAATTTTAATGTGAAAAATGTTCACTGCAAGGAACACTTGATTAACATCAGATGCAGTCTCCCTGAACTGTTAGTGCAGGCAATGCCAGGATATCATCCTTAAAACTGTTGCCATCCACAATTTGATTATAAGCCTTGAATTTATCAACATGAAGCAAATAGGGCTACTACTGACACCCTATTTGACTCTGACAGTAATATTAAATAGCGTACTCTCAGCATGTACCTGCTATTTGATCTAAACCAACCTAATTTCCTTCCAAGTACCACAGCAAGGATCGAGGAAACCAGCCCTTCCACAATCATTCCCTTTCACCACTACTGTAACCCTAGCATACACCAGCATTGTTCAGGCCACTCAGCCAACCTAAAGTGAGCATCTGAGGGATGTGCCACTGCAACTGGATACCCCGACTGTGATGTTAGGATCAGAAGGAGCAAGAATTTATAGGAATTCGCATTTAGATGTAATGTGATTTGAATAATCATGTCAACAAAATGTCTGAGATCATGTATGTCAAGTGTAATCCTCTTCATACGAGTAATCTCAAACAAATAGGTAAAGCACTCAGAGGACTGATGCTGGCAGCAAGTGTCATTTCTTCAGATAGGCGGTGAAAGACCATTCTTTCTTTGTGCATCATTAGACAACATGAGCTTTGTGATTTCTGTTTTACTGATTTATGATTGTAGTACTTTAAAATATTACTGGAGTTGTCCTTGTATTACAGAGTTGGGCTTCATAGTTTGTTTTTCCTTTTTAGAAGTGGTGGATTGCATTATCCTTTCTTTTCTCATTTTCATTTCATTTCTGGAATCATACATTCAATATATTGTTCCAGAAATAATACAATAAATGTATTTTCAGTACAAGAGTCACCTGGTTTCAGCTGGGGCACAGAAGGCGAAATTGAAAATTGTCTTCAACTAGTGTTTTAATTGGTTTTTATGGGCTTTTCATTTTGTACTATCTGGCCAAACAGAGCGTTTAACATGGATGTAGTATGCAGTATATCTTAGGTACTCAGATGATTTTTATTACTGTATATATTGTATATTTATAGGTGGCACTTCTAGAGCCACCTATAGTTAAGGTTGCCTGACACATCTCATTATAAAACCCAGTTTTCAGTTGCTTATAACTTTACCAAACTTTAACCATTTAGGCTGAAGTTTTCCAGATCTGGGTGTCTACCTCAAGCTGTTTTTTGTTTGTTTGATTTGTAAAGCTTCAGCAAAAATGATTCAAAGAATGAGGCTGGGAAACGTATGTCATTTTGCCCTTTTTTTTTAAATAAATCCTACAAGCGTTGTATTGAGAATCACTAGAGCTACATGCTTTGGCACGTGGGCTTGATATTTGGCTGAGGGGCTGCCTTGGAGTCAGGTATGTACCTTTTGCTATTCCACAGATAATGGCCTAAATTTGGCCCTGTTTATAAGCTTTTGGAAAAAAGCTGCTTCAGGTGTGTGAGGGGCCATGAAAGGGCTGCTAATGGGAGGCAGCCACACATATCCACTTCTTTGGATGGTATTGGATGGAGAGTCTTGGAGACTGAAGTCTTTCATTTATCCACAGAATTGGTACAAGATGGGCAAATGGCAACGAAAGTTTCAAGACACTGCTCTACCAATGTGCTCTCACTCTGACCTAATGGGACTACCTCCAGCTGTGATAGGGTAGTTCAGTGTCATTGGCCCATTCAGTTCTGGCCCCTGCTGATATTTGCCCATCTGCCAATTGATACTATATAGAATATATGTTTGTGATGTGGATATCATTCATCCATGTCACATCACTCATTCCATGTATGGTAGGTCGCCAGTCCTAAGGAAACAAACTCAGGTCATTACCAACCTGGACCGGATTCAAAACTGCATAGCAACTAGAGGCAAAAGGCTCTGTACTACATTAAAAATCCATGGAACTATCCAATCCACTATTAAAATATTTAATACATCTCTGAGTATGTACTTATTAAATACAAATATTAATCTTAACCCATTCAAAAGAATTCTTCCCTTCTGGAGTGACATTGAAACTATTTGTTAAGTATGTTACAGTGTGAGCCAATATCTCTAGTCTAAAAAGAGATGTTAGCATGTTAATCCAGTTGAGTGATCCAATTGGTTAAACAGCCTTAGGAGTTATATCAGTAAACAGAGCTTTCAAAACACTTGTACTTGTTGCTATTATAGTTGTTGGAGGGGACATTGTGTGTCCCACTTTGAATGCTCTTTCCCCCCTCCATTCCTGTCATCTGCCACCTTATTTAGATTTCCCTAATGCATGTATTTAAGCTTAATTTGAAACATGACTAATGGTTTCCTCAAATGAAAAAACCTTATAGGGCAGCAGATCATAATGGATAGTCTAATATCAGAGATTGCAGACTCAAAATCAATCAGGCTTAAAAACAATGGTTAAACATCTCATAGAGAGAGCCAACCAATCTATGAGCCATGAATGGTACAGTAATCAAATGAAATATTTGCCATACAGGTTATTTATGCTCACTATGTTTATTATAGTTTGAAAATGAGATCATCACAAAACTGGATCATGAAGTGGAAGGAGGCAGAGGAGATGAACAGTACAAAGTGTTATTTGACAAAATGTAAGTGTTGATTAGCAGTGGAATTTATGTTAGAATATATTTGGACTACAATTAACTTTGTACTCCAGAAATAATTAAAATCTGTTAATGGTGCAAAATATTTAAAATTGCACCTTAGTCTAGTTCCTCTTCCTGAGTGCAATTAACAAGAAGTGTGTAATTATTTTTCAGTCTCTTGGAGCACTGCAGAAAACACAAATATCTTGCCAAGAGTGGAGAAACTTTTGTCAAACTTGTTGTCCGTCTGATGGAGAGACTGCTGGATTACAGAACTATAATGCATGATGAAAACAAAGAAAATCGCATGAGCTGCACTGTCAATGTACTGGTGAGTGAGAAGAAATGAGTTGGCTAAATTTAGAATGGGTATTGAATTTTTAATTTTAACAGCAAGCTTCTGTTTGTTCTAAATGAAAGATCTTCAGATTTTTGCCTAGCTGTTAGAAGGGTCATCACATTTAATTTTTTATTATTTTTCAGGGAAAATTTAGGAAGGGAGTACTGTGGTCATCCTCAACTCCTGTCAGTACCATCTGAATACCAAACCATCATTTGTATAATCAGATACCAGGACTGTCACCTGTGTGTTGCTTTGAAACCTAAAATATCTGTTGAGTCAGTGTGAAGTGATAGAAAAAGCTACAAGGATGATTTGAGAGCTCCTTTGGTTCAGAATATCACCGGGTTCAATCCTCACTGGGTTTCATGGTTTTAAAAACCCAGTTTTTAAGTTATCAGCCATTTTGACTCTGTGAATTACACCCATGTGGCGTTCAGCTACAGAAAGGCATGTCTATGCCATGCCAAGAATCCTAGACCATTGTGATATCAGAGGTGACTCAACCAATCATCCTTTACAATCAGCCTTACTCTGCATGTAACAATTTCATTGGTTGTATGAGGGAGACTGCACAGATGGTGGATTACTTGGCCCAGTTGTCATATTCATGTGACTGAATGGCACAGCATATGGATCTGTCAATTTCGAAATGAGAATTTGCATTAGAGTTTGCCTTTCTAGTGTCTATACAGCAGAGACTGAGCACTTTGTAATCTGAGGAGGCGAGAACTCCTGATCTTGCCGCTGACCAGTGATCTAAGGAATGACCCTTAGACCCAGTCTACACTTACCTTTGCGATTCGGCGACAGTCAGTGGGAGATACGCAGGTGACGTAAATCACTTGCGTATATCCTGTCGACTTTGCAGCATCTCCTCCGTGTGCCGTCCACACTGCGCTGCGTCGAAGGGAATGCAGTGCTATGCCACTTACCAGGGTAGTTTTCCTACATCGCTTGCTGGATCGACTGAGCGGGTCTACACAGACTGCTCAGTCGAACCAGAGCAATCGATCTGATGGCAGCGAATTTGCCACCGTCAGTGTAGAACCAGCCCTAGATTGCTTGTAGAAGAGAGGCAGCATACCCTTCTGAGTAGAATTAGAGTGACAAGAGTCAGCCTGTTTGTAACTGACAAAAGAAATAAAAAAAATAGAGGTATTTGTGCTTGCTTTTAAGAAGATATAAAGCAAGTTATAGTAATCTATAAAACAGGAAAAGTTTGGTAGGAAAGAGAGATTTATTTTTCCTTCCCTTCTTTATACTCTATGCTTGTTGTTTTTCCTTTAATGTCAACTCTGAGAATCCTTAGTAAAACTTGTGATATCAGCGATATGGAAATCTAATATAGTGTGTCTCTCTAAACACATCTTTTCTTTCAGTTAATCTCCTTTTTCTTCATTTATGTAGAGAAAAATTTTGTAATAGTGTCTTCTGTTGCTGAATTTGTGTTATACTGGATGTTATTTCAACATTTCAAATATTTGCATATGGTAAATTTTGTGTGGGATTTATTGTCATTGAGCCAAATTGCCCACAGATATTCATACACACAAACTCCGATTGAGTCATTGGGAGATACCTGAAAACATCTCAGGACAGTACTTGGATCATAGATTTTAAATCATATTTAATGATAGTTTCATTTTAAAGATATATTCAGCCTTTGGGTTTAACATAATCTTTTCATCCTTCTCGGTGTGCCTAACGCAAAATTCATCCCTGTGCAGAGGGCCAGCCAAACATCAATTCTCCATTTAATTCCTTCTTAAAACCTCAAAGTAGGACTTAAAAGAGATGTAGGCCTTACACTTGCCCTTTGAACAGGGATGAATTTAGTTCATACTGACTAGAGCTAGGAACCACCTCATATATACCAGTTATGTAATATTTTGGTGCTTTTTGAGCTTCATGAAAGGATAAAGAGCACAGCAGTTGGCAGTAGCTGGGTTTAGTGGTTTCAGTGATTCTGTCTGGCAGCTCAGCAATTTCATATAGTTTTGAACCCAAAGAGGGCAAAAGACACACAGTTCAGTTGACTTTTTGATTGTGGAAGGTTATTTGAATACAGAACTCAAAGCAAAAGTTGTGGGATACACATCCATGAAAATGAAAACTGAAAAATGTCATTCAATAATTCACCCATCCTGTAAACCGTGGAGTTTCTAATAGGTCTCAGGCTTTCTTCAAACACAGCTTTTCTGTGTTGGATTTATGCAGACATCAGTGATCATCTGGCTTTTTTCACTGTTTCTTTTTATGGTTGCAATATATACATATTTAAGTAGTGACTGATAATTTATATCCGTTCTCTTTGCTTTGATATATTTTAGCTTTTAAAGATGTAAACTTTAAATTAAATTGGTGTCATAGGGCAGCCCCATGTGGAGTGCTCTTCATTGGCAGGCTGTAACAGAAGAGGTACACCTGCCTCCATTTCTCTCCTTCAGAGGCTCCAGCAATTCCATGCATGCTTTCTTTCCACAAATAATTCACGCAAATGACGTACAAAGCTTGCGTATCTCCTGTCGACTTTGCCGCATCTGTTCTGGGTACCATCCACACTGCTGCGCAGACAGGAACAGTGTTCCCGTCGACACAGCGCTGCACTATTTACGGAGGTGGTTTTCCTCCATCGATTTCTGGATCGACTGAGCAGGTCTACCCAGACAGCTCAGTCGATCCAGAGACATTGATCTGATGGTGGCAAGTTTGCCGCTGTCAGTATAGACGTAGCCCCAGTGTGATAGTCCTTAAAAAACCCATATCCCAGTGCTTTATTTGTGCCAGGGCTTGACAGGGCAGAGCCCCTGCACCTCTAAACTTGGCAATTCATAGCCCCAGCACCTCTGGGCTTGCCGCATCAGTTATGAAAGTAAAATATTTCTTGATATCCAGCACCTCTTTCTTTATGAATGAAGCACTGCCTACGTCCTCTAATCCATCAACATAGCACATACCACACTCCGGCATCTTTCACCACACATGGGCTCTTCTTCAGTCCTCTCCTGTCCTTTTACCAGGACAGCCATTCAAGCCCTTCCAGCTGAAACGCACTCCACTTCTGCAGGGAGTTCATCCTCACCAGTGGTGTGTTGTAACGGGGATCGTGAACCCTAAAACGCTATGCAGTGACACATCATTCTGGGTTTAGATTTTATAGTTAAATAACTTACATGCTCCACTACCAAAGGCAAATTTCATGGCGCAGTTTTAGCGGTTGATGTTATGCAGTTATGAATTTTTAATTTAGTGCATATTCTATCTACATGACCAAGATATTTAAAACAGAATTGTAATTTTGTATTTCAGAATTTCTACAAAGAAATTGAAAGAGAAGAAATGTACATCAGGTGTGTAAACATGCCCTTTGACATATTTTGCCCAACTTACTTTACTATTTTTGGAGAAAATGATTTGGAGAAAAATGGCAGTAATGAGAGGCACATGCCTGTAGTGAGGCTTGAGCAGATTGAGTTTACAGAGAGAACAATAGTAATTAGGCTAATCAGTAATTAGGCTCATACGTTTTTTTAACCCTACTCCATCATCTTCACTTTCATTATTCTAAACATTTAAATACTATTATGACATACAGAAGAGAATTAAGGCAAAAGACAAGCAAGGAACTAATTTTATTTTATTTTCTGAGGACTTAAAAAATCTGTTGGAATAAAGACTGTTAATATGCCAAATATATGCCAAATACTTATTTTAAGCTTAAAACTTTTAGAAACCCTTTTTTTCCCCTTTATTACATAACTTTAAAAATAGTAACATTGCAAGAAGGCTTCTGATTGCAGTTTCTAGTGAACTTTGTTTTGCTACTCCCATGCTTTTACATCAATTTAAGATACTCCATCTACTGTAATGAAGAAACAGATTCTCTCATTGCTGTACTATGAGCATTTGCATATCCTTCATGCATTCATTCTCAATCACTTATTCTCATCTTGGGAGAAAGAGTAACCTAATTCTTGTCATTGTACCTGCCTTTTAAAAAAAAAAAAAAAAAGCTGAATTTGTGTCTTGCAACAGAAGGATGGACTGCTGATTATGAAATTGCTTCAAGAGCATTATTCATGTATATGTCTGATACAACATCTGTATGAGGCCAGTTCAACTCCCACTGAAGTCAATGGGAACAGGATCAGACTCTCTTTCTGTAAACAGAAACTGTTGGATCCATTTAGTATGGACATTGAAGCTTTGTATTTTCATAGATTTTTCAAGTACATGATTAATCTATTTTTTTTAATCACGACAAAAACAAAAAAACAAAAAAAAATAACCAAACAGAATTCTTTTCAGGAAGTACACAGGTCTTGAGGGTAAGGAAAAAGACTAGAAGTGAGAATACCTTTTTGCTGATTCTGCCACAGACATCATGAATGACATTGGGCCCATTGCTTTATTCTCTTGTGTCTGTTTCCCCATCTGTAAGGTTAGGATAATACCTACCTCACACATGTGATGTAAGGTTAAATTCATTAATATTTGCAAGGCATTTTCAGATCTTTGGAAGAAAGGCATTATGGAAGGGCAAAGTTATTGTTCTTTATTCAATAATTAGTCCTTTCTATTTATTTTCCTATCATTCTGTCTGAAATTTTTATCTAACAGGAATGGTTTGAGAGAACGAAGTGAGGACTGCAAGTTGCTAGTGTCACTCTTTAAAGAAAATTGCACTTTTATATCAAACTCTTTACTTAGCTTTGGTTTTGCTCATCTCCAAAAAACAGGACATCAAAAGAAGTTAGTTTTATGGCTATTAAAGCTTTAATCTTCTAAAACATACCAGTATATTTTGTTGGTGGTGGTGCTGATTTTCTTGGCATACCGTGTCCTGAGAGTTTATCTGAAGTATTGAATATGAGCTTTAAAAAATCCCAGATATGTTTTATTGTTTGAACACAGAATTTAGCTGTTGTAGTCTTCAACACAAATTATTTTGTGACATTTTAAGAACTGACTCTCTTTTATTACCATAGGTATTTGTATAAGCTATGTGACCTGCACAAAGAGTGTGATAACTACACTGAAGCTGCCTACACATTACTTCTGCATGCAAAGCTTCTTAAGGTAGAGTACTTGAAGTATATTTGGTATTTTGAAGAGCTTGTTGTTGCAGATAACTATATAGCTTTGTATTTGTTTTTTTATATGAGCTTTAGGACATCCACATTTACAAATTATTATTATTGACTTATTCAAAACAGAATAAGAAGTAACTTAAAATTATGCTGTGACTTACCATATGTTCCACAATTAGATATTATTGTAAACTTAGTATATAGGGTGTCCAGATGACAGTCCCAGTGTTCATCACCTTTTCTTATATATACCCCTCTCCCCATCTTGATTTTTCACACTTGCTATCTGGTCACCCTATTAGTACACAGCCTAGTGAAGGAAAAACTGAATTAATGTTCTTCCCTCAGTCTTGTAGAAGAGCAATATGACTTACTGATGATGATCTAAAATATTAGTGGAAAAAGTGCAATAAAATCAAGAGTAAAAATAGCATAATCTAGCAATAAAAAAGCTAACTATCAGGTAAATGTGTAAGAATGCCAATCACCTTTGGAAGAGTCTAAGGATGTGTTCTTGCAAATCAGCTCTCCACAGAAAGATGTGCTAAATCAATAAATTGGTCTGCCCATAAGCATAGTGGGAGCTCAACACACTGTTATGAAGGATCTTAAACTTAGTCCTTTGCTTCAGGATCATTGGGGAAAAATTAACAGTAGTCCTCCTTCCAAGATCATGTCTTTTTAAAGGAGTATCTATGACAATTCAATGGTATGATGTATCGACTGCATAATAATTCGTATAATGGTACCACTGTACTTTAAGGAATGTCTTGAGTAGGTCCATAAATAGACCAGTAGTATAAATAAAGTTAATTATATAACATGCATCTTAATAAAACATACAGATCTTTAATATAACTGGGTAATAATACCTAACTTTTTATAGCTTTGATTGACAGTGTAATAAAGCCATAATGTAATGTCACTTAAAAGCTTCACTTTATACATATTGTTATCTGAAACTAGAGGCTTATTTACATCATTACATCATAAATATTGCTGCACATAATAACAGTTTCTCTTATTCCGTGAATTGTCATCTAGGACGATTCCAGTTGCACTTCAACTCATGTCATTTTGAAATCATGCTTTTACTTTTACTCCAACCATGTTAATGAGTGACATTGAATTTTAATTTTAGCATTAAAAGAGAGAGAGGGAGAAGTAGAAAACTAAACTGCACCCTGGATATGGTCAGATGTTTAAAAACCTTTGCTTTTCTCTTTATGGCCCTAATCTGTACTTAATTTCATGTATATGGAGGCAATGGGGCTATGCACAGATCATAAAATGGAGCACAGGTACAAGTCTTTGTAGAGTTAGGTCCTGTGCCACTGGAAGGATAAAAAGAATAGCATGAAGGAGAGCTCAAAGAATGAGAGAAGGAAAGGTAGCAGAAAGAATGAAATTTGGGGCCTGAGTTTGCATAGTGGATGTGCTACAGTGTGTGCAGGTGTCAAGATCGTCACTTGTTAGATCATTATTCCCATTGACTGTAGGGGGAATTTCATATGCTTATTGAGAGCAGAATTTGACCTTCAGTGTGTGAGATCTGCATAAGTGAGCTGGGGTTCATGGAAAGGCTGTACCAGGAAGCACACAGTTCTATTAACTTCATTTTATTATGATACTTAAAGCATGTAAAAAATAGGGGAACGATTTGGTGAAAAATTTTGATATTTCAAAGTTATTTTTGTTTTGCAGAGTTTGAAATTATCCATTTTCTCTTAAATCTTCCATGATATTTTGTTCTGTGATCATTTCCATAATGCTTTGCTTACTGAAAACACCAAGAAAGCACAGTTCTTGGTAAACTAAATTTTTACACAACAATTTTGAAAAACATTTCAATAAAAACTTGGATACATTTTTAGTAAAAAAATATAATGGAAAATTTCACAAAAAATTGAAAAATTCGATAATTTTGACTTTTTCCTGAAAAGTTTCCATTTTGAACAAAGGCCCTTTTTCTACAATGAGAAAACTTTTCATGCAAAATATTTTGCCCAGCCCTGAAATTTTTTTCGAACGAGGATTTTGTATATGTAACTGATAGAAAACAATGTTTATGGTAAAATAGGTATTTATAGTGAAATCACAGCTTCCAGAACTGGGTATCAAAGTAGCTATGGGATCTTCCATGTGAGAACTAGAATGATAATGCTCAATTCCACAAGGAATTGACTGACACACAAAGTAACTAAAGGTCACCTTTTGCAAGGTTAATGCTTACGTTTTGCATGCAAAATTTTTGTATTCACTTTATTTGCAAAACCCAAATTTGCACTCTCAAAGCAGACAAATTGTGACCAAAAAATAGTTTCATTCTTTTAATTTGTCATCGTAATATTTCATTGTTGAGATAGCAATAATTCATCAATTTAGCATTAATGTAAATATATTTATGTATGTATAGAGAGATAAATATGTAGCTCTGTATTTGTACCTAGAACTTTAACAGACATATAAATTTAAGGTTTTTACAATTTTGTATTTTATAGGGCAATATCCGGTAATAGAAAGCACTTTAAAAAAACCCATGTGAACAGCTATTTGCCAAAGGACAAAAACTTACCAGTTAGAGGATATATCAAAGATAGGGTTAGGATTCAGCCCTTCTAACAGCAACTGATTTGTTTTTAAGGATTTTTAGTTGAAACTATGCAGCAAAATAGTCTTAGGCCTGGTCTACACTTACCTTTGCGATTCGGCGGCAAAGGTATATTTGGATAATTGCAGCGTCTCCTCTGCGCGCTGTCCACACTGTGCTGCATCGAAGGGAACAGTGTTCCCTTCAACGCAGTGCTACACCACTTACCGGGGTGGTTTTCCTGTGTTGCTTGTTGGATAGACTGAACGCGTCTACACAGACCGCTCAGTCGATCCAGAGCAATCGATCTGACGGCGGCAAATTTGCTGGCAAATTTGTGAATTTGCCGCCGTCAGTGTAGACCCAGCCTTAGCAGTCTTTGATTTAATCTAGGGAACACAGAGAAAAATGTGTAGAATAAAGAATAAATAAACATACATTTAGAAAGATGCAATTTAAAGTGTTGAATGAAACACTTTCAAAGTCTACCCTGGATGCCTTCTTATTTTTACCTCAGTACTGAGTATAAATTGTACCAAAATATCAATTGTGAGATTGAGTGCAGCTCAGAACACATTTGTGGAACTATGCAAAGACATTTTCAAAGGTATATACTCGACTTAATTTTAAACTTGACTGGTGATTATGTAAAAATGAAAATGTCAATGATATTCAGCTGGCACTTAAAGGATAAAACTATTGCTAAAATGTTTTTATTAAAAGCAGCTTTTTTGTAAGTTATTGCTTTCATAATGAAATAAACTACACAGAGACATAATTTATGAAGATAAAGATTTGAGTAGATGACTCTGACACCTTCAGTCATACTGAATTTTCCAGAGGCTTTTGATTACAAATTTGAATGAATAACTAGGTGATTTTGTGAACACAAGGTTCTCTGTTATTCCCATCAGGGAAATTAAATGGGATTGACAGTCTGGATAATATTTTCTTACTGGAGTTATTAAATGTCTAGAACGTCATAACATGCTTGATCATATGTTCCACAACCAAATCTTATAGACCAGATAAAACATTCCCCTCTACTGAAGTGCCGCATCTTCCAGGAAGAAGATGGATTTGAAAGTGCAATGTAATTTCACTCTGTCTTTTTACTCATTAGATTTGGCAATTTTTTAATCAATATTTTTATTTTCATGTGACCTTATTTTCGAGTTTAAAAACTATTTCAATTAACTACATTTTGGAAAAATTTTATTCTCTCTCATAAAATATTTTCAGATACCAGATGAGTATTTTAATTTACTGCTGTTAATTATTTGAAATGAAATATCCAATACAAAATCAGTTTTCTACTTATGCAATGTAAAACAATACAAAATGGTAAAAATAAAAGTAGCATTTGCTTTGGCTTGCAGATAAATCAGATCTGTTGTGATTGTCACATACTGAAAAGTATACAGTCTACTTTATTTTCTGTAGGAAATGCTGAACTTGGTCTCTCTAGTCTGCTTTCCTGTCTTTAATAGTAGTTAATACCAGGTGCTTCAGAGGGAGATGCAAGAAACTCTGCTATAGGCATTATGGGATAATCTGCCCCTGAAAAATGTTTTCTCCTAAATCCTTCAGTGAATGATTGGATTATGTCAAAATTTCTAAAGTTTATTTACTGGTTTTTCAGTTCATGTAGTGTCTCTTCATTACTGTGGAGCGTGTAACTTTAAACTTCAAAGCCTCTCTATTTTTTCCCCACTGGACTTGAGGATGAGATTTTCAGTGGCACTCAGCACTGACATAAATGTCATCAGATTGAAGTCAATGGCAAAACACAAATCAGTTTTAATGGGATAGATTTAGGTCAGCTCTGAGAGCTTTTGAAAATTTCACCTTTAATTCTGTATATTTCAGGCCATGTATAGAAGGGAGAGAGAGAGACAGACTCTCTCTCTCTCTCATGGAAACTTTACTTTTGTTTTTTATTATTTTCTCTTGGTCTAAATTAACTTGTTCAAACTAATAGCACATGGTTACTCTTTGTGTATGGAAAAAATTTAACTGCATTTTAGACTCTTAGAATTTGTGTAGTTAGCAATATGGCTTTTGCATACACAAAAAAGTGGCTACTTATAGAAATGTGACTTGTAGCTGAGCAGTGCAAACTTGAAAATTGAAATTATCACTGGGTCTTTAGAAGCATATTTATTCTTCCTTCCAGATGCAACTTGTTTCTGGTTAAACTCATTCTATTCAGCATATACTAAAGTTGTTCTAGCCCAGACAAAAAGACTGTCAGACAGAGTGATCTAGATTGCTTGGTAATCTAGGCCATTCAAACAAAATGTGTTTAAATACAGTCAAATACAAAGTTATAAATCTGGGAACAAGCACTGCAGACCAGACTTACAGAATGGTGGGGACTGTGTCCTGAAAAGCAGTGACCCAGAAAAGTCTTTAGAGGTCATAGTAGACAAGCAACACAGCATGAGTTCCCAGTGCAAAATGGCAATCCTTGGATGTATAAACGGGGAAGTAGTGAGTAGCGAAGGAAAGTGATTTTATCTTTGTATACAACATTAGAGAGATTGATGCTGGAATACTGCATACATTTCTGGTGCACACATTTTAAAAAGGATGTTTAAAAATTGGAGAGGGTGCAGAAAAAAGCCACAAAAACTATTCAAGGATTGTGGGAAATGCCTTACAGTGACACACTTAAATAGCTAAATCTGTTTAGTTTATCAAAAAGAAGGTTGAGAGGTGGCTTAATTATAGAACATAAGTACCTTCCTGGGGAGAAAATACTGGGTATCAAAGGGCTTTTTAATCTAGCAGAGGAAGGCATAACAAGAACCAATGGCTGGAAGCTGAACCCAGACAAATTCATATTAGAAATAAGGCACACGTTTTTAACAGTGGGGGTGATTAACCACTGGAACAAATTACCAAGGGAAGTCAGGATTCTCCATCTGTTGATGCTTTCCAATCAAGACTGGATGTCTTCCTGGAACATATGCTTTAGTCAAGCACAAGTTATTGAGCTCAGTCCAGGAGTAACTGGGTGAAATTTCATAATATGCAGGATGCCAGATTAGATGACCAGCCCTTCTGGCCTTAACCTATGTGAATGAATCTATGAATTGCTGTTCTTGCAGAAACTCATTTATTTTTCTAATCTACTTGAAGTTTCACCTTATTTCACCCTCACTACCTTCCAAATGGATATTTGAGGCCTCCAAAAGTGCTTATTGAAAACACATCCGTATATAAATTAAATACATTTAAAGACAGTGTTTGTAACAGGACATTTCAGGTTGTGTGCCATGCAGGGTTATCATAGCATCTCTGGTAGTTGGCACTGTTTTTTGGTTTTGTGGGAAGTATCATGCCTAGGCATGACGATATCAAAGTGTGAGATAGTCCATTGTTCACTGAGCCAGCAATTGGGAATAAAAACCCTCTCAGCCTTAACGAAGGTGATCATGGAGTCAAATTGTTTAGCAAGTTACAAAAAGCAAGACTCACCAAATTCAGACAACCTTTTTATTTTTATTTGCTGTTTTTCTTTTTTCTCCAGTCCTTTCCTCAGTCATTTTAGCTCTTTACCTTCTGTGTATACAGTCTTGCTCACTCATTTGACATAACTCAGGGTTGCTGGCTTACTCTCAGTGCAAACCTACTAATAATGGCTATTTATCCAGCCAGCTGTGTTGATCAACAGTGCCAGGCCACTCTAATCCTTTCTATCAAGGAGAAAAGGAAACTACTTCAAAGAACTGTCCCTTTAACTGATATTGAGATATGTAAACCTACCTGTAATTACTGTAGTTTAGGTAAGTAACTCCACTGTGCTGGGAATCAAAATACAGCATCATAATTGCTGTGGAATCTTTTAGATACTGGGTCAGCCCTTTTAAAAATAAACCAAGAATGAATGTTTGTATTAGCCCAATGTCATTGATATGTTACATCACCTTTCACTGCCTTCTTTTTTTTCACTCTTCATATCTGGTTTAGTGGTCAGAAGAGGCATGTGCAGCACATCTTACTCAGCGAGATGGATACCAGGCAACTACTCAAGGACAACTTAAAGATCAGCTGTATCAAGAAATTATTCATTACTTTGACAAGGGCAAGGTAAAAAAAAAAATAAAGAAAGAAAGAGAGAATCGTGTTGCACTGCTTCTCTCTCTCTAAATGAATGTCAAGTAGTAAACTTGCATCAAGTGACCTTCAAGGAGCTTTAAACTTGTTATAAATTGTAATTTGGAATGTTTTGTGTAAACAATCTGCCAGCTAGCACTTACAGATAATAATACTTACAAAAAAATCAATGGTACTTTTATAAATGCTGTGTTAAGGGTAAATAGGGAAAAAGAAAATAATTGTGTATAGACTGCTGGGGGGGGGCGGTTCAAGGGGGTTCCTTGGCAATTGTGGTTAATGAAATCTGTTAGATATTTTGGGATTTTCCCCCCACTTGTAACAATCAAAATAATTACCTAGAAGGATGGATGCATATCAGGTTGATATCTTAAATAGATAAAGGAGGGGGAGGTCAAAAGGGTATATTTCATTGGAATTACTCCTTTAACCAGAACGAATTTTGATTAGTGGAGCGACACACAGGTGAAGACACAACATTGATTGGGCTTTTCTGGCCCAAAATGTTTAAAAGTATATATATAATAGAAATGGCAGACTCCTCATCAGAATGTTCTGGGTACATATGTCTATGTTGTTACAGTTTGTTACATAGAAATGGTTTTTAAAAAAAGGGTCAATTTTTAGAAAAATGAATTGTTGTTCATCCATCTCAGCACTACTCAGCCATGTTTTGTAATGGCTTCATGTTGGTTTGCATGAAACTCCATAATAATCTATGCATTGAAAAAGTCAAATGTAGTCATGTTACCTTTATAAATAGGTAATAAATTATAATAGATACCTTAATAAAAGATTAATGTTCTAGATTGTTATAGGGCCAAATAGACCAGTAGGATAAATATAGCTATGGCTTATAATCATCTATACTGCATGGTAGTCATGACTGTAACATGCTTGTAACCGCTATCAAATATTTATTAACCCTTTATAAACCATTAGTAAATTGAACCTTGGTATAAAACATGACCCAAAATATATTTAAATTTTCTTTACAGTATACAGTTTATTTGAGCGGCAAGTAGGAAGGGTTTTTTTAATTACATGTTATTGTTTCAGCCTTGTTCCTAAATAAATTACACCTATTTTGTTTTCAATGACCTAATTTCCTCAGTAAGCGAACACTTGACATTTGCCCAACTCAGTGGGAGCTATACTTCTGAAAATCAGGCCACTGGATTTTAACCTTAAAATAAACCAGTGATGTCCTTTCTCCTCAGCTACATGTGAAAACAGCCTTACTATCAAGCTACTTTAAAGTGGTACTTGCCCATTTCTGCTACTTTTGGAACTAACGAGCTGTTTATGAGCAGCAGGCAAAAATACCTGCTGTTTACAAACGTTCATCCTGTGCAGCATTACACAGTGAGGCATCTAAAGCTTGAGAGAACACTGTTGGATTGAGTAACCACACATAATTTGTACATACTATACTCTACAGTTCAGAAGTGAGAGAGGGAAGTAAATGTCTACTTATTTAAGAACTGCTGAACAGCCTACATTTTGCCCCTTTCACTTACTTTTGAATAGGTGAATAATATCAGTGTGCCCTGAAGGTCAGTACGCTCATGCAATCTTGAACTAATGGGTAAGGCAAATTCCAAAGCCAAGGTTCCCCTGAGCTGAGAATGTACTGCTTTTAGATCTTCAGAGATGGATCCGAGTGCCAGAGGAATTCAGAATTAAATATTCTCTTATTATAGTGGATGATTGCACTAAATACTAAATTGGCTATAGTATTTAGGCACAGAATGTCAGCCTTAATTCTGAATGTCTTTGTTTTTGTAGTTTGAGACAAGATGAACATTTTTTAATTTAATTTTTAAATTCCCCAATATATTTGCTTTTTTCTTATATTTGACCTTCTGGCTTGCAAACATTGTCCTTTTTCTGCATGGTTGATGTTCTCCTTTATTTTTTAGCATGATTACCTTTTATCCTAAACAAATATAGTATTTTGTTCTCTGTCTCTTCTTTCTAAATTGGATTTTTCTTAACCATTCCATTACTCTTCAAATTTCTGGTCTTTCCAAAATAAAATGCCATTTCCTTCAGGTTTCCTAGGAGCCTTCACATCTTTTTCTTTCTCTCCTAGATAATTACCCTTCTCCCGTTTTGTACTTTTTGCTATCATCTTTTGCTTTCCCCCAAATGGCCTTGTGTTTAGTTTTTTCATTGCAGTCTGACCTGTCCATTGAATCTGCCCTGAATTGTCTGGACTTACAATGTTTGGCTAAGGTCTTGTAATTTTCCATAAAGCCCTTAATCCAAGCACTGTACTGAAAATGTAGGCTGCTGTGTAGCATGACGAGAGTAGAAAATAGAATGGTGGTAATAAAAGAAAAACTTAGTCCATGTGGAGAAGTTGATGTTAGTCAATGGTAAAGAACCGCTGAAGCCAAGTAACAGGCTAGAGGCACTGGCAATAATAATATATTTTATAAACCAATTTATGTGGTCTCTGGAACTGTTTTCAACAGAAGCAGTGATATGCCTGTTCTTATTCCTTTTTAGTAAAATGTACAAATTCTTGAACATGTTTTAGGTTACAGCTGGATAACATGATATACAAACCAATAAACATTTTTCACAACTATTTCATAAATTAAAAATGTTGGCCTCAGAAGTGAGCAATAAATAAATAAATTTACACTGATGATTGATTTGATAAAAAAAATCATGCTTTTGCTGGATTCACAATAATTAAAACATAAGTGGTATTTTACACTAAATGCCTTGTTATGGCAAAAAGCTCAAATGTCTGTTGCAGCTCATGTGATGTTCTTTCTCTGTGAAATTTATACCTGTGTAGAGGGCCAGTGCAAGGCCTATGCACTGTTTAAGTCACACTTTAGGGTTTACAATGGGGATTAAGTGATGCCTAGGCCTTATTGGCCCTGTACGCGGGATGAATTTCAGCCTATGAGAATATATTCAAGAAAATGAGGGATGCTACTGTTGTCTGCCCCACGAAAGAGTGTAAAATATTTATACCATAAGCAAGAGGGAAAGATGTGCTTACTGTGAACAATAACTAGATGAATACATCCTTCTTTACTGCCTCATCCCCCATTATTTTTCATTTCTTCAAGACTAGATTATTACTTCCCATATTATCTGTCTTTCCCAGACCACTATATTCCTGTGCCAAAAAGCTATTACTTACATATAGTGTGGTGTCTAATGAGCCACATCTGCTCCAGCCAGCAGTAATTAACCTTCAGGTCCCTGCTAGGTTTCAGCAACTGCTAATGGGGTGGGCAACAGGAGAATTTTGCCATCCTGTTCGAAGGGTGCTCAGAAGGGAGATTTATGTGGTCGAAGGTATGGGGGGAGGGCATCAAGAAGAAGTGAGAGGAACTATATACATTTAGGGAGAGATTTAATGATGTGATGTGTTACAAAGAATTGATCATGTTGCAAAAGGTAAGAGGAAAGTATTGAACAAATTCAACTGGAAAATTTAAATGGTCAAAAAAGCTGGAAGAAGAATCTTAGCCATAGCTTTTTGACGAAAATGAGGGGATGGAATGAGATGAGATGAGATTCATGGAGACCAGACAGAAGAACTTTAGAGATGATGAAGAGAAGGAAACAACAGTATTTAGCAAGAGCCTGGAGTAGTCTAAGGTTATGGAGAAGGAAGAGAGAGCAGAAAGCTTTTCAAGGAAAGTTGAGAAGTTCAGTTTTCTCTCTTTTGAGGTTGTCATAGTTGAAAGGTAATTCAGGAGGAGACATCAGAAGAGCAGTCAGCAATCCAAATCTGCACAAAGATAGTTTGGGTAGACAGACAGATATGTAGTGTTCAAGATAACCATTCATAAGAGAGCTATATTAATTTCCAGTTGACTAAAAGGAGTTGCAGATAATATCTAATCACTGAATAAAGCAGAGTCCTATGTATTTTACTGTAAAGCATGTATTAAACATTTCTTTACAATAATATAATAAATTGTCCTTTACATAATTTGCTAAATCACAACTTTACAAAGATTGGTCATTGATAGAGCATGAGCAGATGAATTTTCCTAAAGAGCAGGTAGAAGAAGATAGGATTAAGGACAGAACCTACTGGACACCAATGGATAACTAAAGAGAGGATGAAGAGGAAATGCTGGGTAGAGAGGTAGAAGGAAAACTAGATCATCAGAACCACTAAAGCCGAGGGGGAGAAACCTGCAGAGAAGGAGAAAGGATGACTGACTATCATTAAAGATTGAGGAGGAGGATTATAGTGTGAGACCCCTCTGCTGGAATTCTTCTAAAATGAATCCAGTCAGGTATTATTAGAGGGTTTCCAGACACCTTCCCATCAGAGTTTCTGACACACACTAAATCCAGTGTTAAGAATTGACAAAGAATGTGCTTTCATCATTGCATTAAATATATAAGCTCTTTTAATAGTTTAATAATAGCTTCTGGAACTTAGGTACAGTCTTTAGGACTCTCCTAAGATTTAGCAGTATTGTGAACTAATATTCCTATCCTGGAACATTATATTTTTACTTATCATTAACTCAGCCAGAAGTTAAATAATATCATAACTGATATCCATTTCTACTGCTAAAGAACCTTTTAAAGTATATGAAATCAGACCCCATAGCTCTTTTCAGGCTGTGACTATTTCATGTGAACTTTAAAATTAAATTATAGGCTATTCCATAAAAAGAATATCCTTTCAGATTCTCAGAGGCTTTCCCATAAACGGATGCAGTCAGAGTCCAGTGTATCCCACACAACTGAATTCAGACGGACACTTCTTTCTCATCTTTCAACAGAAGAGAGGTGTTTTCCCTACAAAATCAAAACCTATTGTCACTTGTACACTATTCAGATCAATTGTTTCTTGCATTAAGGAATCATACATCAAGCAAGTAGTATATACTGGCTCTCTTTCCTATTACAGCTCATTTCTCTAAAAGACATGCTATGTCCTAGGCAAAGCTGGGAAAAGTTCCAGTGTAAGAAGTCTGTGAGGCAGTAGATTGTGCATTACTGACCTTCAAGAATATTTATAGATTTCAGTTATCAGAATCTTTGCCACAGCCATGCTTGCCCTCACCCAAAGTACATTAGCTGTAGTAAACACAAGAGAAATTTTTTCAGAGTTTGCACAGGATCTTAGGTGTGCTCTTTACTTGAAGATGGATATCTAAAACCCTCACAATGTTAGAAAAATTGTAAGGATTATATTTATGCTTCAATTTTTTTCCCCCTGCCAGGATGGTAGTTCTCCCAATCCTTGTTGAGGAAGCAAAGGCACATGGTTAACAGACTGGGGGCAACTGGAATTGAGGGCACTCCGCAACACACAGATTGATTCTTGTGGCAAATGTCTCTTCCTACCCCCTCACCATATGACGATTGGCTTTCCTCATCAGGTCTAAGTTGAGTATATAGGAGCATAGTGGGGTTTATAGTAGGGATGTAAAAAATCGTTTAATTAAGAATCCGTTTAAACATTTTAAAAATAGAACAGTTACACGGTTAAACACTGGGGGTGGGGGAATACTGCTGGGCTTGGCTCCTCACTGCCAAGTGAGAGCTGCCTAGCTGCAGTGGTATCTGGGAGCTGTCACTTGCAGGGAGCTGAGCTGAGCTCAGCTGCTGCTCCCTCCCCACCTGCACAACTGGGCCCCACACCTTCCCAGGAGCAAGAGTTGCTTAGCTGCTCTCATAGACTCATAGGTCAGAAGGGACCAATATGATCATCTAGTCTGACCTCCTGCACAAGGCAGGCCACAAAACCCTACCCATACACATTCATAACAACCCCGAACCCATGACTGAGTTATTGAAATCCTCAAAAGTGAGATTTGAAGACCTCAAGCTGCAGGGAATCCATCAGCAAGCGACCCATGCCCCACGCTGCAGAGGAAGGCGAAAAACCTCCGGGGCCTCTGCCAATCCGCCCCGGAGGAAAATTCCTTCCCGACCCCAAATATGGCGATCAGCTAAACCCCGAGCATGTGGGCAAGACTCACCAGCCAACACCCAAAAAGGAATTCTCTGCAGTAACTCAGTTCCCATCCCATCCAACATTCCCACAGACCATTGAGCAGACTTATCTGCCGATAATCCAAATCAATTGCTCAAATTAAACTATCCCATCATAACATCCCCTCCATATACTTATCAAGCTTAGTCTTAAAGCCAGATAAGTCATTTGCCCCCACTACTTCCCTCGGAAGGCTGTTCCAGAACTTCACTCCCCTAATGGTTAGAAACCTTCGTCTAATTTCAAGTCTAAATTTCCTAATATCCAATTTGTACCAATTCGTCCTCGTACCTATATTAGTACTAAACTTAAACAATTCCTCTCCCTCCCTAACATTAATCCCCCTGATATATTTATATAGAGCAAGCATATCCCCCCGGAGCCTTCTTTTGGCCAGGCTAAACAAGCCAAGCTCTTTGAGTCTCCTTTCATAAGGCAGATTTTCCATTCCTCGAATCATCCTAGTAGCCCGTCTCTGAACCTGTTCCAGTTTGAATTCATCCTTCTTAAACATGGGACACCAGAACTGCACACAATATTCCAGGTGGGGTCTCACCAGCGCCGTATATAACGGCACTAACACCTCCTTCTCCTTGCTGGAAATACCTCGCCTGATGCATCCTAAAACTGCATTTGCTTTTTTAACAGCCATATCACATTGGCGGCTCATAGTCATCCTGCTATCAACCAATACCCCAAGGTCCTTCTCCTCCTCCGACGTTTCCAACTGATGCGTCCCCAACGTATATCTAAAATTCTTATTATTAATCCCTAATTAATCCTTGCACTTTTCACTATTATATTTCATCCTATTACTATTACTCCAGTGTACAAGGTGGTCCAGATCTTCCTGAATAGTATCCCGGTCCTTCTCCGTGTTAGCAATACCCCCCAGCTTCGTGTCATCTGCAAATTTTATTAACACATTCCCGCTCTTTGTGCCAAGGTCAGTTATAAAAAGGTTAAATAAGGTCGGTCCAAGAACCGATCCTTGAGGGACTCCGCTAGTAACCTCCTTCCAGCCTGACAGTTCACCTTTCAGCACGACCCGCTGTAATCTCCCCTTTAACCAATTCCTTATCCACCTTACAACTTTCACATTCATCCCCATCTTTTCCAATTTAACTAACAGTTCCCCATGCGGAACCATGTCAAACGCCTTACTGAAATCGAGGTAAATTAGATCTACCGCATTGCCTCTGTCTAAGTAATCCGTCACCTTCTCAAAGAAGGAGATCAGGTTGGTTTGGCATGATCTACCTTTAGTAAATCCATGTTGCAATTTGTCCCAATTACCATTGACCTCAATGTCCTTAACTACTTTCTCCCTTAAAATTTTTTCCAAGACCTTACACACAACAGACGTCAAGCTAACAGGCCTATAATTACCCGGATCACTTTTATTCCCTTTCTTAAAAATAGGAACTACGTTAGCAATTCTCCAGTCATACGGCACAACCCCCGAGTTTACCGATTGCTTAAAAATTCTCGCTAACGGGCTCGCAATTTCACGCGCCAGTTCCTTTAATATCCTCAGGTGGAGATTGTCCGGTCCCTCCGATTTTGTCCCGTTAAGCTGTTCAAGTTTGGCCTCTACCTCAGATACGGTAATATCCACCACCACATCCAGATTCCCGTTTGTCACCCCTCCATCATCCCTAAACTCCTCACTAGTCTTATTAAAGACTTATTATTAAAGACTTATTAAAGACTTTTATATAAAAGCTTGTGGGGAGCTGAGCCCAGCTGCGGCTTGGCCCCCCTGCTCTGGGCTCCGTGCCTCCCCGCCGCTTGTGGGGAGCCGAGCCCAGCTGTGGCTTCTTCCCTCTCACTGGGATCCACACCGCCTCCCATTTGGGCGGGAGCCAGCCCATAAGCTGCCACTCCCCCCCCAGTTTAAATGCTAATCAGCTGTTTAAAACATTTAAACAGCTGATTACCATTTAAATGGTTAACCTTTTACATCCCTAGTTTATTGGAACGTGCCAGTGACCTTTCCTTTCAGTCAAAGTTCTTTCACAGAAAGGTACCAGTGTAGACATAGGCAGGAAGTGAAAAGAATTTCATCCCACAGTTACACGGTTTTAACTAGAAAACTAAGCAAAACTTATTTTTAGTATGACAGAAAAACAGTTAGAGAGATAAGGTAGGTGAGGTAATATCTTTTACTGGACTAACTTCTCTTGAATTGAGAGACAAACTTTCAAGTTTACCCAGAGCTCTTCTTCAGGGCTGGGAAATGTACAAGGTGGAACAGATTGTTTAGTATAAATAGTTAACATATTTCAAGGGACCATTCAAGGTGAAGTGGTCCATTAACACCTCTCCAATCGAAGAGAGTGAATTATGGATGCAATTAAAGTAATTTTAGCATTTCAAATCAGAAAATGAGGTTGACTCTGAGGTATTTTTTTCTATTCAGGTACAATTGTAGTTAAGGCAATCGTTCTTCAACAGAATGGAAGAAAGCTGCAATTGTTTGACTGCAGCTATAAAGGAGAATCTCTATTATGGATAAACTGAATCTATATCATATCAATTTTGGGATCCACGTTTTAAACTTGCTGTGCTGTAACAATTTTTAATTTATTATTAATAAAAGAGTATTATTCTGATTTGTATTCAGTGTCAGCTGTGAGCCCCAACTGAGACTGTGGCCTCGTTGTGCTAAACACTGCACACATATAGTGAAAGAGAGAGTCCCTGCCCTGAGAAGTTTACAGTCTCAACAGACATATGGTGGGAAGGAAAATAAAGACACATGGGGGTGTAACTTGATCAAAGTCACACAAGACTCAGTGGCAGAGCCAGGAATAGAATCTAAGTCTCCTGATGTCTAGCCCAGCACCTTGCCCACTATATCTTGCTGCCTCACATTTACTTGAAATAGTGCATGAAATATTAATTACTTCCATTAGCTGAGGTCTCCATTTGTCTTTGTGATGCTGTGATGTCAACACCCCTTCTTCTGTGCAGCTTTTATACAATACAGTGCCTCCTACAGTGAGGACTTGATCTTGATAGGCTTTTAGGCATTACAATAATACAAAGAGTAATGACAATAAATCTAGTATCTTGAATCAAATGGTAATATACTGTGGAGGAGACATTGGCTACCTACCCTGTTTTACACCAGGAATAATTTGCCAACCTAATCTTCATTATTGAATGAAAGATGCATTTGCTGATTTCTTGATATGTCATTCTTCCTTTTTTATTTTCAGTATAAAATGTATAGGATTGTAGAATTAGTGCAAAGAACTAACTTTAGTAACCTTGGAATTAAAATTTCTGTTGTTGTTGAAATCTATCTCTACTGATGAGTGTTTGAAAATATTTATTTTACATATTGTTAGTTATTTTATATTCGTTGTCCATTGTAGTCACATCTAGGTGCATCAAATCCTTAAAATCAAGCATTTATAATGAAAAGTATTCTCTAACATCAAATAGACTGCTGCTGTCTGATGTTAATAGGGACATCCATCTGTCAGATCACTTCATAATTGCTTCATGAATTTGCGTGTCATCCTTGCACAGGGGCCATGCTAATCTTCTCTGTATTGTTCAAATTTTTAGTATAACCAAAATCCTGACCCAAAAAGCCACCAGACTCTAGCTCTGGTGAGCTGCCAGAGAAAAAGCAAATTCTATAGGCAAAGATCCTCTGTTGAGAATGACTTGTCTCCAGTCCTACTGAATTTTATCCCAGGAACTGACAGTAGTATTAGAGCTTCAGAAGCAGAGTACAGAATAGGCAAATTATGGAGTGATCCATCTTCCACTCCTGGATTCTGATAGTTCAAGATTTATAGTCACCCCAAGCATGGGGTTGAGTCCTTGACCACCTTGGTGACCCATCCACCATGAACTTGTCCAGTTATTTTTTAACTCAGTTATACTTTTGCATATCACAACATCCCATGGCAATTAATCCCAGAGGTTGATTGTGAATTGTCTGAAACTGTATTTCCTCTTGTTTGTTTTAAACCTGCAGCCTATTAATTTCACTGGGTGAATCTTTTAGTCTCTCCTCTTAGGGAAGCCATTCTATTCCCTTGAGCACTTTCCCTTGTCTGAACTTTTTCCAGTTCCACTGTATTCTTTTTGAGATGGGGTGTCTGGAACCGGACACAGACTTCAAGGAGTGAGCACAGCATGGATTTATATTGCACTCTCCATCTTCAAAGCACTTTACAAACGTTAACTAACTAATATTCATTCCATCCATTGTGCAGTAGGTGAGTATGTTGTGAGCCCCGTTTTGCAGAGGCAGAAACTTTGACAAGAGGGTTAAGCAATTTCTCCTAAAATTACAAAGAGAACTGAACGTATCAAATTTTAGACCTCATGAATTCCTGGCTCCATTAGTCCCAGACTAGACAGCTGGACAGCAGACATTAGATTGGTGAGACAGTCTCTGTTCCACATAATAATGTTAGTCCACTCCTTCCCAGTGTCTGGGGCCCAAAAAAAACCTCGGTAAGATTGGCACTCACTTTTAAGTGATAGAGCGGGAAGTACTAGAACAGCCTTTTGGCTCCCCCAAACAGTGTCAGAAACATCATTCCAGCTCTCCAAAAAAAAGTGCCAGAATGGCGAGCCAAAGCATTCCAGTATGACTCGTGCTCTGCTCCTTCCTAGATGTCCAGAGCCTGTCTTTGGAGAGCAAGACCCCTTGTTCCCGATCCCACACCATCCAGCAGCACCAACTGCTTTGTAAGGCTTCAGATCCCCTCACTCCTTCCCCCCCTCCCCCCAATTTCAGTGGTAGTTTTTGAGGAGTCTGGGTCATTCTTTCATCCATTCTACAAAAGTGTCAGCACCTTCTCTTTGGGACTCCAAGTCCATTGTATCCTTTCCCCCTGCAACTAAACCACAGCCTCTTTACCCTGCAGCCAGCTATGGTTTCCCTTTGGAACTGTAGACATACTCTACCTCTTCCCCCACAACAGACAGCAACTTCTCTCTCCAACTTCAGCCTCCCTCTTTCCTTTCCTTTCTGCCCCCTCTTCATCCCCTCTGCCCTCCCAGCTGCTAGAGTGGCTCTTCTTCTGGGCAGTGGGCTGGCTATTGACTGCCGTCCACCATTCCAAGCTCCAGCAGCCACTAAGCTGCTCAGGCTTCTCTTCAGGACTCTGAAATGTGGATGGATGGATGGATGGATGGATGGATGGCAAGCAGGAGGGTTGAAAAGTACTTACTCCAGGGCTTTGTACAAGGATGAGAGCTGCCAGGCTGGGGCATCCAGTTGACTCTCAATCTCAGCTATCTGGCTTACCAGCTTGCAAGCCGTCTTCTTTATCATGCAGCCAGCCTGCCTACTCCAAATTTCCAAGCCCCACATAGATAAAAGAGTGTGGTGGAGAGAGGAGGGGATGGATTTGTTTTGGGGCTGGGAGAAGAGAGCAAAGGAATTGTTTTTTGTGGTGAGGGAAGAAGACCAAGATTGGTGATTGGGGAGAGAGGACGAAAGGGATTTATTGATTTATTTGTGTGTGCATGCCAGGAGGTGAGAAGGAATACATTTTATTTGTGGGAAGAGGAGGGATGGATTTGGATGGCCATGTGCACGCAGAGTGTTTGTCAAATAACTTCGGTAGAATTGTATGGGCTGCTTGAGCCCACCGGCTCCCACAATGGTGCTCATACCACTCGATCATGTGTCTGTCATTTTGGCCTCTAGAACTTCTGGGATAATATGTAGAAAAATTTAGGCAAATAAAAGGTACCTGGCATTTATTATTTTAATTCAATCTCGTGATTTTTGGGGTGGCTTGGCTCACTTTTGAATGCTTATGTTTTGCAAAACTGCTCAGTTAGACCTGGCCATTAGCTTTGTTCTGTGAAAACTATAGCCCACTGAAACCTCCCACTCCCCATCAGAACCACCTGCTTCTCCTCCTAGCCTGGTCTGAGCTGCCAACAAGAGAGAAGATGATGCCTGTTGTATGAATAAGCTTTTTCTTCTGTCCCTCAGCCCTTTCCACTGCTGCTTTCAAGTGGGGAGGAAGAGACAGATCTCTTCCTCAGAAAGGTGCTGAGAGAAGCAGGAGGAGCTAACAAGATTCAGTCAGCGCTAGTAAAGTTGCGAGTAGAAGTGAGTAAGTGTCCATGTAGGAGAGGCATGTGAATTGGTTTCACTGCATGCAGATAGGCCCAGGAGTGCTCTTTCTTCTTATGCCTTCTTAGCAGACAGCTCTTGACCTTATTAGGAAGCCCGTATTGCTTCATCTCAAACTCTTTCTCTGCAAGGCAGAGGTCTTTGGGGCATGACAGGGAAACAAGCGCTCACCCCTTCCCTTTTACCCTTTTAAGATAAAGGGTAATATGGAATGAATTGGCATCTAACTCATTCTGATACTCATATTTTATTAAGTGAAGAGCCAGCCAAGTTTCAGCAGTAGACAGATTGTGAGTCTTGACCTTGGATGTCCTGTTATGGTAATTTAAACATGGCTCTTTAAAAATGAAAAATACACATTTAAAAACATTCTTGCTATTCCTCTTTAAGATTCTCTGTATTCTGAGTAGCTGAAGGATAGTGCTAGTGATTGTTAAATTATTTTGTGTCGGTTCAGATGGCTCTTGATTCTCATGCTTGAAGGAGACAAAAAAGACACCATAGAAATATAATGAATATTTGCACAAATCAAGAGAAGTATCTCTCCAGTGTAGTCTGCTTTATCTACTATAGCTTTGTAAATTATAAACAGTCACCAGAATGTAACAGAAACCCTGAATTTTAGGATTTTCAATTAGACAGTAAGAATTGGTCCCACATGAGGTAGCAGGCCTGACTAGTAAAAAGAGTGTTTATTTTTACTTAATCGTCAGTAAATAAAAAGATAGGTACTTGAAAGAAGCTGACACAAATATTTGTTTTGTCACATTTTATGCACAGTGCTTTTCAGGCATATCAGAATGTATTTTGCTATATTTTTTTACAATTTATTTTAATCCAATTTCATTGTTTGACTAAGGTATATAATTCAATTACTTTTTTTTAAACAGATGTGGGAAGAGGCCATTGCCTTGGGCAAAGAACTTGCAGAACAGTATGAAAATGAAATGTTTGATTATGAACAACTCAGTGAACTGCTGGTAGGTTTCTTTTCCATTCAGTTTAAATTAACATAGACATTATAAACCAGTTTTTCTAAAATTTCACTTTTTAAGTTTTTAAAATAATATTGAAAACTCCACTTACCTGGGTTATATTAACCCAATGAGACAAATAGCTTACTTGACCTCTTGGGGTAGATATTGGCTAGTTAAATGATGGTAGATGGTAGGTGAGTTAAATGACCATCTTTGGAAGTGACTTTAAGTGGAAAATGTTTGGTTTTTATGTTGGAAGGAAGATATTCTGATTATAGTTTGCTTGTGGTCAAAATGAAATGTGGGATTTTAAAAAGAAAGATGGCTGTATCTTAGCAAGATGCATACATCAAAATTTCCTATAATTCCTTGAGCAATTAAAAATTAAAGATAGAGATCAGATTTTGATAAAAAATTTTAAATAATTCTGAACTATGTAAAGATAATTATTTCAAAGAGCATCTGTATAATAACTTCACCAATAATTGTGGATCTTGTAGCTAGTTAGTTGCAATGAGGTGTACAGAGTATAGGACTGGAAACTGAGTTCTTATCACCTGTCACTGACCTATTATTTAGCCTTCAAAAAGTCACTTAATGTTTGTTTTACTTTGAAAATTGACTATGTAATGCCAAGCATTTTAATTATTATTGTGCTCTCTAAGGCCTGGTCTACACTTACCTTGGCGATTCGGCGGCAGTCGACAGGAGATACGCACGTGACGTAAATCACTTGCATATTTCCGTTGACTTTGCAGCGTCTCCTCTGTGCGACATCCATGCTGTGCTGCGTCAAAGGGAACAGCGCGCCCTTCGATTCAGCGCTACTCCACTTATGGGGATGGTTTTTCTGCTTCGCTTCCTGGATCGACTGAGCATGTCTATACAGACCACTTAGTCGATCCAGAGCAATCGATGTGATGGCGGCGAATTTGCCACCATCAGTGTAGACCCAGCCTAAGGCATGGCTTGAAAAGATATTGGGTAAGAGAAGGCAGGCATTGATTCATCACAAAAAGTTGTGAATCACTGTTGTTCTCGGGGTGTATGCTGATATTTCCTGAGCACCAGCAGTATGTAAATTCTGCTTTAGAATCACCAATATTCACTTTCCAGTTCAGCTTCTCATCAATTCAGATTTTTAGAAAAATCTTATTTGTAATAGCAGCCCATTACAGAAACAGAGGATCACAATAATTTCCTCTCCTGAAAACTGGCTGATCTGGGAGCCATAACTGCAGGAGATATTGTTCCAGACTGTAGCCATGATATGAATTCCTGATCTCATAGTGAATCCAAACAAAAGTTCAGGGATTCCTTTTTTTGAATCTCATCCATCAGGAAATCCATTTATGTACAGACCTCAGGAATATGTTGTATCCATGACGAGACTGATCAACGTAAAATCAGCAGTCCTTGAGATTATATCCTTGGCCTGCTTCTGGGTTCAGATCCTTAAGATGTTCCTTCTGTGCATCATATCCAACCAAGAACAGAGCCTGGCCCAACTGATAAGTAGTCCCTGGGATATATAACTTTTTGTAATCATTCCACAAATGATTTTCTCTCATATAGTGATCCCACAATTCAACAATGGTTAAGAGAACTTTTCTCTCTGATGTCCATTTAACTGTTCTAACTACACATCTGAGTCTTTTTTTTTGGGAGATACATGTGGAGATGGTAGGATGGCTCCAAGAAAATAGTAATGTAAGGTGATAAAGCTCTATCTAAATCTTCTAGACTCAAGAGTCGTATGAAGGACACTTACCTTCTACTTACATTTATGCTGTGCAGAACAGGTTGTAGCAGCAAATTCATTCTAGTCTAGTCTGACAGTTGAGCAGCAGTTGTCTATGTGAATGTGAAGGGGTTCCATTCACTGCAGGTGTCCCTCCTGGTGACTAGGTCTGGGAATTAGCTCTCACCCTGTCTGGCAACCCCTTCTGTTGGTTATTCGCTCTGTTATACCTCTCTCTTTGAGAGTTGGGGTTCTCTGTCTTCATGACTTGACCCTCTTGCCAGGTCACTATAAGGTCCCCACTTCGGGGGTAACAAAGCTTACTGGAAAACTGTTTCAGGTGGTTTTCTGTTCCAAGTGTCCAGGTCCTGTGCCACTTACCTTGTGGCTGGTCGGGGCACCTGGGACCACCCCCTACTCTGGATTCCACAGCAGAGTTCCTATGACTAGAAACCTAGGTGTGCTCAGTGTCAGTCCCTATTGCTGTTTCCCACCTTCCTACCCCACCTCTCTACCTCCTTGCCTATCTCTGGGTTTACCACAGGCGTTTCCTCCACTCTGTGATTACTTCACTGTTCTTGGCCTCTTAAATTCCTTAGTCCAGGGCAAGACTCCATGGCTTATTCTCCCCTTGAATCTCCTCCTTGTCCCTAGCCAACTCCCTTTCCCTCTAGGGAGTGACTGCAGACCTCCTTCCTGCAGCCTCTTCTTTTTCATTTGTTCTTCTGCACAGCAGAATTATCAGACAGGGCTATTTCTGTCACTTTATTCATTCATTTTTAGACATGTTTGGGGGGGGGGTTTAAAACAATTATTTGACTCAGTCTGGTATTCTTAAGGAAACATAGCAAGACTTTTTTGCACTATTCCATTTTCCTGACATTCTTCCTAGCCCCTTTAGTGAAAATCTTTGATTCCAAGCAGATTCAATTTTTCATAATAAAACTTTCTTTCCATAGAATATTGCCCACATTGCCATAAAACACAATCAACAGTTTATTTGGTTTAGCACACATTACAGAGGCCATCTTCATCTTTTTAATAAGTTTAACTTATCATTTAGGGCATAAATAACTTGCTAACATTCTAAAAAAGGCTTCTTCATTTTATCATAATTGTGGAGTACAGTATTATCTTTGAGTTGTGGGCATACACATCATAAAATCTTTGTCCTTTTGTTTCCTTAGTCCATAGTTCTTGCCATTTCTTCGAAAGCTCCTTTGTGACTTTTTAATTCTTGTCTATTTAAGGATATCTTAATATCCACCTTCTCATTTTGTAGAGGCTGGTTTGCTGCTTTATCAGCCATCACATTTCCAGGTATTCCGATATGTGCCGGATTTCATGGTATTGTTATTCAGATACTTGCTTGCATTAGCTCTGTAGTTAGAAACATTATTTCACTTACGTCTTTTCTACTTTCTGAAGTCCCTGTTTTAATTGTCATAATGCCTGATAAGGAATTAGCTCCTTCTGGCCCATATTAACTTATGAAGCACTTGTGGGAGTAAACATCCCATCACAGTGAGCCATCAACCAGAAGTTCTAGGTTTCTCTCTGAGTCATTCTTTGTGCAGAGAAAACGTCATTGCCCTAACAATGGCCTATCTCATAAGCAAGGTATGTCTTCTTACTAAGCAGAAAGGGAATGAGCTCCCTTCATCCAATCATTTAATCTGCCTTTAAACAACTAGGAGCTCCCCAGCATGGATCTCTACACACTTTTCAGCAAGCCATAGGAAAAAAGAGTTCTTCCTGCCTTGATTCTCTGCCTCCTTTGTCAGGAGCCTGACCTTTGCCCAATGTCACTGGGCCAAGAGTGGTATAAGAGAGGTTAATACTCCAATATGAAGCAGTCTGGCAGTAATAAAGTCCTCTTAAAATCCAGTTTCACCTTCCTTTCTTAGTGTAGAATCTCAAAGAAATTACCTTCAGTCACTTTTTTCTGGTGGCAGCAATACCATAACAGACCTCCCTTAGTTTTTCATAAGGATTTTCCTCCAAACTGTTCCAGAAGCACTTAGCTGATTTCTATCAGAATTGGGAGACTACTACTTTTTCTATGTCCTTTTACCTCCATCAGAACCGAGGGGTGTTGCAATACCTCTAGATGTTAAAAGGGGCATGAAAATCTGCATAAGTTGCATGCAACATTGTGAGTTTGAGAATTTGTTCAAAGGGCATAAAGTCCATAAAATTTTTTATCTAAGTGGATTAGAATGTGAGTCAGGGATGCTCATAAAGCTTGGAAGCAACCCACTAGGGTATGGAGTCCACTCCATAAAGGCAACATCACCTATTGGGCTAAGGTATGAATTGCCGCTCTAGAAAAGTTCTGCAAAGCTACCATGTTCAGGACACATACTTTTACTAAATATAGGATGAAGAATGGTCTAGAAGGTAGAGCAGTAGACTGACATTCAGGAGTTGTATTCCCAGCAATGCCATTGACCTACTATGTGACTGGCCTTGATCTTGGGCAAATGATTTCACCTCTCTTTGCTGTTTTTGCCTTTTTCTTTGTCTGTTTTCATTTCTTTCAAATGTAAGCATGGACATTCTCTCACTCTGTTTTTGTAGAGTGCATATAATAGTGGGCCCCAGCCTCAGCCCTTGACGATACAGTAATAGAAATAATAGATAACTGTTCTTCTGTAGATGCAACTTTGGAAAGAGCTCCTAGCTTTTTTCCTTGAGAAATAATCCTGCCCTTTTGTATGGAAGGAATCGTGTTGTAGAGTGATCTTGTTTACTTAGAGAAGAGACCATTTATCGCACGTCTGAATGATGATTCTTTAATGGATAAGGTTCTCCAAGCACTTTCCCTTAATCATCACTCCTTTCCATGGTTGCTCATACTTTTGTGCTTTTTGTTGTTGTTGACAAATATTCCTCACTGAGGGAGTCACTGTTAATATAATGGATAAACATTGTTCAACTTCGGGTACATTTTAGTAAGACTTCTTTCTTTCTCTGATCAATTTCTCTCCAACCAGGTTTCACTCATCTCACAACTTGTGAGTATAAGTCAGCCGGCGTCTGGAGACACTTAGATTTGTGTTAAAAATTCTGAAATGTCACTGGTAATTCATGCTTGTTCGTGTGGTATAAGCAAAATACATCAATTTAAATAATCTGCTTTGAATAAAATAACTAGGTTATTTATATGACTACATGAATATATTTGATTTTTTCCCTTCTAAGCATAGTACTTTGCCTTGTCTTTATGGAATTTCATCTTTTTTATTAAAGACAAATGCAAAGGACTACACTGAGAAAGGAGAAAAACAAATGCCCAGATACAAAATGGGGAATAACTGGCTAAGCAGTAGTACTGCAGAAAAGGATTTGGAGTTATAGTGGATCACAAATTGAATATGAAATAACAATTTGATGCAGTTGCAAAAAAGTTAATACCATTCTGTGATGTATTGACAGGAGTCTCAAACTAAGACATGAGAGATAGTGTTCTGCTTTACTCGGTACTGCTGAGGCTTCAGTTAAGAAAACTGGGAATATTTAGTCTTGAGAAAAGATGTCTATGGGAAAACTGATGACAGTCTTATAAAAAGGATGGTGATCAATTGTTCTCCATGTCAGCCAAAGGTAGGAAAAGAAGAAATGGGCTTAATCTGCAGCAAGGATGATTCATGTTACATATTAGGAAAAGCTGTCGAACTATAAGGATAGTTAACCACTGGAACAGTCTTCCAACAGAGGTAGTGGAATCCCCATCACTGGAGGTTTTTAAGAGTAGGTTAGATTGTCAGGGATAGTCTAGACATACTTGGTCCTGCTTCAGCACAGGGGGAGGGACTAGATGACCTCTCGAGGTCTGTCCCAGACCTACATTTCTATGATTCTGTATTCATATTCTGTCATCCCTTGGATGGCTAATTACAGTTAATCTTTAACTTGGATCATACAGATAAAACCAGAGAATAACTTTTAAATAATAGTTTAGTATTTATAAGTATTGTGGCAAGGTGGCACCGGGGGGGGGGAAAAGACAGGTAATTCACCCCTCCCCGTGGGTCTCGTGCTTTCCCGGCTCGGCCGGTGGTGCAGCCGGGGGGAAGGTTTCGGGGAGGGAATGGACCCGATCCGCCCCGAAGAGACTGGAGAAGCGGCAGGCAAAGCCCCCCACGCCTCTGTAGGCTACAGGCGGCGGCCTGCCGGCCGTGGGCGGCCTGCCCGTACCCCGACTCTGCCAACCCCTCCCTGTTGGCTCTTGCTCCGCGAACCCTCCAACCTGTAAACCTCCAATCTCTAATCTCCGAACTCCTCTCCTCCTCACTCCACACTCCTGACTCTCCACCCTGACTGTCTGGTGAGGTAGGCTTTAAGTGTTTGGGGCGGGGTTACCTAATTGGCCCCAGCTGGCCTAATTGGTTAGGCAGCCCCAGCTGGCCCAACTGCCTACTCTGATTCCTGCTGAGTCACCCAGGGTATAAAGCTCTGTGGAGCCTGGGGCTAACATACCGGCCTTCCAGGACCCTTGCAAAACCGTCAGGCCTGACCCTGCCACATATCCTCCCCCCCTGCTCAATCCCTCCGGGTTGGGCAACTTGGGATGCCAAACAATGAACTCGGGACAACCCATCAGCGTTCCCGTGGCGGCAGCCCGCTCTATGCTGAATGGTGAAACGGAATGGTTGCAGGGACAGGAACCATCGGGTCACCCGGGCGTTCTTCTCCTTGTTCCGCTGCATCCATTGGAGCGGGGCATGGTCCGTCACCAGGGTAAATTTCCGTCCCAGCAGGTAGTAACGCAGGGTTTCCATCGCCCACTTGACAGCCAGGCACTCCCTCTCCACGACTGCGTACCTCTGTTCCCTCGGGAGGAGCTTCCGGCTTAGGTACATTATGGGGTGTTCCTCGTCTCCCACCATCTGGGATAGGACCGCGCCAAGCCCCACTTCCGAGGCGTCTGTTTGTAGGATGAAGTCCCTCGTGAAGTCGGGGGCGAGTAGTACGGGGTTGTGACAGAGAGCTGACCGTAGATCGGTGAAGGCTTCTTCAGCTGCCGGGGTCCAACGTACCATATCTGGGCCCCGGGCCCTTATCAGGTCCGTTAGGGGGCTGGCCCTGGAGGCGAAGTGGGGTATGAAGCGCCGGTAGTACCCCACAACCCCTAAGAACGCTCGAACCTGCTTCTTCCGATTGGGCCGGGGCCACTCCTGTATGGCTTCTAGTTTGTTTAGTTGGGGTTTTACCACGCCCCTCCCCACTACGTACCCCAGGTACCGGGCCTCTGCCAGACCGATGGCACACTTGGCTGGGTTTGCAGTAAGGCCTGCCTGTCTCAGGGTTTCTAGCACCTTCTCTACCTTTTTTAGGTGCGTCTCCCAGTCCGTGGTATAAATGACTATGTCATCCAAATATGCCGCCGCATAGTCGCTATGGGGGCGCAACAATTTGTCCATTAACCGCTGGAAGGTTGCGGGGGCCCCATGTAGGCCGAAAGGGAGAACCGTGTACTGAAATAGTCCCTCCGGGGTAGAGAATGCCGTCTTCTCCTTCGCCCCTTTAGCCAAGGGTATCTGCCAGTATCCCTTGGTCAGGTCAAGGGTGGTTAGGAACCGGGCCTTGCCTACCCGGTCCACCAGTTCATCTATTCGGGGCATGGGGTACGCATCGAATTGGGATACTTCGTTTAGCCGGCGGAAGTCGTTGCAAAACCTGGTTGTTCCGTCGGGTTTCGGCACCAACACTATGGGGCTGGACCACTGGCTGTGGGACTCTTCGATAACCCCCATCTCCAGCATCCTTTTTACTTCCACTTTGATTTCTTGTCTTTTGGCCTCTGGTACTCTATAGGGCCGCATCGTGACCCTGACTCCAGGGTTGGTGACGATGTCGTGGGTTACCTCCGTCGTACGGCCGGGCCGTGTTGTAAAGACATCCCGGTATCGGCTCAGCATATCTGCTGCCTCGGCTTTTTGGTTTGGGGTTAGGTCGGGGGATACCTTCACTGGTTCCTGTGGCAGTACGTCCTGGGTCACCACACACGCTTCCCGAGTCCTCCATGGCTTTAATAGGTTAACATGATAAATCTGCTCCGGCTTGCGGCGCCCTGGCTGTCGTACCTTATAATTGGTCTCCCCCACGGGCTCGAGAACCTCGTAGGGCCCCTGCCATTGGGCCAGCAACTTGCTCTCTGCGGTGGGTACCAGGATCATCACCTGGTCGCCCGGCTGGAACCGCCGAACTGTGGCCTGACGGTTATACTGGGCTTGCTGGGCCCCTTGGGCCTTCTCCAGGTGCTCCCGCACAATGGGGGTTACTCGGGCAATTCGGTCCCTCATTTGGAGCACATGCTCGACGACGTTTCTCCCCGGGATGGGCTCCTCCTCCCAAACCTCCTTGGCAATGTCCAAGATGCCCCGGGGGTGGCGCCCATACAATAGTTCAAAAGGGGAGAATCCTGTGGAGGCCTGGGGTACCTCTCGGATGGCAAACATGAGATACGGCAACAGGGTATCCCAGTCCTTCCCGTCCCTGCTTACCACCTTCCTTATCATGGCCTTGAGGGTCCGGTTAAATCGTTCCACAAGGCCATCCGTCTGCGGGTGGTAGATGGAGGTCCGCAAGGCTCGTACCCGCAGCAGGGCGCACAAGTCCTTCATCAACCGGGACATAAATGGGGTCCCCTGATCAGTCAATATCTCCTTTGGCAGCCCCACTCGGGCGAACACCTTCACTAGTTCCGTGGCTATTGTCTTTGACGTAGTACTCCGCAGGGGAATGGCCTCGGGGTATCTAGTGGCGTAATCGAGTATGACCAATATGTGCTGATGCCCCCTGGCTGTCTTCTCCAACGGCCCCACCAAGTCCATAGCTATCCGCTCAAATGGGACCTCGATAATGGGTAGTGGTACTAACGGGGCCCGCAAATGGGGCTGGGGGCCGTGCAGCTGGCATTCCGGGCAGGAGGTGCAGTAGCGCCGTACGTCCTCATATACCCCGGGCCAAAAGAATCGGCGTAATATTCGGGCCAGGGTCTTGTCTACCCCCAAGTGCCCCCCAAAGAGATGGCTGTGGGCTAAATTAAGCACAGCCCTTTGGTGCTTCCGGGGCACTAGTAGCTGTAGGACCCTTTCCCCGTCTTTTCCCAAGGCTCGGTATAATAAGTCCCCCTTCAGCACAAAGTACGGCCCCGCTCCTGGGGCTCTTCCCTCCACCGGGACTCCATTGACCTCAGTCACTTCCCCTCGGGCCGTGATGTACCTGGGGTCGTCTGCCTGGTCGCGGGCAAAGCTCTCTCGTCCCGTGCCCAGGGGTTCCATCTCTGGATGTATGTCCTCCCCCCCCCGTCTCGATCTCGGGAGGGTCCACCTCGGGGTCCGCCCGATGCCCTTCTGTCTGGGTCGGCCCTCCAGTTGCTGCCCGGGTTGGCCTCCCCACCAATGCCAGCTTCAGTCCCTGGGCCAAGATCTTAGTCCCCAAGGCTTTAGCGGCCCTCCTCTCGGCCCTGGACTTTCGGCTTCTCCCAGGGGCCGGGAATAGGTCCGAGGCTATTTCCGAGAAGACAGGGGGGTGGGTGTCAGGAAAAAGGGCTACCCCTGCGTCTTTAAGGCCCCCCCCCTGCACTGGCTGTCTCCGGAGGCAGGAGAGCCCCGAACCCTGGGAAATCCCTCCCAATGAGGACGGGGTATGGGAGCCGGGGCACCACCCCTGCTGTCACGCGGGTGACGCTCTTCTCCACTTCAATGTCTACGGGGATGGTGGGGTAATAGCTTACGGCCCCATGAACACACGTCACTCCTGTGCGCTTGGCCTGCGTCAGTCGGCTGCGCTCTATGAACTTCCCCGAGATGAGGGTGATGGCGCTCCCTGAGTCCACCAGCGCCAGGGTCTTCACCCCGTTTAACTTCACCGGCCTTGTATACTGATGGGGGGTCAGGGCTACCCCCACAAGGTGGATTAGGCCACAGGAGTTCTCCCAGTCTCCCAGGTTGCACTGCATTGGCTCCTCCTTATGCGGACACTGGGCTGCTATGTGGCCCCATTCCCCACAGGCATAGCACCGGAAGGGGGCCCTCGGCACCGGCTTGGCCCTCGGGCTGGGGGGCCCAGCTCTGTCCTGAGTACCCTCGTCACCCTGCCTTCTGATGACTTCCCGTAGGCCCTCGGGTTCCTTGGATTTCCCCCTAGTGCCCTCGGGATGTTCGGGCCTCCGGGCCCCTGGGGCAGGTCGTCTGGTCTGAGCCAGACCCTCTCTGGGCAGCTGGGAGAGGCTCCGGGCGGTCATTCGCCTTTCTACTAACGCCACGACGTCGTCATAAGTAGAGGGGTCGTTCTGCCCCACCCAGATCCGGAGGTCGGCTGGAAGTCCCCTCAGGTACCGATCGATCACGAGGGTCTCTATAATCTCCTCTGGTCGGCGGGTCTCCGGTTGCAACCACTTCTGGGCGAGGTGGGCGAGATCAAATAACTGTGATCGAGGTGCCTTGCCCTCCTGATACCTCCATTCATGGTAGCGCTGGGCTCGCACGGCCATCGTCACCCCCGATCGGGCTAGGATCTCTGTCTTCAGCCGGTCATAGTCTGCCGCCACCCTGGCGGGTAGGTCATAATAGGCTTTCTGGGCCTCTCCACACAGAAAGGGTGCCAGGACACCGGCCCACTGCTCTGGGGGCCAAGCCTCCCGGGTGGCGATTCGCTCGAAAGCGAGGAGGTATGCCTCCACATCGTCCTCCATTGTCATTTTCTGTAGGAAGTGGGCGGCTCGTAAGGTGCGTGGCCCATCCGGCCCCCGGGTTTGGGAGGACATTGCCCTCAGCTGGGCTACCACTTCTCGCATGAGGGCCCGATCTTGGTTGGCCTGGTTGACCAGCATCTGGGTCGTCTCTTGCTGGAGCCGCATGGCCTCCTGCTGGGCCTCCCTCTGGACCCTGGTGGCCTCCTGCTGGGCCGCTGTGGCCTGGATGAGGGCCCTGACCACGTCCTCCATCTTGGTGGCCACCCAGGGGATCCTTCCTTCCCTCCTTCAACTGCTGCGCACGAGAATCCCACTTCTGACACCAGTGTGGCAAGGTGGCACCGGGGGGGGGGGAAAAGACAGGTAATTCACCCCTCCCCGTGGGTCTCGTGCTTTCCCGGCTCGGCCGGTGGTGCAGCCGGGGGGAAGGTTTCGGGGAGGGAATGGACCCGATCCGCCCCGAAGAGACTGGAGAAGCGGCAGGCAAAGCCCCCCACGCCTCTGTAGGCTACAGGCGGCGGCCTGCCGGCCGTGGGCGGCCTGCCCGTACCCCGACTCTGCCAACCCCTCCCTGTTGGCTCTTGCTCCGCGAACCCTCCAACCTGTAAACCTCCAATCTCTAATCTCCGAACTCCTCTCCTCCTCACTCCACACTCCTGACTCTCCACCCTGACTGTCTGGTGAGGTAGGCTTTAAGTGTTTGGGGCGGGGTTACCTAATTGGCCCCAGCTGGCCTAATTGGTTAGGCAGCCCCAGCTGGCCCAACTGCCTACTCTGATTCCTGCTGAGTCACCCAGGGTATAAAGCTCTGTGGAGCCTGGGGCTAACATACCGGCCTTCCAGGACCCTTGCAAAACCGTCAGGCCTGACCCTGCCACAGTATTCATAGGTAAAAGTTATTCATAAAGAGAAACATGCATATAACTTTAACAAGAATACTAATTACATACAATTTTCATCTCCAAAAGTACAAAATCATTTGAATCAGTGAATCAGCTGCAAGTTGTCTGTTGGATCTCTAGATTTCAAATTTTAGGATATTTTAATACAGTTTAACAGCTGGAAAAAAGGAGCTGAGCCAGTACTATAAGATCAGCTAGTTTCAGCTGCAAGTGTTTCATGGATTCAACTTTCAAGCCTTTGATCTATATAATCGAATCCAATATGGAATTTAGCACCTTTGGTCATGTCTACTTTAGAAATTTCTAGAGGGTAGGACAATAGGGCTGTTGTAAGTCAGAATTCAAGTGCTTTGGAAAATTCCTTTGGGGAAATACGTATTTTTTCTGTCCATGTTCTGAATGAATTAACATGAAAGTTCATCAAAACCAGAAAGAATATGGAGGATAAATAGTTTGGTAATTTCAGATATCAGCAGCTAACTGATAAAAAGATTAATAAGGAAAAACGACTTAACAGAGAACGAATGTAACAGAAAAACTTTTGCATTGGATTCTCATCTCCAGTTGAAATCTAGAAGGAAACTTTAAAGTTAAGTGTTGTTGCTGTTTACTTTACAGAAAAAGCAAGCACAGTTCTATGAAAACATTGTGAAAGTAATAAGACCTAAACCAGATTACTTTGCTGTTGGATACTACGGCCAAGGATTCCCTACATTTCTACGGGTAAATATGTATATATATATTTTTTTTCATAAGTTACAGGTAGATCACTTAGTTTGAAAAGATTCTCCTTTCATGCTGGAGAGGATTTATAAATAGGAATTTTTTTGTAATTATACAAAACAAATGTCGTATTTTTCTTTTCACTTATGATTTAGCAGAACTGTAATAAAAGGAGCTATTCTTTACAGCACATCCAGTATTTTATAAATCTTAAGTTTTCATATAATTGGAAATGAACTTGTGAAATAGTATGTTTTAAATCTAAATGATTGTCTTGCTTTTTGATTGTTCCTTTAATATAGAGTGCAAATAATTATTGTCAGAGAACAAGTTTTCACTAGTATAATATTAGAAGGTTGTGAAGGGCAGATAAGGTTAATAAATCACTTTTGTCTGAACTATCGTCAAAGTTTAAAATGATATAACAAGTCCTTTTTGATTGTGATACTGTATTACTTAAAATTTGTCATAGTTTATTTGCAGACTAACGATATTCTTAACAAACAATTTGTAGAAGATTTAGGCATAGAAAGTAGCTGCATTGTAATTATTGTATTGGAATATGATATTTAGCTAATTGGGGATTATAAAAGGCAGATTTTTTTCTATTCTAATTGTTATATGAAAATGAAAAGCTCTCATTTGGACATCTCACTTGGAGTCTTTACACCTAGTAAATGAAGGATTTGTCTTTACCATATATTTTCTAGTGCTTTGTCTATGTAGCTATAAATGCTAGTTTTGATGATTCTGTTCTTGTGAGACATCAGCTGATCTGCGATCATGAAACTTGACTGCTTCCCAAGAAAATAATTGAATAAAAATTTTATAAAATTTCTGAAGAACAAAACACAGGGAATGGTGCGAATAACAGTAATCTTCAAAACTAGAAAAGAGAAGGTATCATGAAGTCGCTGGTAACTTCACAGAGAGTATTATATCTGTGACTTACTATGAAACATGCCACATGATGTACACTAATGTACAAGAGTGCACATTTCCCATTATGGACAAAGTTATCTGTCAATGATTTAGAGCTGCTGAGTACAACTCTGGAAATGATTATACTGGGATCACAAGAGAGGCAGCAAGCTAACTTGAATATTTGAGTGAAGTAGCAGTGTTTTTGCACCTTCCAGCCTCTGAGCCAGTAATAAATTTGCATTCAGGAAATGTGCAGAGAGCACAACATGCAATTTTCCAATTGAAGGATTGTGCTATCTGTTAAAAAGAATATAATGAAAAGTAAGACTAGATAGTTAACCAGGTTTACTAATATTGAACTGATATTTTTCTTCACAACTGAATAATTTTATGTTAATGCACCAACACATTTATTATGTTTCACAAATTGTTTGTCAAGGATCAGTTTGTATGTATTACCAATAAAATCTGTAATGTTTGACTGTTAAGTGTATCACTGACAGAAAAGGTTCTAAGTACAAGATCTTTCCTGTATTTCAATTTTTCTTTGTGTTATATGAATGATTCACTTTTAATGTATCTATCTTCATATTTATATTCTCAAATAGAGAGAAATATTTTTCAGCTATTGTCAATTTCAAGGGGCAGCACTGCAGAACAAACTTAATTGACTGTTATAGAAATTATTAGCATTATGCGCCACAAATCCTTGCTTTTCTATTAAGCTGTCTATAATTTTTTTAGTCTTACTTCTAAGATGACTAATAACAAGATAAAACACTTGCAGATTAGAGAGTTACTTTCATATCAAAATTAATTTGAATGTGTCTTGATTGCTGTTGCTCTATAAACTTATGTGCTCCTTATTATACAATATACTGACCTTTAGAATTGTGTATTCGTTGAGTGCATAACTCAGTTAAAATTAAGTTATCTTAATTGTCGTCATTGTCAGTGACACAAAGCAATAAGTAGAAATGACCTGGCATTAAAATAATAGTATAGAATCTGTTCTTTTCAGATAACTGTAAAATATGAATAGAAACCTGTCTGAGAGAACTAAAATGATATCCACAATATCTCCATCTTTTTAGAAAAGCTAAATTTGATATACAGCTTCATCTTTGGATGTATATGAAGTGCTGTGTACTACTGTTGAGAAATAATGCAATAAAATGTCATTTTATAACTACAGACTGTATGGAAACTGTCCTGCCAGATGTAGCAGGAATCTTTTACATTCCTTGTATACTCATTTCATCAAGAATTGTTTTTGTAAATGTTTAGACATAATAGCTAAATTCTGCTCTGATACACCATGCAAACACCATTAACTTCAGAAGAGGATTTGTGGATTCAATGGAGAGAATAATTTGGGCCAGTATTTTTTCAGATATTCAGGAAGGTGGTTTGTGCACTTAAAGTTAAGAGGTGCTCAAGAGCTTTACTGCATCAGGGCCTTAATTATTTGACATAGGCCCTTATTTAAGCACATACTAAAGTCCTATTAATTTCAATGGGATTTAAGGCTGTGCTTGAAGTTCAATATGTACTTAATGGCTTTAATGAATATGAATTAATTTAAGCACATGCTTCAGTGCTTTGCTGAAATGGGACCATTATACTTGTAAACTGTTGTATATCATTCTGTTGTAAACTAGATGTTTTATATATCTACTTTGCGTCGTGTCCCTACGGATCTCCACTGTAGGTATATCTGCATCCCTGTGCTGCTAATTGGAGAACTTTGGTAGCAGTGTCCATTGTGCTGGCACATGCACTATCTCTCCTTGTGCTGCTTTGCTAGGCTAGCCAGCACACTTGGGCTAACCATCCTCAGTTGCTACTCAACTACCTCTGGCTAGAGACTGAGGACATGATATGCTTGTTCCCAGAAGTTGACCATTACACCAGTCCAATATCTGGAGTTCATAGGGCCAACCTGGATGGTCTTCAGGCCAAAGCCTTCCTTCCTCAGGACCTCTTTGGTATCCATGGACATGGCTCAATGCAGTTTGCAAGTGTCAGCTGGAGTTTGCCTCCAAATTTTGGGGCATATGGCACGCAGCACTGTGATGATCCCGCCTGCCAGGCTTCATATGTGATGCTTGCAGATATAGTTTGGCTCAGAATACCAGCTGAACAGAGACATTCTGCGAAAACCATTGTCTCTGCCCTGCAAGGTTAAAGACTCCCTGAACTGCTGAACGAACACAGTCAAGGGACTGCTTTTCTCCAGATACCACCTGTAGCAATCCTTGCTACAGACACATCCCTTGCGGGATCGGGGACGCATCTAAATGTCCTGAAAATATGAGGAAAATGGTATCCTTCAGAGATATATCTGCATATCAGCCTCCTCGAGTTGATAGCAGTCAGGAATGCCTGCGATCATTTCCTACTGCATATAACGGGGCTCACATAAAGATCCTTATGGACAAACATAGCTTGCATGTACTATATCAATCGGCAAAAGGGAGCCTCCTGTGCTTGGAAGCGATGAATCTTTGGAACTGGTGACTCAATCACAATATCACTGTATCTGCAGATTACTTCCCAGGCTTGCTTGCTGCTATTAAAATTTAGTAGGGAAAAGGCCAAAATAGACAGGTAGCAAGACACCCGAATTCTTTTACGAGGATTCTGAGATTGATGGAGAAGAACACCACAGGTTGAATCAATGAATAGCTTTATTGATGATAACACAAACAAACAAGACAATTAACAATACTTCTTACAATCAAACAGTTAGACAATTAACACTTACACTTATTCATTACTATTTATGGTACCTTATCTATTACCTATCCTTATTCTCCTTATCCTAAAAGCGTTTTAGCAATTGCCTAGAGGAGACGTGATCTGTGATCTCAGTTAAATCCCCCCCGATGCTCTGAGTACACAGACCCTTGAACTATCCTGTTACTATGCTCACGGCCAGACTCTGCCTCAGCCTCTAATCTGAATCCTTGCTTCAAAACCCTTGTCCTCGACAGGTGGTCACTGGGATCTGGAGCTCACAAGCTTCTTAGGGTTGGTGTCCTCTCGACAGACTCAAGTGTAGACACACCCCTCTTGAGCCAGGCTGCAGTCCACTGACCCCCCCCCCTTGTCTGCTCTGAGTATATATTTACTTTTCTGACACTGTGTGCTCGAACACTTTCACGTGGGGTTTTGGCTGTCCTGCAGAAGACTGCCTAAGTGAATCCCATGTTCTGTGGGCGCTCATCTACAGCAGATGGACTGGGGTGAGCACATCTTGTGGTTGAGCATATTTCTGTGGTTCTGGTTTAGCTCTACCTCCAGCAGATGGCCTGCAGTTGAGCATATTTCTGTCCTACTGTTTTAGCTCAGTCGTTACCTGTTGTAAGTTCCTTATGCAACTTTGCTCTATTGTAAGTTTCTTTATGCAACGTTGCCCTGTTGTAAGTTTTCTATGCAATATGATTAATTTTTTATATTTTGCTAGGCCTTGCATTTTGTCAGGCCTGCTGTCCAATTTCAATTATATAACGGCTTGCAGAACTCAGTAGCAGACAGTCTAAGCTGCAAATTGCCACATGACCACAAATGGAGGATGCTCCCAAAAATACTTCATGATGTGTTCACATGTTGGGAAACACTATCTGTTGATTCTGGATGCTTTGTGATCAGTGTGAATACCAGTGAGACACGGTATGCCCGATTTGCAGATCAGTAAGGTTTAATGTGCAAGGTTTTCTATAAATATACTAGTTAGCTACAAAGCCTAAAATTAACTACAATATATTATACTCACTAAACCTGGAGAGCTAAGCAGTTACTCAGAAGGCTGTATACAGGAATGGCTTTCTTCAGGGGCCCCACCAAGGAGTCAGAGGATCCTCTGGTCCAACCAGCAGCACCTCCCGCGGAGTCAGGTGTTGATGGAGAGCCCCCCTTTGTCTAAGTGATTCCTTCTTATATCCTTTCACAAACAACCTTCACCTAATTATCTCTCTCATTATGATATATGCTAATTACCTACATTGGGTTTCACCCTTAACTACATTCCATTCTCACCATAATAATTGGGCTAATCAAAACAACATCTGGTGATAAGAGGGTGGAGTAAAAGTATGCCCCTTGGCAAGAAAACTGTGTACCCCCAGACGTTCAAGGATAACTTCTTGTTCCCATCACTGTTATCTATGTGCAGCTGCAAGCAATACAGTATCTGTATTTTGTCTTATAATGTGCCATGCTATGCAGAAACTGAGACATCTCTAAGGTTATTCTGTCTGTGCCAACTGGAAGATGTCATGCTACAGTGGTCAGAATAGCCAAGCAAGCAACTGAAGCTATGCTAGGCCTGTAGTACAGTGGTCAAGCAACTCAAATTGTACTGGGCCTCCAACACCATCCACAGACCTGTTCACCACTCACCAGAACAGGAAGTGCAAGCAGTGCTCCTCCAGAGCAGGGATAGGCCAGCACTCCTTGGGTGATGCTCTTCTCCTTCCCTGGGATAAGGACTTTCTCTATGCCTTTCCTCTCCTACGAAAGATCCTGTTGAAGATAAAAGGGACAGAGCCCCTGTAATCCTCACTGCTCCCACATGGCTGAGACCATCTGGTATTGTTTTCTGATGTAGGTCACGATGTGCCCACCGATCTCCCTTCCAGCCATGCCATATCTTCTCTCTCAGGACAAGAGATGCACCAATTTGGGGATCCTCCACATAAAGACTTGGCTCTTACATGGTTCCAACATTTAAAATCATCATGCTCAAAAGAGTACAGGAGGTCTTATTACACAGCAGAAAGCCCTCCACACACTGCACTTACCTAGAGAAATGATCAAGGTGGCAGGCTTAGTGCTCATCCAAGCAAATCTCTCCAGCCTCAACATCTTTTCCTCATATGCTGGACTATATCCTGACTCTTAAGAAATCAGGTTATCTCTGGGTTCCTTCAAAATTCACCTAGCAGCCATTACAGCTTTGCATGAACCTGTAGAAGGGCACTCAACCTTATCACACCCAACCACTAAGAGGTTCCAAAGGGAAAAAGAAACCTCTTCCCACAACGTCGCCTTTCTACCCCCTCATGGGACTTCAGTCTGGTGCTGAAAGGGCTTGTGAGGTCCCCTTTCAAGCCTACGGCCACCTGTTGATTGTCACAGCAATTGAAGAATGCAGTTTTCTTAATTGCAATTATCTTCAGCTAGGAGAATTGGGGAAATAGCAGCCTTAATGGCACATCCCCCATATAAAATATTCTTCCCAGATAAGGTCACACTTAGGCCTCATCCCAGGTTCATCCCTTCACCCCTTCTAGCCTTTTATCCTAAGCCTCACTGAGACAATATGGAGGCTATTTTACATATGTCAGGAGAGTCCTGGCATTCTACCTTGATAGGACAAAACTCTTCAGGAAGTCCCCTAGGCTATTCCTTTCCATTGCAGAAAGATCTAAGGGCTCAGCTATATCAGCCCAAAGACTGTTCAAGCTCGTCTCAAGCTGCATTAAATAGTGCTACCAGATCCATAATATGGCCCCTCTGGACCCGATACGTATGCATTCTACGAGATCAATCTCCTCATCTGTCGCCTTCCTTAAAGACGTCCCTGTTTCAGAGATCTGTAGAGCGGTGACATGGGCATCAGTCCATACCTTCGTGGAACACTACACGATTACTGGGGACTCAGACTCTGATCCCATCTTTGGTTCCATAGTTCTGTCAGCAGTGACTAATCCGACTTCGAAGTCCCAGCCTTCCTAAAAGGGTAATGCTTGGTAGTCACCTACAATGCATCCATATGGACATTACTTGAAGAAGAAGTTACTCGTTCTGTGCAGTAACGATGTTTCTTTGATATGTATGTCCCTATGGGTGCTGCACTAACCACCGTCCTCCCCTCTACTTCGGACTTCTTGTTTTGACTTTATAGTAGAGAAGGAACTGAGGATGGTTAGGCCATGCATGCTGGCTAGTCTTGTGCAGCACAAGGAGAGACAGCACATATGCGGGCACAACGCTACCAAAGTTCTCCAATCACCGGCGCAGGGATGCAGACACTTACCGTCGAGCACCCATAGGGACACATCTTGAAGAAACAGTGTTACTACAGAGGGTGTGTAACTTCTTCTACCATTAGTAGCAGCATTAGAAGAAGCTTTCAGTACACTTTCAGAGCACTAGGTATTATTTTATAGTGAAATTACTGTGAATATTACTATATGAATTTCATTGCTTAATCTGTTTCCAGAACAAAGTGTTCATTTACCGGGGGAAGGAATATGAACGTCGTGAAGACTTTGAAGCAAGGTTATTAACCCAATTTCCAAATGCCGAAAAAATGAAGACAACATCTCCACCAGGCGATGATATTAAAAACTCCCCTGGCCAGTGTATCCTTAGAAATTACTATATACCTAGGCTCATGTAATCTAATCAGACTGAGAATTTGTTATTGTTACTAAGATTGCACCGTAGTTCATGGCACTTTTTATGTTTTTATTGATCTATTACTGTCTTTATGCCAATTTTGATAGAAAATTCTTAAAGAAAGACATTTCTCAGTTGAACCACCTCTCCTGCATAATTTAATTCCTGCCTTTTTTCAATTCTTAACCTGTCAATTCAGATATTCAGTGTTTTACCGTAAAGCCAAAACTTGATTTACCACCCAAATTTCACAAGCCAGTATCAGAGCAAATTGTAAGGTGAGTTTTCGGTTATTTCTACCTTCTTACAGTCTGGATGAATGGCTTGTATAGAACACTTAAATTAACATAAACCCTCATAAACTGTAATTATTCTTTGTTGTTACAGTGTGTGTTTGATTTTTAAAATGAGTTTCTATAAGCAGCCTCTGAAGATAACACAGACAGACACACTTGAAGAGGTTAGCCCAAGCATTTATCACAATGGCGTCCTGATCCGTAACTGGATCTGCTAGGTATTACTGCAAAACAATAAATTAATAATAATAAAAGTTAGTTACTTCAGTCCTTTCAACCGGCTCCATGCCTAAGCATAGGTTTGTGTTATTTGTGACATCACAGCACAGCGAATGGTGTAATACTGTAGCCAAGCAGGAACCAAGCGACCATTATATTCACAGATATGACAAGAGCCAAAAGGAGAAAAACAAAGTATGTGTTTTAAACTATACCATGCTGAATGTACCTTTTCACCTGGCTACTTGTGGGCCTTCAGCTTATATTGGTAAAGTTAACAGAACCTGGTACTTAATCTCTGCAGACCACCTTTAGTCCCTGAGTAGTGATCTCTTGTAGTTACTAAAAATAGTGGCACGCCTCTGTAGTTGTAGGATAAAAAGAGGGGGTTAGTGAGTTACAGATTGTTGCAATAAGCCATAAATCCAGTGTTTCTGTTCAGTCCATGATTTTCAGTGTCTAGCAGAGTAATTTGTTACGGATTTATGATTTATTACAGCAGTCTGTAACCCACTAATCCCCTATTTTTTCTTATGACTGCAGAAGTGTTAACAAGCCATGCTACCTTGAATGGTCCCTTGCAATATGCTCTAACTACTTATTCTAAACAATCTGTTCTACCTTGCATTTTGCTGTGATGTTGGGAGTTCCTTTCCCAGGCCTGAAGAAGAACTCTGCGTGGCTCAAAAGCTTCTCACCAGCAGAAGTTGGTCCAATAAAAAATATTATCTTATCGCCCTTGTGTCTCTAATATCCTGGAACCGACAAGGCTACAACTACACTGCATCCATACACATTTGCAGACTCAGAGCTATGGGGTGAACTATGAATCTTCTTCTTTGTTAACGGAAGGTTCAGCAGTATTTTAATTAAATGTTCTAACCATTAAGCATGCTGCAATAGAAAATACGTTTGTAGTTATGCGGTCTGTTTAGTTTTTTTTTTTAATTCAGTTTCTATAGGGTAAATGAGGTCCAACGATTTGAGTATTCGCGGCCTGTCCGAAAAGGAGAGAAAAACCCAGATAACGAGTTTGCGGTAAATTTTTTTTTTTTTTTTTTTTTTTTTTTTTTTTTTGTGAATGCGTGACAGTTATGTTTTGGTCAGTTGGTGGTTATTGATTGATTTTTGTAATTGTGCATTAAAATGGGACTGAATTTACTATGAGTGCAATAAAAACTACATGTATAATAAATTCTGTTTTCTAGCACTAAGAAAAATGAACAAAGTTGTCTTTAGTTTGTTGAATATTTGACCACTTTGCAGGAGAAATACAAAACTCTCTGGACTTAAAATGTAACCATCTTTCACTGAAAGCTGTCTTACCTTAAGGATTCCAGCCAGGTATCTTTTAAAACCTGGCTTTGCTGCAGCAATAAATATTTTGCTAAGACATATGATTCCCCATATGGTCAATGAAGCTCTTTCTCTCATTACAGCCTATGTCCACCAAATTGGTTACAAGAAGCCACAAAATCAAGCACTTTTTCCCTTCCTCCCCACCCCCAACATATTCATGGGACAGTAGGAATTGTAATAATTACAGTATTTAGTACTTATATATCATTTTTCAATTGTAGATCTCAATTTTCTTTAGAATAGTAGGCTCTTTTGCCTTTGAATAGACAGGAATTGCATTAGAGCAAAGAACTGTGAATAGCCTCCCCACTTTCATTGTCCATTTCACCATTTGCTCTGAGTAGAGAGCTGCAATCTTATACCTCCATACAGGCTATCAATTGTAATCTGCTGTTCTATGAGAGCTTGGTCTGTTGCAGAACTCCACACTGTCACTGTAGGTAGAGTATACTCACTCAGGGTTTCCCCTACCATGCCAGCCTATCTTGATTCACTTGACAACCCCTTTACCACAACTGGCTGTTCTGCTGCTCAAAGTATACTTGACTGCTAATCAATGCAATCCTAGATGAGATGGAAGAAAATGCTCCCTTCATCAAGGGATGATGCTGGTGCAAAAACCAACACAGATATTTTGGTAAGATAAAGTGCTACCAGTGTTCAATGCATCTTGATTTCAGATTAGAAAAAATTAAAATAACTAAAACATTTAGGAGTTTAGGGCCAGATTTTTAAGGCATGTAGGCACTTAATGCAATTTTTGAAAAGCACCTAGCTGCCTAACTCTGGGCACCTGTGTGCTTCTGAAAATCCCAATAAGCATCTAAATACCTTTAAAAATCTGGTCCTTATGTCCTGTTGACTTTCATTGGGATTTAGGCTCCTGAATGAGATAGGGCCTAATAAAAGACAGCCATGCCAATATATTTCCACATTTAAAATGGGGCAGCAGGGGCAAATAAAACAAAATTTGTCAAGAAATATTTTCATCAGGACTTGAACATTTACAAATATAAATGAGCAATAATTAAAGCAATAATTTAAAATTGAACATAAGGAAGTTTTAAAATTAGGCTGCTTCTCCTTGCCCTTAAACTCACTGAGGTTTTTTTTTGTTTTTTTTTTTATAAAAGATAATCTGTAAGGGCACTTTTTAGGGCACTAATGTGAGAACCCTAAAAGTTACACTTGGGAAACTCGTTTTAAGATATATTTAAAACTGTCCACTCAGAGAATGGAGTGGGGGTTTTCTATGTTTATGGATTTCCATAGATACATTGTTCCTGAAGTCTGTCATCTAACTTTGTCTAATGTGCTTTTCACATCATAAACAGATTAGTTGGAAAATGACTGTTCAGCAGAAGCAGGTGGAAATTTTACATATTGTTACACCTTAGTTAAAAGAACAATCTTTTACTGTTAAATAGCACATTAGCTAGCATATTGAGACCAATCCAGACACAGGCATACCCCTGAAATACACATACAGATTCCATTTACAATTTTTTTTGCTTTGTTATTTCTATACTGCTGCAATTCTTTCTGATAATGAAATTGTAAATCTTTGGTTTGGATAAAGGCTATCAGTCTGCTAACATGTTATTTCTAACCTTTTTTATGTTATATTTGCAGAATATGTGGATTGAGAGAACCATCTATGTGACAGCGTATAAATTACCAGGAATTTTAAGATGGTTTGAAGTCAAATCAATTTTCATGGTAAGGATAATTCAGGATGAATTTACTGAGACTACTTAATCAGACCTTTTTTTTTTTTTCCAGTTACTGAATATATGCAGTGTGTGTAATTCTGCTGAACCTCAAAGCCTAATCAGTGGAACTATGTGTGACCTGTTATTGTTGTTTATTGACTAAGATGATTGTTCTGATAGCAAAAGCAGTATTCTTCCATCACTGTTACAAAAATGTGAATGGTGAATCATATAAAACTCTATACCCCGATTCAGCAAAATTCCTTAGCACTTCTTAACTTTAAGCACGGGAGTAGCCACATTAAAGTAAAAGGGACTACTCATGCTTAACTTTAAGCAGGTATTTAAATTCACTGCTATATAAGTAAATTGGAAGGATTAGACTTTTATCAGTGTCAATTTCACCATAAACACACAAATCAGCTAAAAAGTATTTCCAGCTATAATAATAAAAATTTACAGATAGGCAAAGTAAGAAAAATGCTACTTGAGAGCTTATATGAGTTTAATTTAAGGATATTTATTTTGAAATTTTTTTCTGTGAAGTTGACAATTTGTGTTTTAACTGTTATGAAGCTTTAACTTTCTGAATTTCAATATCTAGTGCCGTTAAATATGGTCTGGCCCCTCCTGTCGTCCGACTTCCCCGTAATTTCTCATGACTGTGAAAATTTAAATAACTAAAAATTGAAAAATGCTTAAAGCAAATGATTTTGCACAGTTACAAAAATGTTAACTGAGAAGAACTTTAAAAACACTTAAAAATATTATCTGTCGAAATTATCCAAAAAAATATTCTGCCAAGACTACGTATAAGGGCCCGAATTTGTAAAGACCAGAAAAGTATTGCTTTTTAGGAGTAGTAATTGGATATTTTAACTGTAAGTTATCTAAGGGAAGATGTAAACTTAAATTACTTTTACTGACTAAATTTCTTCTGTTAATGTCATTATTGATTAAATTGTTGATGTCTCTCTATATTTGTTAAAGTTAGCTAAAATATGCTTTAAAAAGTCACCAAGAATTTTAACAATGTGTACCTCCTTTTTTCTAAGTCATAACTAAAACTGTTTACATAAAATATATCCATAAAATATCTTAAATACTAAATTACTCTTACATAGCTGTAATTCTTAAGTTGCAATGAAAACACTGTTACTTGCTGCAGTTTTAAAATCTTGCTTGTGAGGCGGCTTCTTTTTTTTTTAAAGGGAAAGGACAATTTGCATATGATTAATTAAAACCATTTTATTGCTCCGTTGAGGTTCTGTTGGACAGTTGTATTTAGATGAACAAAAGTAATGCAGAAAATGACTATGGTATCTATAGTAACAGAATATGAATGTGATGTTTGACAGTATTAGGTAACTGAATAAACCACTTTGAATTTTTTTTTTATGAATTTTGTATTTTCAACATAATCCTGATAGATTATGCTATCATTTACCTTCCTGATTCAAGAAATGTTTTCTGTAAAAACTGGAATATCTGATGAAATCACCTTCCCCTCCTGAGTTAAGAACACAGTTTGACAGGCTACTTAATCCACTTTGTACCTGTGCACCTTTGCTGCCATACATCCGACAGAAATGTGCATGTACATCTGTCTAATGGAGCTTTTTCCATAAGCCTTTTGTAAACAAGGATTATATTACTCATATAGCTGAAAGAAGAAAACAAAAACAAAAGTAACAATTTTGGAGGAGAACAAAAGGATGACTTTTGACCTAATATGTAACATATATTTATGAGAAAGGCAGTTATTAGCAGTTGATAAATATTTGTATCAGGTAAAACTCTAGCAGAATAGCTGCAAATCTTGCACCTCTATAATGCAACTTTTTTAGTTCCCGATATAAATACGCTGGCTACGTTACAGAACACAATGAATGAAGCTACCTCTGAACGTTGGATAGGTTGTTGATAGAGCTAGAAAACCATTTTATAAGATTTTTAAGTAAAGGGCTGATGCCATATCAAATCATTGACTAGAGAGGATCAAATAACTCAATAAATGCATTTTTTCTTTTAGTAAATAACTAATGGAACCTTATGGTTTCCTTTAATTTGTTGTTTGATATGATTTGCTTCACTTTTACTAATACTTCTTGGTTTGTAGATTGTTTGTAAGCAGGTTGTGGTGAGTATTGAATATTTTAAATTTGAACTCTTAGAATTCTAATTGGACTCACAGATCAGATACTGGTGTTTCTCCCTAATGAATGGATGAGTATATCTTCTAAAATCAGGTTTCTGGTTTGAATACACAGGTTTACAAGTTCAGTATTCATTTTAAAAGTTTGTGTGCACAAACTTAGTTAGCAGACAATCAGAGTCATTTGTCACGAAACCTTGAATTCTAAAATAATGCTCAAAACGCACTTTTTAAAATGATAATTAAAACAGACTTGATTTAATCAGGTAGCAGGTGTACGAGTGACAACTAAAGAAATATGATTATAAGTGGCTCTTAGAAGCGTGTTAAGCAACTGATAGCTAGCTTGAAGTGCTTCATTTATGTAAAGTTTATGTAAATGAGAGTGTAATCAAGTACACACTTGCATTTTCCTAACAGGCCCCAATTAACCCCCCTTTTCCATTCCTACCACAGCATTTTTTGGATAAATAGGCTAGATTGTTAACACACTTTCATAGAGAGATTTCCAAATCATAGTGGGTATCTTTTGGGGTATTTAGAGGACCTGCTGGTGGTCTGTAGAGATCTTGCTCTCCTCATGCACAGTGTTAAATCACATTTATATGTATTTTAGCTATATTTTAAATATTTCCCAGATATTACTTTTAGGCATAAGCAATTACTGTGGTTGCCAAAAGGATGTTATCTGATCACAAATGATGGAAAGTGGTCCATATGATTTGAATGGGAGGAAGGTGCACACATGCAATCTATCTATTAAGAACCTATTCACCTTATTAAAGAATTTGAGGACCCTCTACTTTAAACAATGCAGTAACTTTAGACCCCAGAAGAAAGCATGTTTTTGGTTTAACTATCCAAACTAGGATGAAGACAGTGCTGACAAATGTGATGGTACAAATGCCTTTTATACAACATATTTAACATAACTTCCTGAGAGGCTACCGAAACAGTTTTCAAAAGCCAGGTAGAAGTACTTTCTCCCTTTTTAACATTTACATGTCTGAAGAATGCATCATCAAAGTCCACCAGACAATCCAGTCCTAGATGCTGGCTCTACTGTTACCATTATTTTAACTGATCATTCTTGTGTCCCCTGTAAGAGTTGCTCGTCCATAAGTCTTCATGTGCAAAATTTTCCTCAGTATCTCACTAGACACTCTCATGGGCACTGTCAAAGCAATTCCAACTTTTTAGACTTGCTTGATCTTTCTGAGAACCTTGGCCTGTGCAGTAATTATGCTATAATAGTGAAAAATAGTAAACCTTTTATCTATTTATATCATATCACTTACTGCAGTATCAACACTATATATCTTGCCTAGTAGAAACTGTGCCTTCCTGCAGCTATTGACTAAAATTCCTCTTTCACTCTAAAATCTATTGTTTGTCACTGGGATGATTTGGTAGGGAGCAAACTATTCAAATGTGGCCTGCTATGTGACCAGTAGACCACTAACTAAAACTTATTTTTGTGTTGTTCTTTTAGGTTGAAATCAGTCCACTAGAAAATGCAATAGAAACCATGCAGTTAACAAATGATAAGATCAACAATATGGTTCAACAGCATTTAAATGATTCAGACCTACCTATTAACCCCCTCTCTATGCTACTTAATGGCATTGTGGATCCTGCAGTCATGGGAGGGTTCACAAACTATGAAAAGGTATGTTCAAAATTAGCTATGTTCTGTATTTCTATATCTGTTTGGTTATGCCATCTGATCAAGCATGTGCGGGAGGTGTGCGTGCATGTGTAAACACATGCACTATAGCAAAGGTAAAATTTCCGTGTCTCCAGTATATTGTAAAGGGTGATATTCATAAAGGAATTCTGTGGCATGAAAAAAGAGAGACAACTGTAAGGATTGTTAACAGTCAGGATTATTAACCATTGGAACAATTTACTGAGGGGTGTGGTGGATTCCATCATTTGAAATCTTTAAGTGAAAATGTGATAACTTTATAAAATTTATGCTGTGGTTTGACTGAAATATATTGGAGCTGATGCAGGAATTACTGGGTGAAATTTTGTGGCCTGTGTCACACAGCTGGTCATACTAGATGATCACAGTACTGATCTTCCTGCCTTAACATCTATGAATTATTTGGGATTAATTTAGTGAAAGTGCATTATTATGAGATATTAGTTAATAATATACAGTCCATCCGAAATATATATATACTTGAATGACTTCAGCTGCTTATCACAGACATAGTCTGATAAAGATATACACACGAGAGCTTAGTATAAAAATGGGGAAGAGGTAAAAACTATATCAATGCCTATTCATTACAAACTACTCTACTTGAGCAGAAAATTCTTGTGAGATGACTAAGAGAGGCATGTGATTTGCACTCCTTGACCTGTTATCGGAAAAACTCTTCCAGCCTCCAATATTTCTGGCCTTGTTTACTTGCATAGGACACTTAAACCACTGAGCACTGATGTATAATATTGTGGAAACAAAATCATGTTGTTATGTTGCAACATGTATTGTATTGTAGGCCTCGGGATTTAACTAATCTTCACGGAGGCCACCAAATGCTGCACATGGGCACAATATGCACAATTCTAGACAAGGTGGACTAAGCAAAGCCCTACGCAGTACTTCTTGCTTGACCAAAGGGTTTGGTGTTGAGCAGCATATGATGATATTCCTCCACCTGCTTTACTGACCCCCAAAGAATGGATGTCATGATTTCGGGCGCAATTAAATTGTTAGTCATTCATTGCTTTTAATTATGTATTTCTAGACATGTAATTACTGATACTTTATAGCAAAATCTTTTGGTTTGATTTATTTACCTTTGCCATAACTAAAAGCATTCCTAGGTAGTAAATGTTCAATCATTTTTGGAAATAACTGGTACTTTTCTGTCTTCATTAGGCTTTTTTTACTGAAAAATACATCCATGAGCATCCAGAAGATCATGAAAAGATAGAAAAACTAAAGGACCTGATAGCATGGCAGGTAAAACTGTCTAATTCAAATTGTGCCTGGGCCAAGTGGCATACAAAGGCAGCCTGCTGTCACTTTTGACAAAATTCAGGCATCAAACCATTCACCCTAGTGTATACATTCCTGTGGCATTTAAGACTGTCTTAGAACATGAGCTAAAGTTCATCTCTTCAAATCTGAAATAGTTTGTCATTTGATAATCCCACAAGTGACTAACCTTATTAACCCATTTTTTTATTACAGAGTCTCTCCTGTTACCAGTTTAAAGATACAAATACATTGTATCTCTCAAATGATTTTAACAATTTTATAATAGTGTTGGCCAATTCTCTAGTAAATTTAGTTCTAATTTTTCCCTATATAGTGCTAATTTAATAAAGAATTCCATTAAAAACTGAGTTAAAAGAGTATTAAGGCTTTACAGTTTAAGCACTCCAAATTTAAATGCCTAGGTTACATGTTCAACTGTAAGTCTGTCCCCTTGTGCAAATGCATTATAATGTAGTCTATTTACATGATCACTTATTATTTCTTCAAATAATATATATAGCATACAATTTCTTCTGCAACCACAGATGTACATATGTAGCATTTAGTAGTACTGTATACTGTGTATGGCAGATACACAGTCAATTAAAGTCATGTTTACACAAAATGCATAGTAAATGAGGCAAGGATTTCTGTGAAGCCTTTTCCTCATTCCCAGGACACCTTACAAAATTGGAAAATACACACGCACATAATACATGATATATTGTGATATTTATACATATTTATACATATACATATTTATACATATATATATATATATGGTGGAACTCCACAATACCATTTTTAAAATCACTATACATAGCAGAAACATACTTGAAATAACTTTAGTGGTCACATAGGTATCTGTAGTGAACCAGAAATAGGACCCAGATCTCCAAGTCCCATGCCTTAAACATAATACCATTCTTCCTTTGGGAAGAGCTGCATTTATGTCTACTAAAGAATACATCTCAGGAAAAACAGGAAACCAAATTCTAGCTCTGTTGTAAGGCTATACTTCATTGGCCTCAGAATAATTTTATGATAAATTCACAGATGTGACTAGATGTTTTCACCCTGAAAAAAGTATAATATACTGTTTTATATTCAATTCTGTCTTTATTATAAATGGAATAATTAAAATTTCTAGAGGATTCAATTTTAGATATCATAGAAACCAAAGATATAAAATTCAAAAATCCTCGGAAGGCCGTAAAACTATTGCTGAACAAACACTAATTTGGTCTGCAAAAATTCTATTGATTTTTTTTCCCTGGTAAGGTCTTACAGCAGATTGGATTTTAGGGGCTGCAGGTTCTAGAGAGGAAAATAATTTGATCCCAGGAGAGTAACTTCATGTCAGCACTGTCATTGCCCCTAATGACCATATTAAAAATGAATTTTATTGGTGCTCATGAACACACTTTACCCCAAAAAAGGATCATCATGCTGACAACACATATACATTAAAATAAGAATAAACATTGGAAAATGCATATTAAAACTCTGCAAGTTTTGTTTTGTCAGTGTGTTTAAAAATACACACAACTTTCTTATCACTAGGTTAGTTCCAAGTGTGATAGAAGCGAAGCAACTTTAAAGACAAGAGATTAGTACAAACAAATGGTTTTTCTGAACCTGTCACCGATAAGTAATACAAATCAAAAAGCAAAAGGAATAATTTTGAAACAGATATAAAATTAGAGTGTTCATGATACTAAAACATTTCTGAAAACTTTTTCAAATAGCATAATGTTATAGAAAAGGTGGCAGGTTAAAGAAAACTTTAAACCACTATTTCACATAAAGAACGGTGGCTCAAGAGCCTGGGAGAGAGAAACGCTATAGAGCCTTTTGCCACTAAATCACTGGTTTGCTTCACCACCAGCTCAGCAGTCAGTAGCTGTTAGCTAATATGAACACAGTAAATTGGCAATCTCAGTCCAATTCCTAATAAATAGGTTTCTGTATCTCAACAGAGTGTATTAGAGGTGCTTGGAGATCTGATATCTTGACATAGATCATTGTGTTATTAAAACATTATGGTACTGAATATTGCCAATTATGTCCTTGACCATTTTACTTGTATTGTTGCACACCTTCATCTTCCCTTTGTCTCATTTGTCTTCTGGAATACAAACTCTTCAGAGTAGGGCTGGTGTCTTCTATTTGGAAAGTGAAAAAAAAACATGTAATTTGAATAAGATGAGATTTTTTTTATTGTATATTCTTATTTTAAAATATAAGTGTTGGCAGTAAAATAATCATCTTATGCAGTAAGTTGTATGCATGTGCTACCACTGGAAACAAGTAATTAGTAATAATCTTCAATTGACACTCTTTAGTTGAAAGGTAATCTTTGCCGAGAGAGAGAGAGACCAGAGTACCTTCCAGGCTCAGCCTTAAATTGGCATTCAGACTGGCACTATTCTCTGGAGAGGTCCCTACAGAACAGGGTGGAAGTAGAAAGATGGAGCAATGTGCGGGAAAATTCGGTGTTACGTTCCAGGCTTTACTTACATTTTTCAGTGCTTCCATTTAGTCTGGTGCCTTCAGTTAAAGGGTACTTCAAGCTACCACCCTAAATTAATAATGTGTAAAACAGTCACGACAAAATTTAAAAAATCCAAACTTGGGGTGGAGGGTTTGAACATTGTTTTAAATTCATGAAAATGCTATGAAATGTCATGATATTTCTCTGATGGGAAGTGACTGCACTGCTCCACCGTTAACAGTCTAGTTTTTATATCTATTGTTTCATTTTGGGTGTTTATTTTTGTCTAATTTTGTGCCTTTTCCCGTCTTAGAAAAATCAGATCCTGTAGTTTTATTTGACTGTATCATTTTGATCTGAAATAGGCTGTTTCATCAGCACATGAAGTTCATCTCAGTGTAATAGTCACTCCACTTCTACCCATTACACATAGAGCACACTGCGGCTATGGCTATACTGACAGTGGCAAAGTCGCTGCCGTCAAATCGATCTTCCTGGATCAATTGAGTGATCAGCATAGACCTGCTCAATCGATCAGGAAGTCGACGCCAGTAAACCACCAGTAAACCACCCCCTCAAGTGGCATAGTGCAGTCAAGACAGAGCACAGAAGGGAAGCACAGCAGTCGACGGGAGTTACTCTGCGTAGCTTGCGTAACTCCCTTCGACTGCCACCGAATTTCCAGGTAAGCGTAGACCAGGGCCAAGACTAGCACACAGCATATAGAATTATTCCTGTGCCCCTTCTCATGCTGGCGAAAATAAATTAGAGTATACAACATGGAAAGCTAAAGAATAATCCCTTTCATGCAAAATTTCCCATTTCATAGGTGTTAAATAATTTTTTTAAAATAGAATTGGTGTGGTTTTATTGGTCGCTTACAGTTCAAACCAAACCCCAGAATCTCTATCTTGGTACATCATGGAATGATATTCAGAAGCAATAATAGCAGTGGGGCTGGGCCTGTTGCTGTAGCCCATGGCTTGATGTAATAACGAGCACCAAAAACATGGTTTCCATCATCAGCACCCCCACTATAAAATTGTTCCAGAACCCCTGATGGCAGCTAGAGCCTTGATAATCTTTTACAAATAGAGGACTAGGAAAAATATATTATGGCATAAATACTATCTGCAAATGTCGTGGGGTTTTTTGGTTTGTTTTTTGTTTCTTCCCCACCATCTCTTCTTTAAAGTTCAGATATGCACTTATTTTTTTCATTTATTGTATTGCAATAAGATCACTTATCTAAAGCTCTAACCGCCATTTGCCCTCTTTTAAAATACACCAATAAATAAACAGACCGATCATTACTTCAAGGTCAAATAATTTGGCAACAACATAAAATTCAATTAACCCCTGCCCCCTTGCCTTACTTACATGTGCACATGCACACACACTCCTTATTGAAATTCTATACCACTGGTAACCAGACCTACCTGTCTCCTTTTGGGCGAGGGAGGAAAGATGGTCCTTAGAGTGCAGGATTTGGGGCACAGTAGTAGGTCAGTTTCCCATTGGAAGAGAAATTGATTACATCGACTGAAGGTATTTTCTAGTGTAATTAATATATGCACAAAATATGCACAAGTGCTGAACAGAGGTGGTCAAAACTACAAAGGCAATTCCACTTTCAGAAACCCAAACTAAGACACCATCAAGGTTCTTAAATTCAGCCCTGTTCATCTAAGAAACAGCTCTCTCTTCCTTGTTTCTTTGCTCTCAAGCATATCTGGTCCTCTTTCCTATCTATGTCCTGCAATTTTTGCTTAGCAAACCCTTTAATCCAATGCCATTAAGCTTTGGATGCATGGTGGTCATTTTCTTGAAACTAAGCCTGGACTAGTTCAGATAGGCTTGGATGCTAATCCTCCTTTTGCAGCTACTCTTGAACATCAAGGAACCTCACACGGATTTGGCTATATCCCGTGCTCACTAGACCAAGTTCATCTGCTAATCTCCATTATAACTAAAGAGAATGCTTAAAATCCAGGCAACCTTCTTAATGACCATCCAGCCGCTGTTGCTATAGCCAGTCCTAATGAGGTCTCTTGGGCCAGGCCTCTATTTAACTTTCTGTGCAGAGCTTCATATCTCATATTTATATCAAGAATTCATAACCTGCCTTTTATTAACACCTCTGTCGTAACAGGGGAGAGTTTAGCCCTACTGAGTTCTGCTGCACAGAGCCAGCTGAATCGATGTGCTCAGCCTGACTCTGCAGCCATGGAAACGGATCTAGGAGAGGAAATGGGATGTTCCCCCTCAGGAGCAGCAGCTGATCCTGCCCAATTTCCAAAGGAAGAAGGAACAAACTCTGTTCTTCAGGCCCCAGGAGATGGCACCAGGAAGGGCCTGGAGAGCTCCCTCAATTTTGTGGGGCTCGCAGCAGGTCTCTGAGGTTCTCTCTGGCTAGGGGCAAGTCAGCTGTAAAGAAGCTGCATAGGCCAAACAGCAATGCTGGCTGGTTTCTCCATACTGGAGATTTCAACACAAGAGGATAGTCCTACTGGTACCAAAGGTCTCTTCCCCTCTCCCTGTCTGCATTGCTGCTGCAGGGGTACTGCATACCCTCTTTTGTGCCAGCCTGATTGTTCTCAGGATTGGTCAAGCTGCTGCAGTGCTCTCATTAATTTATCTCATTTATTTTATTTTATATGTACATTCTTTTTTTTTTTAAAGAGAGTGTCCATCTCTTGCTTTAAGTGCTCCTTGACAACCCTTCAATACACGTCAATGGAACAGACTATTGCTATAACTGTCTCCCAACCCGCATATGCACTGCAAACAACAGTAACCCTCCTGCACAAATATATTTATAAACCTGACTATATCTTGCCCAAGCCTTCTCATTCCCTTATAGTTAGGCCACACAAATGTGCCATTGCACTCCTTACTCCATCACACAAGAGGGTCAGAACTTTGCCCTATGGAAACTGAAATTAATTTCTTCTGTAGACAGAAAATCAGGAACAGGACCATCCTAATGTTTAATTTTTGCTACTGAGTACAAATCCATATGGATTATAAACAAAAGTGGATAGAGTAGAAATATTGTAAATTTCTGTGAAGAGTGCCAAGAGAAGCAACAGCTGTGTGCTGTTAAATGGCACAAAATGCATTTTATTCATGGATTCATCTTGATAAGATTTCTTAAATTTGTTCACATGTAATTTAATTGTGTACTTCTTATCCTCCTTACTAATAAAACTGCTCATTTAGATTGCTGATCAGTCATGTTAGAAAAGTCTGTTTTTAATCAGTATTACAGTTTAATTATGAATTATTAAGGAGAAACCTCTTAGCTTGATTGCTGCAAAGAACATCTAACTCAGAACCAGCGCACTGTGTAGGCTGGAGCTCATCTGGAAAAGGAAATGTTTTTCTTAAACATGAGAAAGAAGAATGTGATAGTAGGTCTGTGTAGCTGTGGGAATGAAAATGTCTCTTTTAAAACATTTGAAAAGGTCAGCTACACCTCCACACTATGAACTAATTATATAACCTTGTGTTGGCATGGATATTTTGTGACAGCAGCCTTGCGGATAAATTATTATTTTCAGTTATAAAAGAGAATTAATTTATTCTCACCATCCCACCCTCAATCTCACTCACTACTAAAAATAATTGAAAACCAATTTATGATTAAAAATTGTGTAGTTTTTAGTATGTACGCTGTGTGTTTTCTTAACAAATATGTTATGTACTATATCTAAGAAGGTTTTTTTTATTATAGCACAGGGTTTCATGAATAGCATTTGTTAAACAGAAAGAGATGTGAGGATTGTTTTTTTCTGCTGTTTATTCTCATGAAATCTGGTGGGGCTGACGTTAATAGCCTAGCTCAGTGATATTCAGGCTCAGGCTCTCATGAGCTGCAAGTAGCTTTTTAATGGGTCTCCTGCAGCTCTTTGCAGCACATAATATTAAAACCATGTGTGATTTAATTATTAACCAATCTGAGTTATTAACCAATCAGGATGCTTTTAATATATTGTTAACCCATTGTAGTTGATAAAATAATACTTGGTCAGTCATTTTGCTGTAAAAATAATATATAATAAATATTTCCTCTGTCAGTTTAAATATGAATATATAGTACTATAATAAATGAAACAATTAATTCACACTACTGGAACTCTTTTGAGTAATGTTGATTGTTAATGTGGCTCCTGAACCATTGAGTATCACTGGTCTAGCTTTTGAGTCAAATTTGAAGTACAGTATGTTGAGGGTGGGGTGGGCGGGGTTAACCATAAAGAAAAGGGGTATTTGTTCAACCTGATAAATTTACTTGTACCTCATGATCACTGGGCAGAATTATGCATACATTAATTTTAAATGACTATGGACAACATAGAGTGAAAATAAAATCATATATAGAACAAAAAATCACCATGTTCTGCTTTAGTTGCTATTATTATTCCATAAAATCTCACATTCCTCTTAAAAGCCTTACAGTATATGTAGTCTGTCTTGCCCTACCCCCTTTCTTGAGAGAAAACCAGAACATTCATTGTCATCTAATTATATTCTTCAGATTCCATTCCTGGCAGAAGGTATCCGAATTCATGGAGATAAAGTAACTGAAGCACTCAGGCCATTTCATGAGCGAATGGAGGCCTGTTTTAAGCAGCTTAAAGAAAAAGTGGAAAAGCAATATGGTATCAGAACAATTGTAAGTTTTCTCCAAACCCAACATTTGAAAAAGTATCTCTCTTTAGAACTACTGTAAAAGATATAGTACTTTATATTTCTCTGATTTGTAATTCACATTTCAGTGATGAAAGGAATATACAGAAAAAAGTGTTTTAATAGAGTTGATTAAAAATTTGAAGGGATTACATGGTATTTTTCATTTTGTTTTGGTGTTGTGATTGTGGTGAACTTAAACTAATTTTTAGACCAAGGTTCATTTCTCTTAAAGTCCCTGAAATTTTCCAGGTGGGTAGCCACACGAAAGTGTAGTGACTTGCCTTGTGTTGCACATCGGATGAGGATCTCACCTGAAATTAGAATTCAGTATCTTTCTGGTTTCCAGTTGTTTTGCCCATCCAGAAGGTTGTTTTCTGAAGCATAGTTGTATGTCAGTAGCTTCAAGAGATATCTTTCTGGCTGTAACTACACTAGATGAACAGGCCTATTGTTTAATTTACCTCTGGACTGGTTATTGTAGCTTGGAGCATGGATTCCAGCTACGTCCTAAGAGAAGTAGCCAAATGCCCTAAGGCTATTGAATGTTTCTTATTAACTTGACTCCTCAGCATAAGAGACTTGTCCTATAATACCTGGGTCTGTCCATTGGAAATCAAGATAGTCCCTTAGAGTATTCATTTTTTTAGGATCTTTTACATAGGTTACAATCTCTAGGAGGTTCTGATCTCTTTGAAGCATTTGTCCTTGGAAGTCAGAGGTTCATGTCAAGGAATATCGCAGAGTATCTCTTGCGGACTTAGAACTCCAGTTCTAACGCTGTTTTAATTGCTTTTTCAATAAGTCAGGCTCCTGAATGAGCAGATTCTCTACAATGACTTGCTGTTCTTAAGTACAAACTGCATCCTTGACCTTACTTGTAAATCTCCTGCTACTATAACTCCAATCTATATTTCAGGAGACCAGGATAGATTGCTCTCAGTGGATGGTCCTCAGTATTGTAATTTGAATTCTCCCAACATGAACAAATATTTTTGGCCTCTACTTCTGCCTCAGCTTGAAGATGTAACCAGGAATTTTGAAAGTCCCTTTGCACTTTGAACCTTGTTGTTAAAAGGCGGGTTAGTTAGCAGAATGGTTTTGTTTTCGTTTAAGACTAAGTGTTGCTGCTTGAGGAGATTCTTAATTGAGAATATATTTTAAAAGTTGTAAATGCACTTGGAGACTATGCAAAGCAGGCACATATTTATAAATAAATTTTAAAAATTCAGTAACATGCAAGTGTTAGAGAAAACCTTAGGACTGATTGTGCTGGGATTTGTGTTCTGAAAGTCTGTTGAAGGATTCTGTTCAAACTCTTACACCTTGTATGTCAGTAGCATTGCACTCTCAGAATCAAAACCTCCATCAGTGTTATAAGTATTCTTTAACCTTGCATCGGTCTTGGTTAGATTTGTAATGAAAAAGAAAGACTTATCTGAAACTTACATCCACTTTACACTCCTTTTCCCTTGTTACTATTAAAGAAAAACAAAATAAATATATCAATATGCTCAGTATTTATCAGAAAGATAAGTGAATCTATACCATACAGCTTCAGTGAATAAACTCAGATTTTGTGTATTTTTTTATATTGACATGCATTGTTCATCTTGGTCCCAAATGGCTAACTATATTTCAAGATGGAGTAACCCCACAAATACCTCATGAAAAATGAAATTAAGAGAGAATCTACTTACTTTATAAGATGTGACCTTGTAGCAAAATATGATTCGTCTCCAAGAAAGCAAATATCAGAAATTGTTTAAAACAGTAAATATATTACCCAAAATTGTAAAGAATAATTTTATGCAAGAGAGAATCTACAACACTAGTAACTGAAACTTTCAGAAAATCTCCCACAAAAAAGTAATTAATATATTTGTAGGATTGCACAAATGCATATCTTATCAACAAGAACATTAAAGAGAAAGAAAATCACCAGTTAAAGAAACATTAACTACTACATTGTTCTGCAGGCGGCCCATCTTGCCAGTGTGTGCTTTTGGTTCCCCTGTTGCCTGGCCGCAATCCATACTCCAACTGTCTTCCTGCTTAGCTTCATGGAATACTGTAGGGAACATGCATGGTAATCCAGATGACATTCCTTTAGAAGGAAAGCATAGCAGCAGACAAGTCCCAGCAGGGCAAGGAGAGCAAAAAAAAAAAAAATGTGGAATGCCTGACTGCAGCAATATGGTGAATTTCGTGGCAGAAATGTTGATTCTGTGGCATCATGGAAAAATACCAGATTCCACAGTTCCCACATTCCCAGTTGGGATGATTGGGGGCAATTCATGCCCTTCAGAGTTATTGTATCAACCACTCTGCATATTTAGGCAGAAGTCACTGCAGTGGTTTACATTTGGTTCATTTTTTGAAAGTTATCTCTGCAGCCATAAGGGTTATGGACGTAACTATTTAAAAATAAAAATTCTGAAGCATGATTTTTTTTGTCACGATTCTGCAAATGTGAACATGAATTCCACAATTACAGAATAAACAGGGCCCTTTCTGTTCCATTCTTGAACTTCCTGTGGATCTGTAAGGTAAGATTAATCAGACAGGAGCTCGCAACGGGTCTGAGATTTTGGGTAACCCTTACCAGAGGCAGCCCAAGAGCAGGGAAGATGTGGTTCATTACTCCTGCCCCACTACACACCAATGAAAGAGCTAGCCACATTCTAGTCCTTAGTGAATAGCAATTGAAACACAAATATGAAAATTTTGGAAAAAGGTCTATTAAGCTTAATTCTAGGATTGATTCCACTACTAAGAAGAGCAGCCTGACATTATATCCCTTATATGAAAAAAGACAAAACCCTGTAATTCGTGGAATATGTAACTCATAGACTCATAGGTCAGAAGGGACCAATATGATCATCTAGTCT